>VZTA01022876.1:178888-205649 GCA_013398855.1 Mohoua ochrocephala | reverse complement strand
GGACCGAGCTCCGGGCCGCTTCCCGACCGTGCATGTGTTGCTTTTAGGTGGGGAAGATGCAGGGCAACAAGGGGTTCAACATGGAGAAGCAGAACCACGCTCCGCGCAAGCAGCACCAGCAGCACCCGCCGCCGTCCATCCCCGCGAACGGGCAGCAGGCCAACAGCCAGAGTGAGTCCCGGGCCCGTCGCGGGGGCCCGCCCGGCCCCGCTCTGGGTAGGCGCTGAGCGACCGCTTCGGTGCAGCGGGGAACCTCGGGTTAGCTACGGCCCTCGGGGGTGCAACAGGTCTCGGCAGGAACAAAAGGAACCCGGTTTTCCGAGTTAAAACAATAAATCCTTAGATCCTCAAGCAGGCTGCAGCATCTCCTGCTGTATCGGTTTTTCCCCCTTGTTGGAAACCACGGTTCTAATTGCGCCTAGGTCGTATTTGTGGGTTTTCTTTTGGTTTTGCTCAGTCCGCTCGAAGGTACACGCGGCTCCCGTGGCATTCGTCTGTTAAGTTTCTTGTGTTCGTAAGTTTCTTGCGTTTCCAAAACCTGGGCAGTGATATAGAGGTTCCTTCTTTGTCTCAAAATCTCAGGAAAAGACCACTTAGAATTTGGAAGTCACTGCGTTTTTGACAGTGTGTCTGTAAGCGTTGCGAATATAACAAGGTCTGTGTTTCGTTGTCTGGTTCCTGTTTTTTCCTCGGGCATAACAGATGGCTTCTCAATGCAGGTTTCCTTAGGAAAGTAGAAACTTAAGAAGCTTGACTACTAGAGCAATTACTAGATTACTAGAGAAGTAAGTTTGCTCTCGGTAAAGATTACGTTGTAGTGAGAACGTTGTTACAGCGATCTGCAGGCACCCCTTAAGACTGATTTTTTTTTAAAGGAGGAACCAGGAGAAACCCGGCCTTACTTAGTATTCAGGTGCCAGTTGACATTGATTAAAGCCGTTCTGCCTCAGCGAGTGTCCGGGTTTTCCTGGTCAGTGTGGGCTGGCGCTCCAGAGCGGGTGCTTGTGAGCTGGGACGGGACGCGTTAATAGCTTCAGGGGCCTGAACTGATCTAACCTGATAGTTTAGAAGTACGGGCGGCGAGACATCGCCGTTAGCATTTTTTGGGGGGTGGGGGGAAGTGCTTTAGTTTTATTAGATGTGGATATTTTTTTTTTTTAAAGTTTGGACACTGGCTGTTCAAAACAAAAACGTGTAGAAGTCACCTGTGCACTTTGTGCGATTCCTCCGAGTGGGTTTTTTTTTGTGTCAAAGATACTGGTAAAAATCCTGCATGTTTTTCTTAGGTGGTCGAGTTGAACAGGCTCTTTATCGGTTCCCAGACAATAATAGAAAAGGGTGGCAGAGCAGTTGTTTCCAGTCAGGTTGAAAACAATAGCAGTACAGCTGTACTGGGGAATTCCCACAGGGATCAGCTTTGTAGTGAGTGACTGTGTCTCACTCCTTTGCATGGATCTCCTGAGGCAGAACAGTGGTACTCTGTGTACCACTGAGTGTAACTCTGTTCCAAGTACCTCCTGTTGTATCCACAGGCCTTGCAATTGATCCCCAAATACTCGTGGTAATGCTGTGAACAAGGCAAAACGTTTCACTTCTGCGCCTTTGCTGCGTGAAGTAGATAACTTACTCTCACTGCTCTTCTCTAGGTACACTCTTGAGTCTGGTTATTTAGTGTTAGCCATGGAGATGTGCTTACTCTTCTGAAAGGGTTGTCCTTGCAGTGTCTTGCATGCATTGTCTTTTGCACGGACAGTTTTTCTCACTCAGTGCCCTGCTTTGTAGCTGGAATCAAGCCATTTATGTTCAGAGTTTTTCATAAGTGTGGCCATGACTTGTGTCCTCTGCAAAGCAAAGGAGTTGCTTTCTGTGCCCTGTAGTCCTGTGTGGTGAAGTTCCATGTGTGTTTAAGAAAATAGGGCACAGAAAGATAAAGTGATGCTAAATCCACCCCTGTGCCTGGCACATAACCGAGCTTTCAGGATCTTGCTGGACTCCTGCTGAATTAAGGGTTAAGGATTGTATATGCATGTGGGGATTTCAGAATGTTACTGTTTGTGTTTATTTCTGTTGGATAGCTCAGAAAATATTTTAACCTTGGCTTGATTTTTGAGGTCTTTTCCAACTTTAAAAATTCTTTCTAGGATAACTTACTGAACAGAGATTTTTTTTTTTTTTTTTTTTTTTTTTTTTTTTTTTTTTTTTTTTTTAAATTTATCTTGTAATTTTTCTGAGGTCTCACCTATATGGCTGGATTTTCGGGTGGAGTTTTTTTTGAGTTTCGGGTTGGTTTTTTTCCCCCGCTATTTTCACCATTCCAGCCTTCTCTTCAGTTTGGAACCCCATACCCTGGAACCCATCTCATAGAATGACAGCTATCTGAAATGTTATCTGTCTGAACAAAATTTCCTCTTATTTTCATATTTTTCTAGATATCTGGAATTGGTTTGGGGTATTTTTTGAGTAAAAATCTGTTTCCTGGCTAAACTGTGGCTTTTCTGTAATTATTTGTGTTGTAATAGCAAAATCCTGTGTTGTGACTACAGTTGATTTTTTTGTGGGCCAGTTATCTTGATCAGATCTCAAAAAGTTTGAGCGAAATATCTCATGTTATTTCAAGCTGCAGTGTGTTGTTTTCTCCAGTTCTAGACTGTCATTCACTGCTGTTAATGAGCTCTGAGTTTCGAGCACTGAGGTTCGGTTTTCTTTAAAAGAAACTATGGGGCCATTCTGAAATAAATCCCCCTTGTTGCTGGAGAGATGGCTGGAGAGGTTTAAGACCAAAGTGAATGGGTGGTGTTACCTGTATTATCCTGTGTCTCTGTGGTCACTGTGATGAAACCTAATAAAATTTATCCCCCCAACTGTAGAGCAGCTGTGTACCTTATTCCCCTCAGATGAAGGCCTGACTATTGACCTGAAGAATTTCCGGAAACCCGGTGAAAAGACCTTCACCCAAAGAAGCCGCCTCTTTGTGGGGAATCTGCCCCCAGATATTACAGAGGAAGAGATGAGAAAGTTGTTTGAGAAGTATGGCAAGGCAGGGGAAGTCTTCATACACAAGGACAAAGGCTTTGGTTTTATCAGGCTGGTGAGTGACTTGGCACCTTTGGGGAGTTTTTTGTGGTGATGGCTCACACTGGAGCAGTATTGCTAATTGAAAGTAGTAGGTGTTCAGATGTCTTGCTGATTAAACCTGCTGATGATCTTAGTAACCTGGAATATAGGATTAGCTTCCAAGTGGTTTGTCTAGAGCTTGTTATTAAAAGAAATGTGAATTTAGGCAGCTTGTGGCAGGAGTTATGAGAGATCTGATGAATTTATTCTAAAATCAGCTGGTAGAAAGCAGAAAAAAACCCACATGAATATGATGCTATTATAGACAAAGTGAACTTCTCTATTTCTGGAATACGGAATTCCTATGGGCATAGTTTGTCATGCAGTATTCCTGGAGTGATTAATGCTCTTGATGGAGGGGATCTTTAGATTATCACGCTGACGTGTGTCTGGAAGGGAGGTAGCTACCACCATAGAGTGGTTCTCAGATTTCTGTGGCTCATGCATCACCTTTCTGAAAGCCTCAAGGTGAGTGGATGAGGTTCTCACACCCATGTCTGGGCCGCTTTCCTGTAGTGCAGCTGCTTGGTAGTGACTTAAATGAGTGGAAAAGTGTGAACGTGGCATAGAAGGTCTTTCATGGATTGTCATACCATCAGCATTTCCATATCAGACTTGGTTAATAGTTAAATCTTGATTATTTTTTAAAAATGTATTTATTTAAAAAAAAAAAGGTGCTTTGTAGCCTTAATATAATTATGTGTGATAATGATAATTTCATTGTTTGCCTTGCTCATACTGGCCGTTGGACTAAACTTACACATTTGTTATGTATTTCTCACCCTCCTCGCCCCTGAACTCTGCCTGCTCAGCCATCGATGATGAGGAATAGCTGTGGTTTTTTGGCACACTTCTTACCAAGCTGTGGGAGAATCATTTATTTCTCTCAGAAGTACATGTTACGGAGAAATGAGCTTGTATTTAATTCCGTGCCTCACTGGGAGTTTTAATGGTGGCTGTTTTTATCTGCAGGAAACTCGCACTCTGGCAGAGATTGCCAAGGTGGAACTGGACAACATGCCTCTCCGTGGGAAGCAGCTCCGAGTGCGCTTTGCCTGCCACAGCGCCTCGCTGACAGTCAGGAACCTGCCTCAGTTTGTGTCCAATGAGCTCCTGGAGGAGGCTTTCTCAGTGTTTGGCCAGGTGGAAAGGGCTGTGGTTATTGTGGATGACAGAGGACGATCCTCTGGGAAAGGCATTGTGGAGTTCTCAGGGAAGCCTGCTGCTAGGAAAGCGCTGGATAGATGTAGTGATGGGTCTTTCCTGCTAACTACGTAAGTGCGGACGGTGAGAGGTGCTCTGCTGGCATGTGCAGGTTGGGTGGCATTGGCTGGTGAATGCTGGTTCTTAACACCACAGTGGGACGGATGGGGTATGAGGTGGTAGGGGATTGGCCTGGGGAGAACTTTATTTAGCTTTGTTCCAATAAGAGACAGTCTGTGCTGAAGCTCAGGTCTGAAAACTTTCTTCTGGGAAGCCGCTAGTGGGGTAAGTGCATAAAACTTCCAAATAAACTCCTTGTCCATAAAACAACTTTAAGGCAATTAAAGCAGCCTTTAAGAACAGGACCTTTTTCAGAGAGCATCCATATAACTTGTTTGGAAACAAAGCTCAAGTGTTTTAATTGTACACTCTGGGTTACTCAAGGGGGAGAAGTCTTGGGATGCGATTCCACTTGGCAGCATGCACTGCTGGGGTGGAATGCCACTGTGGGCATGGGATCTGTTGGAGAGGCTGCTCAGATAGATTGGATTGTTTAGAGTTTTCACCATTATAAAACTGTTTTCCCTGTGCTTGAATGTAATAAGGCAGAAGAGCATGTTCTTTCATAATTATGTGAACTTGCTCAAGCAAATAACCAATTCCAGTTGCATTCCACAGAGCAGTTTGTTGCTCTGTTAAGAGGGAGCCATTTCTGATCTCTTGGGAAAAAACCTACTGTGTATTTTGTATTATGCTCCTAGAATTTGTGACTAGAACAATTCCTGAAATGGGGCTGTATTGCTCATTTGTAAAGTAATTTTTAAAGTTTTGTGCTTCTCACCTCCTGTGGATCTGCAGTGGCACAGCTGTACACAAGCACGTTCCGTTTCAAAAAGCAGGTTTTGCTTATTTCTTTTTTAATACTTGTTTTTCTCCCTGTGACTCCTTGAGGATAACCAGCATAATGGGTAGTGCTCTACAGGAGGATTACTGTTAGGGAGCTTTTGCAGATTCAGAAGTCTGTACCTGAAAGAACCATGAAAACAGATTTTTAAAAGTGATCATGCAAAACTAGTCACTACTAACATATAACTAAGGTTAACATTCAGTCTCTTTATAGCTATCAGTACATTAGGTTCTGATATCTGGGACCACAAACAAGTCTGTTGTTCCTTTCTAGGTACAGTTTGGTTTTGATTAAACTTGTTTTGGTTTGTCCTAGTTCAAGACAGGAAAGCTAGATAAACTGTTTGAAATTGGTTCGTGTTAGAAAATAAGATTATTAATAATGGAATGTGTCACATCAAAGTGAAAAGCTGTATTATGGATCTTCAGCTGAGGAAAGGAATTTTAGCCTTCCATATCCTGCCTTCCTGCTGGAGCCTGGGTACCCATTGCCACTTGGCACAGCAGGATCATCTCTCTTCATTTCCTCAGCCCTGGCACATGGGACTGAGGAGCTAGCTCATGGGAAGCTGGGGTGCTGCTTTGTGCTGAGGATGAGCAGTGTCAGAGCTGCCGGTGGAGAGCTGATTCAGAGACCAGGTCAATACTTTCTTCTGCATGCAGAAGCCAGGAAGACAGAAGCACACATCTGCAGTGTCTGTTGTGAAGTGCACCAGTGGATTCCCTGGGGGGTGGAAGTTCAGACAAGGGCCCAGTGGACCTTCCTAGAGCACAGTTGCCAAGCAACAGTAGCACATGGTGGCTTCACCAGGAGAGTATGACTGGATGGTACAGCCTGCAGCCTCCAGTGAGGAGTGGTATAGTGACTCTTTCCTTTAGACAGCCATAAAAAGGCACAGATGGACTCGTGCCACTCTAGAGACAAGACTTCATGCTGAGTAGATCCTGCTGGAGCATGTCAGATTCCAGTTAAGCTGTTAATTTGAACCAGTAACTACAAATATTCTTTCAGTACAATGCTGGTTTGGATTAAACAAGGATTTTGATTAACGGTTCCACTCCTATTCTAGAAAAAAAGAGTGTTCAAAATGATTTCTGGTTTCACTTTGGTTGAGATCCCCAACTGCTCTGAGTTTCTTTGAGCAGTGCTAAAAGCAGTGTAAGTTCAGACTTATTGCACATGCCTTCCAAAACTGCAAGCTTGTTCTTGAATTTTCTTGAAAGCGCCTCACCTTTTCTTTACAGATTCCCTCGGCCTGTCACTGTGGAGCCCATGGATCAGTATGATGATGAGGAGGGTCTACCAGAGAAACTAGTCATCAAAAACCAGCAATATCACAAGTATGTGCCTGGCATGCAACAGGAGATGAGGGTGCCTGTGGGTTAGTGCCTCAGTCTTGGAAGGGTGGCTCATCAGTGCTCATCAGGTCCTCCTTTTCTCAGTAAATGTGACCTGACTTTAGAAGGAGAATTACATTCACTGTTCTCTTGCCATGATTGGCTGAAAGAAAACAGTGGTTTTGAATCCACACTGCTGGATAAGACTGGTAGCCTTCACATATTTGGTATGAGTCCATTTCAGTTTTGGAATAAAAAATTAGGTCAATTTGAGATAACACAGATGACATGAGATTCCCTGGGAAGTATTACAGAAAATCTTTGTAGGAAACACTTGAACCCGCAATTGGAAATTTAAGGAATTGTGTGACTAGCATTAGGAGATTGTAGAGCTGTCCAGGTATTATAAGACCAGAGTCTTAGAAGGCTTCCCAGTATAAGTAGGAATCCTGTGATCTGAGCAGTTGGCATTAGCAAACCATGTGAGCTCATGAATTTTTCAAGTAAGGAAGATGAGAGCTTCGGGAGAGCTTCAGTCAGCTTAATTCTGACTGAATTAAGAATAGTCCTGTGCTACAGGTGCAGAGTGAAAATAACGTGCACATTTGGGCAGTGTTTGTTTCTGGAGTGCATCTATCCCTAAGATGTGCAGCAGGAACAAAGGCTGTTGCTTTCAAGGGTATTTCTGAATCTCCTTACCCAGAATCTCTTGGTATGTCTTATGAAAGCAGTGTCATTGCTTGTAATGGAGGAGGACAGCTTCCATGCAGGAATAAGATGATTCCTGAGGAGCAGACAAACTGGTGTCTCAGGCACAGCTAACTGTTAAAAGGGCCTGCTATTGCATTTGACATACAAATGGAGTTTTCTTGGTTCCTCCTTGCTCTCTTGAAGCATTCACTAGCTCTTCATTGTTTGACAGGGAGCGTGAGCAGCCTCCTCGGTTTGCACAGCCTGGCAGCTTTGAATATGAATATGCCATGCGTTGGAAGGCTTTGATAGAAATGGAGAAGCAGCAGCAGGAACAAGTAGATCGCAACATCAAGGAAGCTCGAGAGAAGCTGGAAATGGAAATGGAAGCAGCTCGCCATGAGCACCAAGTGATGCTCATGCGGCAAGGTACCAGTCAGAGATAGGTACCAGACAGGATGGGAACAGGGCCCTGCACCGTCTAGGAGTGGGTGGCTCAGTAGACTGGCTAGAGACCACTGAGGGTGAGCTGTGGTGGTTGCTTGTGTTGTAATCAAGCATGGCAGCAGCAAATGAATGGAATCATAGAATCATTTGAGTGGAAAAGATCAAAGTCCAACCATTAACCACCTTTAAGGTACTTGTTGAGCAATAAAGTCTCCTCGAGCCTTCTTTTCTCCAGGCTGAGCCCCCCAGCTCCCTCAGCTGCTCCCCATCAGACTTGTGCTCCAGACCCTTCCCCAGTTCCATTCCCTTCTCTGGACACGCTCCAGGCCCTCAATGTCTCTCTTGTCATGAGGGGCCCAGAGCTGGACACAGGATTTGAGGAGTGGCCTCACCAGTGCCCAGTCAGGGGGACAATTGCTGTCCTGGTCCTGCTGGCCACACCATGGCTGGGACAGGCCAGGTGCCATTGGCCTCTTGCCCGCCTGGGCACGCCTGACTCACGTTCAGCTGCTGTTGACCAGCACCCCCAGGGCCTTTCCCACCGGACACTTTCCAGCCCCTCTGCCCCGGCCTGGAGCTGCAGGGGGTTGTTGTGACCCAGGGGCAGGACCTGGCACTGAATCTTGTTGGACCTAACGTGGAGAGATGTTGCTGTGTTGGTGAAGGCTCTGTTACCTTTTTCTCTTGTGTGTTACAGTTCTAGTTTAGGAATTCATAGGTGGTGGCATGGGAGATGAGTTTGATTGTGTTTTTTCCTGTTTTACACAGATTTAATGAGACGCCAGGAGGAGCTGAGGAGAATGGAGGAATTGCATAACCAAGAAGTACAAAAACGTAAACAGTTGGAACTCAGGTAAGGGGGCAGGTTGTGAAATGCTGTGAATCCATAGTGGAATAAAACACCTCTTCACTGCACCTAATTGTTCATTGCGACAATTTAATTGCTACCTAAAGTGTGGCTGTTACTTTGGGCCTTCTTGTTCATAGGGCACAGTTGGTTTACGATGGAAGAGTTAGGAGTTTCTTCCATTGATTAGTATTTGCTTCTTCACGGTTCCGTGTCTCATTTAAGCTCCTTTAATGAGGCAGACAGAAAAATCAGAATCTCTGCTGTGATTTAGGGGCTTCGGTGCTGCAGATTGGGAAATCCCATTCCATCATCTCTATTTTCATTTGAGGAGTAGCTTAGTCTCAGAGATTTCTCTCTCCATTGTAGCACTTCCTGGTCTGGGGATCATTTTGAGAAGCTCCAGGAAGATTACCAGACTATTTGTGTAATAGAAGGGGCTTGAGAGCTGTCAGGCTTGAAGCTTGGTATTGCATGTAGTCAGCATGCATTTGGGAGCTGCTGTGTGCATAGAATCATTTAGGTTGGAAAATACTTCTAGGATCAGTGAGTCCAGCTGTAAATCTAACACAGCCAAGCCCACCGTGTCCCTAAGCACCACATATACACATCCTTTAAATCCTTCCAGGGATGGTGGCTCCACCACTTTCTGGGCAGCCTGTGCCAATGCTTTGTAACCCTTTTGGTGAAGAAATTTTCCCTGATACCAAATCTAAATTTTCCCTGGTGCAACTTGAGGCCATTTCCTCTCGGCCCGTCACTTGTTACCTGGGAGAAGAGACTGACTCCCACCTGCCTCCATCCTCCTTTCAGGCATTGTAGAGAGTGATAAGGTCCCCCTAGAGCCTCCTTTTCTCCAGGCTGAGCCCCTCCAGCTCCCTCAGCTGCTCCTCATGAGACACATGCACACAAGTGTCTCGTGGTTTTTTGTTTGTTTGTTTTTTTTTTTTAAATGAGCTCCTCAAAACTGAAAGTTTGAAATGTAAAGTTTCCAATCAAGATCCATGAGGTAGCACTGCAACACAGTGATGCAGGTGGTTGGTGTATGTTGTGCTGAGCATCCTTGGACCTTTTTTTACAGGCAAGAGGAAGAACGCCGGCGCCGTGAGGAGGAAATGAGAAGGCAGCAAGAAGAGATGATGAGACGCCAGCAGGAAGGCTTTAAAGGGAATTTTGCTGATGCGGTACGAGTGCTTCTACATTTCCATGACATCTGTACACTCACAGTAGATTTTTCCCTTCACAGCTTTCTGTGAATTTTTAACTTGATTGGAGTACTGTACATCAGTAGTGCATTCTACCCTAAATCATTGACTCCCTCCAATCTTAATACAGTTTAGCCTGGAAACTATAAATCCCCCAGTTCTGTTCCACTGCTCTTCATGTAGGGCTCTCTGTAGCTGTCTTGCTGTACAGAAAAATGTATGCTGACTAATTTTATTCTAACACCAACACACACACTGTCCTGAAGCACTGCAGCAGAACCCTGTTATGATTATATGACTGGCTATATCCCTAGCCTGCAGTCTGTCTTAGTCGTGATAAAATGATCCCAACTTGAGGCATTGCTGCAGGCATGGTATATGCTTGTACTTAAAAGTCAGTTGGTCAAGTATTTTTTTGTAGTGTAACCTGTGTGGTAACCCGCCCTTTAATAACAGTATCTTTAGTTCTATAGAGAAATGCCTTGCAATCTGTTTCCAGTCCCTGACACTTTCTGTTGTGGAAGCTGCCGTAGGGCTGTTCAGGTGGTGTAATGGCATTGGTGCAGGTGGGGGGGGCAAGTGTTTAATGCTTACTAGTGAAAACTTGGCCCCTAGGCAAAATAGCTAAATGTATGTCAAACCAAAAGGGCCAAGAGCATGGCTGAGCCAAGTGTGGGAATATTCTCCTTGTGCAGCAGAAGTCCTGATTCCTCTAAATAATGCTGCCTTCGTATGATAAATAATGGCACTGAGACTACAGATGAAGTGAAATCTGTCCTCAGTTACCACTGTGAAAAAAGTAGTGCCCTCACTGAGGTGAGGAGGTGATCCTGGTTTTGCAGTGAGAGAGATCTGTGATAGGTGTTCCTGATGCTTGATTAATAAAAGAGAAATCGAACTCACTAAATGGTTTTTTAATGCAAGTGACCCACTACTGTGTCTTTATGTAAGCTCGCATTCCTTTCAACAGGAAAAGCTTCTTAGCTATGCTGAGGGAGTAGCAAAACTAATTCTGTCTAATGTGTTACTACTGCTCAGCACATCTTTCCATCAAGATATCTTTGGTAAAGTCTGCATGTGCAGCTTTGCTGCTGGATGTTTTATTATAATTCTGGAAAACAATCTTTTAGAATGAGGTGTTTTAAATAAGACCTGTTCATTCAGCAGCTATCATGTGAAGGTTGCTCCTGTCTTTCTTTGAAATTTACCCTGGGAATTACTTCTCTACATATTGTTCAGTAGTAAATCCTCAGAACTCATTGAATTTGTATAATTACATTTTAAAAAGCCTGATTATCAGTTGAAATGAGTGTCTGTCTTTCCAGAGGGAGCCACCAGACATGCGAATGGGACAGATGGGTATGGGAGGTAAGAGTATTCTTTGTTCCTGTGCATGTTCATTTCCTCTCTTACAAAATCTGCNTTTTCAGTGATCTCATTTTATTGGCTTCTCATTTTTTAGAAACTCAGTCAAAGTAATCTCCCAGGCTAGTAAGAGGAAGTATTCATGTGACAGGAAACATAACATGCTGTGAGGCAGGATCAGTTTGTCTTGACCTCATAGTGCAAAGCTGGTTAATAGACTGGGACTCTGTCCCTGCATGGAGCAGTGTTTTGTGGCTCTGGGGTGATGGGCAGACCCCAGTCACTGTGTGTATGTGCCAGGACTATTCCTCAGTTTTCTTTTCCAGGTACCATTGGCATGAACAATAGAGGAGCTATGGGTGGTACCAATGTCCCAGCTCCTGCACCTCCTGCTGCTGGTCCTGGAGCTATGATCCCTGATGGAGCCATGGGAATGGTAATGTATCTCATCTGCTTTTTTGTGCACACCTTTCAAATGCAGATTATGTTGTTTCCAGTATTAAGCACTAGCTGCTGAAGTTGAAGCTTCTTTGTCTGCCCAAACCTGTTGCTTCACTCCTGCTGAAATCTTTAGAAGTTAATCTTGCCTTGTTACTAGCTGATAATTTTCAGGAGATTGAGCCAAGTCTAATAATTGCTTAATTTACTTCCAAGACAGCTAGTGCTAAAATGATTGTTAGAAAGATCTTAGCAATAATATATGGTTATTTTTAAATGACCTAATGGGAAGCACTTTGTTAAATTGAGAGTTTTTTGAGAGTAGATTCTTGCAGGCATAAAGCCAAGCTTTCAGGAGTGTTCTGTTCCTCACCAGTTCTGAAAACAGTTCTCTCCTGTGCTCTTAGGCTAGAATGAGTTTAGCTAATTTGCTTCGGACAAGAGCAAAGAATCGGTGGAGGTTATGCTTATTTGTTTGACTTTTTAAAATTTTTATCTTTTATTTAGTTTTAAACTTGACTGCAGGGCTTTGCAATAGACTGTGGCTTTTGTGGCATCTGTCATTCCTCTCTGTCGTACAGAGGATTGGTCCTCCCACAGTGTCAGCACTTCTAGTCACCAGCAGAAACAGCAGCAGTCATAGTAAATTTTGTCCTGAAAGTTCATCTTCCTTCAGTGTTTTTTATGATCTGGTCTAATAAACAGTTTTCCTGCAAACCTTCCTGCTCGGACTTCTTGCTCTGTTGTGACTGCTATGACACAGATTATTTTTTTTTTGCCATAAAGAACGGTTTTATTTGTCTAAAAGCTTCTGTACCTAAGTGGTAGGGACAGCAAAGCAGCTGATGTTAAGGGAATATGCACTACATACAGAAATTAAGGGGGAAGATGAAGCCAGGAGTGGAAAGGGAAGGTGAGTTCAGATGGCTCGCCTGCTGCTCAGCAGGGCCCTGGTCTGTGAGGTGGTGCACACTGTCCCAGTATGCCTGACTGCAGGTTGTGTAGGGAAAGGGACTTCATTCTGCAGTGGTCCTGTGAATCCAGGTTTGGGACTGCGGGGGAGTTTTTGGTGGGGTGAAGGTTTGCAGCGAGGTCAGCTAGAATTGCAGAATCCTGGTAGAATTTGAATCAACTCAAATGGCTTTTAATTGCCCTTTGTTCTTCCTTGTTTTTCTCCCTGCGTCTTCTGCACTTGTCCTCGTTCCAAGACTCCACCACCACCTCCAGACCGCTTCGGCCAGGGTGGAGCCATGGAAGGCCTTGGAGCGATGGGAGGGAACCCGCCTGCCTTCAACAGAGGAAATCCAGGGGGGGATTTTGGCCCTAACAAGCGTCGCAGATACTAACAGGATTAAGCTATCCCCTGTACACGCCCCAAAGAAAGAAATCTTGGCAGGCCACACAGGGTTCAACTTGGGGGGGAGGGGGGACATTTTAAAGATAGTTAATTAGGGCCTGTTTTGGTAAAGCCACTCTAGGACAAGGGGAGTGCAGTCTGACTGGTAAAGGTTTTAGAAAATTTCATGTGGTGCATTCCTTATTTCAAAGTGAAAAATGGATTCTGGGAGGCTGCCGTGGTTCAGTAACGGTAAAATCTTGCAAGGACCCTAATGCCTTGACCATTCCAGGTTTCCTATTTGCAGCTGAAATCATGAGACTAAGTTAGATAAAATTTCAGTATGTCTTGGCATTTTTTTTAGTGTAGTGTACCTTGCTTAAGAGCACAGGGAAGTCTCTGGCAGAACTAGGGCAGTATTTGGGTACTTTGCAGCTCCCGTGATTTTGTAAATTTATATAGCTCCAAATGATCCGTCATGTAGTGAATTGGGGGAGAATCTGTTTGTTTCTTTTTCTTTTTTTTTTTTTTTTTTCCTCCTAACTTGTTAGTTACTCTTTTTACCTGGACCATTTGTTTCTTTGAAGTAGTTGACAGTCGTGCAGCCTGAATGGCTGGGAGGTTCTTGTTTGGATGGATTTTTTTGATAACGTGTTGTATCTCTTTATTTTTACTGGTAGTAAAGTACAATCTATTGGATAAAGATACTGTATCTCATGCTGAAAATTTAACTGAAACAAATGTTTGTATAATCCTAACTTTGCCTGTCTTTTGTGTAGAAGTACTACAAGATTTTTCATTTAGTGTAAACTGTTTGAACACAAACTGTAATTGTCCCACTAAAAAGTTTGAGTTTGTCTGAGGAATGTTACAGGAATGCATTATTAAAGTGGATTTTAAGCCTTTTTTATCTGGTGTCTTGTCTCTTCTGTTTTCTTTAGTACAAATGTCTACATGTGGATTGAATTTAATGAAGCTTCAGGTTATGGCATGAAAGTTGTTCTTGCATAGCTCTGTAAAGAGGGTGTTCAACCTCTGAGAATTTTCTAACAATTTTCCTTCTCACAGAATTGAGTTTTATTTGTGTTGGAATGTGACCTTCAACTTCACCAGGTTATAGAATATACAAAGGGAGCTGCTGACACACCTGGGATGTGTCTGTTGTGGATGCAGAGAGGGTGAGATGCAAAACTTGGCCGTGTATTGCTGGGAGCCTGGAGCTCAATTCCTGTCTCAAGTGTAGAGTACAGAGTTGTCTGCTCTGTGCTGCAGTTGCCTCTGGCTGGGATGTTCCCAGAACTCCTGTGCTGGGATAGGAAGGAGAGGACTCCCTGGTAACGATTGATGGCAACAGGAATGCCCTATCTGGTGTAATACATGAGGGAATCTCTAGGGACAGGAGCCTTCTGTGCCCTGTGTTCTCACACTGAGTCTCTAGAGTTGAGACTGCAAAGGGGGAAACTTAGAAATAATTTTAGGTGGGAGAGGGAGGAAGGAGAAAGTGTTACAGGCCAAAAGCATAAGGAGGTGCCTTGAAGAATTGTGAAATCATAGGAAAGATGAAAACATTTTGAGATGCCTAAGGTTACCAAAGCAAGAACCTTAAATTAGGGTTTGGTCCTGTAGATGCTCTTTAAGTAGAGGAAAGTGAAACAATCACTCTGGAGCCTTGATCGGTTTACCCTGTCTTTGGATGGTTTCTAATTAACCTGGAATGGGATGATGAGATGTATGGAAGAGAGGCTGCAGCCAATGCTCTTTGTTTCTTTTTCTTAATTTGTTTTCCACATTTGAAAGCATCAGCAGCTGGTTTGCTGAGATGACGTGGTATCTAATGGTGGTTATCTGCTTGATTGTGAAGTATGAAGAGTTTGGTGATGTCTTTCACCTGGCTCATTTGCTAGGACAGCTCACTGTTGCCAAATCTCAAATAAGTGAGAATGCTGATTAGCTTTTCTGTTGCCCTTTGGAGACGATGGATCTCTTCTTGTCACTTGTGTCTGGAATGAGGCTGGCAGACATTCAGTAGTGCCGCGGCTGTTAGGTAAGTACATTGTTTAATTCTGAAGTGTGAAATAATGGGAGACGAAACCATGAAGTTGCACTCAGGTGTCTGTATTACCTCCTTCACCTGCCCGTTGCTCAGCTGGCATGTGTGTTAGTGAGCAGTCCAAGGAGAAATTGCTGTCCTAGGGAAACAGCAGAGCTTAGATGTTCGGCATCACTCTGCTGCTGCCTCAATCCTGAGCAAGTATAAGCTAAGGATGGGTCTGGTTACTGCCTTTCCCTGGGAGAAAAGGGTGTGCAAAATCATGGGGAAGGAGGAATTTAGCACTGCTCAAAGCCCCTCTAACAAGACTTTAAATATCTAAAGATCCAGTGGCAGCAAAGGAAGAAAACTAAATTCTGGTGTGAATGCTAGAGGTAGCTATTGCTAGTTTGCTTTAAAGGAGGAGACTGAAAACCTGCGACTGAGTAAGGAAATTGTAAAGCAAACCTTTACTAAGATTTTTGGAGGCATGTCTCAGGGACGGACTGACTGTAGAGCAGAAGCGTTTACAGCTGGGCACAGGAGCAAGCAAGGCTGCCTCACTCCAGAGCAATTCCTTGCTCTGCTGAAGCACTTTGGGGTTTGGTGTTGGTGCTTGCACTGCCTGTTTCAGGTAGCAAGTGCAGCTCCTGAGGCTGGGCTGTTCACAGCACTGTTGTGATGTGCTGAGGTTCAGCCGCTGTGCAGAAGGGAATGCTTCCCTCTGCATGCCTTTCCAGAGTGCTGACTATTATGTAATTGCAGACTGATGAAATATTTTGACTCTTCTGAAGAGAAACCCTTGCCTTTTGCTGTCATATTTGATCAGCTGGTTTACGATGCAGTTCTCCAGTATCGGTTTGTATCACACCAAGGATTGATGAGCAATTTGGTTTTTACCACTTTGCTCTTAGCTTTAAACCCCCATCATTTCTGGACTTCAGGAGTTATAACTTGTGCATTATGCAGCTTCCTCCTCAATAATAGTGGCTGCATTTGCAAGAATCAAAGATAAATATGAAAAATCCAGCTGGTAGATGGATAATTTTGTCACATCAAAGCAGCAGACAAACATTTCTTTTTTTTTTCCTGGCATGGTGCCTCTCACAAGCAGCTGTAATTTATCATAGAAAGCTGCAAGTGATGGCATGTGCTAAACTACTCCAGTGAGTGAGCTACCTTTGGAGGCTGAAAGAAGGAAGATGTGATTTTCTATGGCCTTGCTGAAAGGAGCCATCATTCTCTCTTCTCTTGGTCATGACTTGGGTACCTGGTGCCAGACGTAAGCAAAAAAAGAGAGTAAGAAAGCAAGGAGCTCAGCCAGGCACAACACTGCTTTTGAGGCCCTTTCCCTCACTACAGTTTGGCCACTCTGCTCTAACTGAGCTCAGAGTGACCTTGCTTTAAGGCAACAGGACCCTCGAAAAGAAAACTGCTAAAACCCCACACTCAGTGCCAGCTCAGAGTATTTCAGCCAGCAGATTTTGATTCAGGATGCCAGGTAGTGACATACAACTAAGTCTTAGGAGTAGACTGAACTCTTCTCTTTGGACTGGTTCCAGCTGAGGACTAAAGTGCACTTCTTGATGGGGAATATTGTGTGTGCTTTCAGAGTGAGCACCAGAGTGAATGAACTCCTCAAGAAGCAGCTCCCAGGAAACGGAATTATCTCTGGAGCAAGACACTGTCTGAACTACAGGGAGAAAATCCTTATCAGCTGGGGTAGCTGGTTCCAGTTTGAAGTTGTAATTGGTCAATGAGACTGAAGTGTTGCAGCAATAGTCCTGTAATAACCCAAGCTGCAGAAGAGCAGTGGTCTTGAATGGAGAGATGAAGATTGCCCATGCCCCCATTTCTGGTAGTTTTCTGGTCTTTTTCAAACCTGTTCTCTGAACTGTTGAGTACAAGCAGTGCAGACCCCTTGGACAGATGGTACACAATTCCTTAACAGTGCTATCTGAATAGTGGCCAGGCAGAACCGCTGTAGAATTGCTCAGCAAATGTTCTCCTGAGGAAGATTTTATTTCCCAAATAAATGAAACATTAATCCTTCCTGCTGCATACATAGCAGTAATATGTTTGTCAGGGATTTCCCTTCACCTAACCAGCCTTTTGTATGGAGGAATTACTCTGTGCTTTAGAAATGCAGTGCCTTGCTGCTACCCCGGCTCCACAGGGCATCCTGAATGACTGAAGGGTCAGGGATGAGCTGGGTTTGTTTCCCTGGAGGTATCCAGCATGTTCTCCCCAGGACTTTCCAGGGCTGTTTTACACTGACCCTGATTGTTCAAGGGCAAACACATTAAGCTGGGTTTGAGAATCATTTATTCTGTTTTTTCTACTTCCTTTTTTGTTCTATTGTATATGAAATTAGGTGTACATAAAGCAAACAGACTCTGTTTTTAATCGGCAGCTGGGAGCTCAATTCCTGTCTCAGGTGCAGAGTACAGAGTCGCCTCAGCCACAGTCCCCCCTGGATACCTGCTGTTTCTCTCTGTGATGTGTGTCAGCCACATCATCCTGTTGGCATTTCCTCTGAGGTGTGCAGGGTAACCTGAGCTCCATATTCTCACTGGCACGGGGACAGTGACAGCTGCAGCCTTGCTGACAGCTCGTGGAAAGAACAGGGAGATCTGAAACACTATAGCTCTGTTCAGCCCCCAAGATGGCAAATTCCCCGGTCACAGGCCTCTGACCAGCTTCCTTGGTCCCCAGCGATCTTTCTCACCTAAGCAGAGGCTCTGGATGCCAGCAGCATTTTTTTACTCACCTTTGAGACCATTGGGTCAGTTGTGTCCTGAGGCAGTACAGAGCTTTGAAGCCACATGGCTCATGCTGGTGTGACAAGTTCCCCAGTGCCCTCCCATTTCCCTCCCAGCTTTTGGGTGGATGTAGGTTTGTACACAGGTGACCCAAGTATAAAGAGGTGTGACAGTGATAGACATCCTCCCCTGCAGAAGGGCTGGCTCCTTGCTAAGGAGCTGACAAGGAAAAGCCTGATGTTGCTGCTGGCTGGGGCATCTCAGGGTGGGGGTGGCAGAATTGAGCTGGAGGTGAAGTAGCAGGACAGCGTGAAATAATCTGGAGTCATCTCCCTGATATGCTCCAGAATTCTGGCAACAGTTCATCCTAACTCTGAACTCTGGAGATCCCCTTGGGATGACAGAAAATTCTTCAGGCTTTGTAGAGGGATTAAGTAGATTAAACAAACATCATAGGACAGGGTTAGGGTTGCATCGGCCATGGCAGACCCTGTGGGCTCACCTCCTGAGCAGACTCCCTGGGTATCTTCTGCTTGCAGGACTTGTTCTCTGTACTGTCTGATAGTGCCAAGTACTTATATCGACCCCGGTTCCTGAACAGAAATGGTCCCCAGATGCTGTGTGCTCCGTGAGGTCAGGGCAGCACCCAGGAAACAGCTGTCCCTGCAAACAGGAACAGCACAAAGAAAATATTTGATTTAGATGCTTATAGGAACTAAGTAAAACCTTTGATCTCAGGAGGGTTTCCTGTTTGTAGAGGAAAACTCTTAGGTCCCAGAAGGGGAGCAGGGGGTCTGAGTAAACCTCTTCTGCATACAGGGGACCCGAGTAACATTTTGTACTCTTCTGTGATTACAACGATCTTCCAGGGAACAATTTTCATCCCTGGTGTGATGACAAGGGAAAATGGTCAGGTCTCAGTCTGTTTGTGCATCCTTCCCTCTCCCTTTCCACAGCCTCTGCTGGGCAATGTGGTTTGTCTTAAGGTAAGATGAAAAAAATCAACTCAACGACTGCTTGCATGCTTAATGTATTCCAGAGATGGGGGAGCTGAGCAGTTTGTGATTGACTGTGGTGCACATCGACCTGCAAGAGGGTATAAAATGCTGCTGGAGCCTGGGCCAACCAGGCAAAGTGCTCTCCCAAGGTCGCAGGCAGCTTCTGGGTGGTGTTTGTCATCCCTGCCCCCCTTGGGGACACCTGCGGGGTACGTCCAGCCAGAATACAAGGAACACACAGAATACTCACTTTTGGAGGAGTAGTGAAAAATTGTAAGATATGGTCAAATACAGAGATAAAATCCTAAAGTAGCTGCAAAGATGCCTTATTGCTTTGGAATTGTGAATTCTGCAAGGCCAAAGACTTTAAATCTGTATGTTTCTGGCCAAACCTGCCAATATTATAATCCTTTAGACTGTAACCAAATCGACATAGACTGTAACCAAATCTGAGT
Source organism: Mohoua ochrocephala (assembly GCA_013398855.1). Lineage (NCBI taxonomy): Eukaryota > Metazoa > Chordata > Aves > Passeriformes > Acanthizidae > Mohoua > Mohoua ochrocephala. The sequence continues at coordinate 186,516 of VZTA01022876.1, read as the reverse complement.
CTAAGTGGACTGATCCACACCAAGACTTCTCTGAGAAGTTTAGAAAATGAGTGGGTCTCACTGAAGCTTGTGACTCAATGGGAGGGACCACTCCTGTATACACCATATTTTGTAATGGATGGTAGAGTCATTATTTAGATACTGCACTGGCAACATTTAAACACCGTATTAGCCATAAATCTAATCATAATCACCCACATAATCACTGTGTCCTACTTCTCACGTCCGGCCAAGAACCTTCCCTCGACCACTCTGTTACTCCTGGGCTGCACAAAAACCAGCATCAAAAGCTGTCTTGGCCACATGCACAGCCTTGGTCTGCTGGTGCCTCTATTTAGCAGGTGGTTGTGCCTTCTGGGGCTGGGGGAGATCAGCACGAGTTTTGCCCTGTGACTCTGGGAATTCTCTTCCCTTCAGTTTCAGGGATCTTTCAGCTGCTTCTGCATATGCTACAGAAGCTGAGCGGGGTTGGTCAAGATGAGTCGCCTGTGTGAGCACTGGGGTGATGCCGATGCCTCCATGACGGATGCTGGCAGGATGGCAGGCACTGGGACAGGACCTCTGCACACCCCGGGCGCGGGGCCACCCTGCAGTGCCCATTCCCTCTGCCGGGCACAGGGCCAGCACAGAAATGCCTGTGGAGGTAACACAGGCGCCAAGCCCTATCAGCTGCCCTGTCCGTCTTTAGCCCGGTCTCCGGTTACCGGCCGCCTCCCACAGCTGCCTCCAAAGATAGGCAAAGCCACGTCCCGGCGCCTGGGCTGCAAGCGGTGGGGAAGCAGAGGAGGGATCCCGGGCAGGGATCAGCTGATGAGATTTCTGTGGAAGGAGTGAAGGACACTGCGCGTACGCCTGAGCTATGGCATTGCTGTGCTACAACAAGGGCTGCGGGCAGAGGTTTGATCCCGAGCACAACGCCGAGGGTGAGTGGGCTCGTGTGCCTTGCACCAGAGGGAATGGCAATGTGTGCTGCTTTCCCAGAGCGTGGCCTCGGCTGCCGTGCTGCAGCCGAGCTGCCAAGCCCAGCGCAGGCAGCCCACATGGCAGGAGCTGGCTCTGGAGCTGCTGGCTGTCGCAGGTGGCCCGTGGGCAGGATTGTTTCTCCTGAAAGCTTTTGCCTGGTTTTCCCTCTTCAGATTCCTGCCTGTATCACCCAGGTGTCCCCATCTTCCACGATGCCCTGAAGGTGAGTGAGGCAGGAGCTGGGGCTGCAGCTGCAGGGAGTGACCTTGTGCCCAGCAGGATTGCCCACACCTGACCAGCCTGTCATGTCCTGGTGTCTAGGGCTGGTCTTGTTGCAAGAAGCGCACAACGGACTTCTCTGAGTTCCTCTCCATAAAGGTGAGCGGCCTGCCAGCCCAAATGCACCCACTGTTCCTCCATCCTCTCCTCCTGGCCCCTGCCCAGTCCTGTCCCATCCCTGTCCTGTGTCAGGAATGTCCCTTTTGCCCTGCCAGCCAGGGATTTGCTATCTGCTTCCAAGGAGCCTCCAAACAAGAGTGCTGCTCCCAAAGTGCAAGGTCAGAACCCATCTCTGCAGGACACTGAGCCACCACATCATGGAAACTCACAGGGTTTGGGAGCAGCCACCAGGTTGAGGAGGACAAAGCAGTCATCAGGCTTGTCTCTGCTGCTCAGGGATGCACAAAGGGGTTTCACAGCAAAGAGAAGCCCCCTGAGCCTTCCAGCCAAGGGAAGACCTCAGATGGGCCAAAGGCCAAACCAGTGAAGGAGCTCATCGTCCAAGGACCAAAATCAGCTGAGAAGATGCTGAGGGAAAGACCAAGGTGAGATAGGCTCAGCTAACAGTGTTGCCCTGTCGTGTCACTTCTACATTTGTCCTGCCCTGCTGCTCTCTCAGGAGAGGCAATGATACTTAAATCACAGAAAAACCCACTCGGCCTTTGCTGCTGCTGTTTCCCAGCTCCGATGAGCCAAGACAACTGTTGCCAATTAAAGTATCCAGGTCTCTGGAGCAGGCACTGGAGAAACTGAACCTGTCCTCCAAGGATGGGACACTGGAGAGCAGTTGTACAGGTAGGGATGAGCTGATGGATGGCACCGGGCTTGCACACGGCAAGTTCAGCACAGGGTTTTGCATGACAGGCTCGGTGCAGTCAGTGAGTGCTGCGTGTTCAGCCACCTGAAAACCTGCAAAACTGCATCCTGGAGGCACATTGGGATGGTCTGTGCTCAGCTGGGGAGCTGGCAGAGGGCTGGGGGAGGATTTGGGGGCAGGCATGGGCAGTGTGCGTCCTGGGTGAAGTTTTGTTGCTCTCGCAGGCGAGGAAGCTGCCCAGGTGAGAGCTGGCACCATGTGCAAGAACGCAGCCTGCAAGGCGGTGAGTACCTGGCAGGGTTCCATCTTTGCCCAGCCCGCGCCTTGTGGCCAGGAGCATGGCAGGTCCCGGTTCAGGGCAGGATATCAGGCAGGTGGAAGGTGGCAGTGCCCACCTGCTCCGTATTTTCATCCCGCCCTGGGAGCGGCCACCTCCGTCACCTCCCAGCCACTTTCCTGCAAGAGGCTTCCGGACTGGTGGTACATTTGTGTTTCACTGCTGCTGAATGCTTGCAGTGAAAAAGAGCACATATTCAGGATTGGACATACAGACAAAATGCATGTGGAAAAATTCCCACCTGCATTGAACTGACGCAGCACAGCCCACTTTCTCTCTTGCCCGAGGCTGCCTCGTGGAGCGCTGCCTGCCTCCAGGAGGAGTGGGAGGGATTGAAGGATTGAGCTGCTTGGAAAGAAGCAGCGAGGGAGCAGGCAGAGAGTAAAAGGCAGGAGGTAGATGAGGACATAAGACTGACATGCTCTGGGGAGGAGGGGAAAGGACAGGAGTGACAAATGACCTCTTGCGCCTCAGAGTGAGGTGTTCTGTGGTGTCTAAACTTGCCCATTGTCCTTGTGTTGCTGAGCCCCGGGCTGGGAGAAGGCTGTGTTTGGGAGAAGGGTACAGAAGGGCTGCTGACGGGGTTGCAGGTGTGGTCACAGCAAGGTCGGGGTGGCTGCCCTGCCAGCAGGGAGCAGGGGCGAGTGCTGGGCTGCTGCCTGGGCATGGTCCCAGAGCGAGTCTTCACAGATGCTGGACCCGGCAAAAGGGTGATGTTGGGCCTTGAGCTGTGCCCTCTGCATGGATGGGCATTGATGAGTGGACACCCGTGCCACGTCGTCCTGTGCCAGAGACACAGATAGAACTTTCCTCTGCTTCTTTCTCCACAGATCTACCAGGGCCCAGAGAGTAACACAGAGGTTTGTACGTTTCATCCTGGCGTTCCTGTCTTCCATGAGGGGTAAGAAACAGCCCTTTACCAGAGAGCAAACTGACCCTGCCAAGGGCTGAAAATGCACGGCAAGGCCGCATGGCCCCAGCAGCATGGCCACTGCAGCTGTGGGTGACACCCCCCAAGGGGACAGATGGGCAGGGGGAGCTCTTGGTTATGAGCCACTCTCCCCCGCCACCTTGCTGTGGTCCCCTCTCCTGCTCCTGTGTGCACTCCCCACTCAGGTCCCCCTGGTCTCCTCAGGATGAAGTACTGGAGCTGCTGTGGAGTCAAAACCACGGACTTCAGTGCCTTCATGGAGCAGCCGGGCTGCAGCCGTGGGTGTCACTGCTGGACAGAAAAGAAGGTAAGGGGGCTCTCAGCAGAGGCAACTCATATGAGCCATTGGCATTATTGTCCTTTGAGAGTGTTCCTTCCCTTGCTCTGCATTCACACAGGTTTCTGCATTTAATTGTATTAATAGTCATAATTACTGACAGATGACTGCACAGGGTTTGAATGCCTAATCTTCACCCATCTGCCCTTTAAGATGCTGCTCTGCATTCACAAGATGCGTCAGCTCTCACACCCAATGGGCAGATGCGCAATAGGAAGCTGAACAAGGCAGGACCTGGCCCTGGACACAGCATAGCCAGCATTGCAGGCTGCCACATAGAGACAGGAAAAGTCCTGCAAAAAAACCCCAAAGGCTTTGACAGATGATTGCAGATAACTGAATTTGGCTTTAATGAAGCTTTCCCTCTGCAGCTGCTTCTCAGGAGGGATCTCATCCTCATACCAGCAGGGTGTTGTGGCAGGGCAGTGGGGAGAAGGTCCCAATTCTCAATACTGTGTGTGTGTAAGTTTCCCCAGGAAAGTTCTTGACTGGAAACAGCCTTGAGCTGGGAAAGTTGCACCAAAGCAGCCCAGGATAACCCTGAAAGTGCAGTGTGTTCCTCTGAGTCAGCACTGCTCCCAGCAACACTCTCTGAGCCCAATCTGTTCTTTGTCCTGGAGCAGAAAACATATCCTGAATGTAAAGGAGGCTGCAGTGAAGGAACTGTGATGTTGTGATGCAGATGTTTTGTGTTAATTGTCACCTAAGTCTGGGGCCAGGACTCCTCCTGGAGCATTTCTTTGGCTGGCAGCATGGATGGCTGCAGGGGGTCTGTCTCCTGGTGATGGTCAGAAATGAGCCTGGTGGGGACACAGGCCTGTCAGCGCCTGTGGTGCTGACAAGGTAGAAAAAGGTGAAACGCGTCCAGCTGGGGCTCATCTGACTCCTAAATGTAGTGTGATGGCATCACCCATGTCCAGCAACAGCCTCTGCATTGCCCTCCAGGCTGAGTTTCCTGACTATGAACAGCACTTAGGAGCTTGGGCATAGCAGAGTGACTCTGGAACTAGAAGGGGATGTCTCCGATCTTAATGTGTCCTGGAGGAACGTCGAGCACAGCACAGATGTCTCATGTTGCATGGGACAGCATTGCAGGGGCTGCCCACCTTTGCATGAACCATCTCCCCTCAAAAACCTGCACAAAAGGCAGGGTTTGTTCCCGCTTAGCTGGTGCCAGCCTGAACCAGCCAGCACGAAGGAGATGTGCAAGGGGGCATCCTCTGGCTCAGACGTCCCCTCTGTTTGGGTGGTGCCTGAGCCCCAGCTGTGCCGTGATGGGTTCCTCTCCTCGGCAGGACAAGAAGGCAGTGCTGTGCCGGCAGGACTGGCACCAAACCAGCAGCCAGGTGGTGGTGACGGTCTATGCCAAGAACCCCCTGCCTGCCCTCAGCAGCGTGAAGGCCAATCGCACCATGGTGAGTGGGGTGGGGATGTGCACTCTCATGGCACCACCTGAGTTTGAAGAGCCAGGAGCCAGCTGGGTGCCTGGTGCTCTTTGATGGCCACTTTGGTCTGGTGCTACAGGCAGGGCTGGCACTGCCAACCTGCCATCCCCGAGCTGAGAGCCTGGTGTCTTCACTGCTGCATCTGCCTGGCAACTCTGGCTTTCAGCCTCAATGGGTGGATTTACTGGCCTTGAATCCCTTGACCCATGACAGATGTGAACCTGTCATGCTCTGAAAGGGGTGAAACGTTGCCAGGTGCTGAGGGGATCACCATTATACTGGAGCCAGGATGTGGGTGCAATATGGTGCTGAAAGGCATGGGGGAGGAGCTCTGGCAGTGCTGTGCTACTCTCTCAGATAATTTTCTGTTGATCTTTCAGCTTGAGGCTCATGTCATCTTTGAAGGGAATAAGATTTTCCAGGCAGAACTGGAGCTCTGGGGGGTAAGACCCTGTTTGCTTTGATTTGCCTGTTCCAGCAGTCTGCATGGGGCTGGGCTGCAGTGCTGTGAGGCAGCCTGTGCTCCTCATTCTGGGCCGGGTCCCCCAGACACAGGCATTTATAGCCATCTCTGCTAGGAAATGCCTTAGGGCTTGGCAGGAGGCTGAGGCGGCTGCACTGATTGATCCAGGGCTAAGGTCAGAGCTGGAGGTCGCTGCCAGCTCTATAGGTGTTCTGAATTTGGTCCCAGGCTGCCCCAAATGTTCTTTGGCCCAGCAGGTCCCTGTCTCCCCCCGCAATCCTGCCGTGAGTTGCAGGCAGGCCGCCGTCTGAGCGATGAGACTCTGATTTTTCAGCAGCTTGCTGGCTGGGGAGCAGCAGTGAGGCTCAGAAATTTGCATGTGCATTTCTTGTCTGTATTTCTGGTGCGTGCTGCCTGTGCCTGCAGGCAGCAGAGAGCTGACAGGTGTGGGTATGGCTGTGTCTCAGCACAGCTCGCTGCTGGGGAGAGGCTGTGCCGCAGCTGCGCCTGTGGCTGAGGCGAGCTGAGCTCTCCTGAGCTCTGTACGAGCACTGTGGTGCTGCTTAGATGTAACAGCTCAGCTCAGCTGCAGCCCAGGCTTCTCCTGGCACAGGAGGAGATTTCTCCTCTGGCAGGGCTTTGCCAGTAAGGGGAAGGCTGAGCGCGTGCTGCCTGCCCTCCCCTGCCTGGCTCACTGCACTTTTCGCTCTCTCTTAGACCATTGACGTAGAGAAGAGCTTTGTGAGCATGGTCCCAGCCAAGGTGGAGATCACGCTTTGCAAAGCCAGCCCTGGCTCCTGGGCCAGGCTGGAGCTCCCCCAAAGCAAGTTGCAGTCCTGTGGTGAGCAAGAGAAGGAAGCTGCAAACACAGAGGAGCCTGGGGCGGCGCAGGATGACTCTGATGACAGCTTGAGCTGGTCCGAGGAGGAAGATGAAGAGTTGGAGATGGGAACTCCGGATATGATAACACAGGGTAACTGACGGCCAAGTGCTTCAGCAGCTGAGCAGTGCTGGTTCCTGAGCTGCTGGGCACCTTGGCACCAGCTCCAGAGGAGCAGACCTAGTCCAGAACCGTGTGCAGGCTGCAGCATGGCCTCTTCCCGGATCAGAAGGGACAATTAATAAACACCCAGAGCAAAGGTTGTCCTCTGAAACCCGTGACAGGCGCTTAAGAAACATCAGCGGGCCGAACCCTGCCTTCTGTCACTTCCTCTCCTGTGCCTGGCTGGGGCAGGACAACAGGAGGAGTCCCCGTGCCTGCACCTTGAGTGTCCCGGAGGACTGGATGTTCAGAGCCCGGCACCCGGCCTGACCCTGGCATTTCTGGGGGTGGACACAGCCCTCCCTGCCCCTTCTGGGGCTGCTGAGCCCCGGGCTAAGTTAAGCTCTCGCCCTCTCCCTCGCCCGGCGCTGGGGAAGCCGGGCCCTGCGGCTCTTTGTCGGGAGATGGTGACCGCGGACACTGGAATGTCACCACCGCCGGCAGTTCCGGCGGAGCCGTGGCGTCCCCTGAAAAGCCCCTTAGAGGCGTGAGACCGCCCGGGGGGCCAGCGGGCGAAGCCGAACGCGCCCCGGGCCAGGCGGAGGCTGCGGAGGCGGGGGATCTCCGCGGGAGCTGCGCTGTGTAGCGCGGCACAGCGCCGGGAACGGGGGCGGAGGGCGGCGCACGCCACGGACCGGAGCATTCACCCATGTAAAAAACCCCAACTATCTTCTGCCACAGAGCCACTTAATTGCACAGTCTTGCGTAGAGAAAGCAAAAGCAATCACTCAGTTTTGCCATTCTTTCATTTTCCTAGCATTATCTTTATTAAGGATATATTGTCCTTATTAAGGATACATGTTACAGGTTTGTGGCCGTGCACAGAGACACGCGTGCCTATTTCTGCTCACGGATATTGAAGTGAATCAACTGAGAAATCATCCAAAACCAGACCAAACCCCCTCGCTCAAGTTATATTCGGACAACGCATAACTACAAATAACAAATAACATCAGCAAGATCTTGCTGCCGGCGCCGGGCAGCGAGGCGGATGGCGGGGCTGTATCGGAACAT
>VZTA01022876.1:165592-178332 GCA_013398855.1 Mohoua ochrocephala | reverse complement strand
GCGCGGCCCGCGGCCTCTGCCGGCCCGGCCGGCGCGGGTCCCGTCCCGGGGGAGGCTGTTGCGGCACCTGTCCCGCCGGGACGCGGCCGGCTCCCGGGCAGGGAAGGGCAGCTCGGGAGTACCGGGGGCTCATCGGCCCCAGCCGCGTGGCGTTGTGGCTCCTCTGTGTCCAGAGGGGTTTGGAAAGTGAGATGCGCGCCCCGGCTTCTGCACTGGGCAGTGCGGGCGGAGGTGAATGTGCTCGTCGGGGGGCCCAGGGATGCTGGGGTAGGGTTTGAAACGAGCCTTTCTCTGCTCCAGGGATGTGCGGGAAGCGGGAATGGCCCCGTGGCGGGGCAGGGCGCGCTTTCCCCCCTTCCGCAGTGTGCCAAGGTTGGGCCGGGCTGTCCCAACTCCAGGCTGATGCTAATCTCTGTCAGGAGCACCGCGACAAATTTAAGGCGACCTCTGCTCCCAAGGAGTGTCATAAAAAGCTGGCACAGGATGAGGTAGCCTTTGGAAAGGTCTCTTGTTTCACTGCTGAGAGTGAGGGATACGTAAGGATAGGAAGGTTGGATTTACTCTCTAAAAACTGGCAAAGAGCTGTCTCAGGAAGAGTAGTGCAAGGTGGTGACCTAAAACACTCTGAGAGGTGCCAGGAGTCGCAGGTATTGTCTCATTTAGCAGCTGCCGCGGAGCTCCCCTTCATCAGCTCAGCGGTTCTCTTCTTGAGTGCCTTTCGGTTTTATAACAACCTGCGCTGAGTTCCTGCTTAACCTCAAATCCCGAGAAGCAATGCTGCTTTTTATTCGTTCTGAACTTTGCTCTGTTTTTTTCCCCTGTGTCGTTTTCTGATTTTTGGTTTTTTTTTTTTTTTTTTTTTTTTTTTTTGTTTTTTTTTTTTTTCCCAAGAACCAGTGAGTAATTGGTATCTGTTTACTCTTTATAAAACACTTGTGATTTCCACCATAATTACTCTGAGTTATAAAAAAGCTTTAAAAGCTTTAATTTAAATGTTCTTTACATGTACCTTATACTTGCAACATGTGTCCTGGGCTGGGGTGCAGTAGTTCTTGTGGCAGCATCATTAGCTCTTTGCCCCAAGCTTATTTTTTGATTTTTAAAAAGCTCACGTTCTCTTCCTTTTAAGATGTAAAATACATCACTCGAAGGCATACTTTGGAGCCAGTTTGCCACTGTTCACCAGCATAGCAGTTTTTCTAATGGAACTTAAGATTATGAGACATATTTGGCGGTTTAGATTAATATTTCCATTAAAAAAGCTTTTGAATATTTTTCATAGAAGGAACTTTACAGAGATCCTGGAAAAACAATAAAATATGCGGTTTGCAATTAGTAGGAGAAAACTGAAGTGTGGTTTGATTTGCTTATGTGGTGAGGCTGTGATTCTTTCGGGGTCCAAAGTATTTTCACGCAATCTGGTGTCATGTAAAGATTTGTACCTTTACAGGGAATATTTTTTTACTTTACATGCCTGTATGTGTAAATCTGACGAACTGCTGAGAGACTCCTTGACTCTGTTAACTTTTGCTCTCATTTTAGAATTGCAATACTTGATGCAAATGAGACTTGGCAATTGTTGCAGTATTGTAGTGCACAAGCCATGATAAAATACACACTGAGCGCAGCATTAACTCCTGTCTTAGTCATACCAAAACTCTTTTAAAGATACTTGTGAAAAAACTGGTAGCAATTGAGCAAGTGCATTTTTGTTTGGTTTTGTTTGGGGTTTTTGTTTGTTTGTTTGTTTTGGTTTCTGTGTTTTGGTCTTTCTGTTTTCATTTGGGGGTTTTTGTTTGATTTTGTTTAGGTCGGGTTTTGTTTTTTTTTTCTTTGTTTATTCTTGTTTGTGTTTTTATTTTTTATTAAATCTCTCTCCCCCTCCTCCCCCCCCCCCATCCACGTGAAATTTGGGGGTGGAGGATGAGAAATCAGAGAAGTGCAATCCAATGGAAAGTGTGGAGGGGCTTTTTTTTCTCATAGAAAGAAGCTTAGATTTTCCTGGTGTAACATTGCCCTTCAGATACAACAGTGGCTTTGTTACAACTGAGAGTGCCAGCAAATGCCAGGTGACAAAAGATGATAGGAAGACATACTAACAGTTTGGTTGTTTTTTTCTTTTTGCCTCAAATAGGAATCAAGAATGCTTAAACTGGATTTATCATTCATCCTGCAACGTGCTTAACACGCCTCTCCACAAAACTTTATGCTGAGGTACTGTGTTTCTTTTAGCCAACAGTAGTGACTAAGGCCTTGTCAGAATCTATGGAAGGTGAGAAGGAAAGGGTTATTAACTTTTTATGAACTGACTGTGACCCCCAGGACCTGTGCAAGTTGCTTGTATCACCCCGGACGTGAGTTAGTGGGTGTGGGCACAGAACCCTGCAGCCCTGGCTCCTGTTGTTACACCTTTACTGTGTTCACCATCAAAGGGTCACTTGTGTTCAAATAAACTGTGAAGCGTCCCTGTCTTGATGAATCCATGCCTCTGCGTGTGGTTGCAGGAGGAAAATCCAAGTTTAATACTCTGCAGCTTTTGATTATGGCAGGATATGTGTCACGTCCATACATGGGAGATTCGGATATCTACTGAAGTCTTGGGTTTTAGTTCCTGTGGGCTGTGCAGCTGCACCTTGTCACAGTGTTATTTCATCAGCTGTGCATCTGTTTCATGAGCTAATGCCCTTTGGAAATATTAATTATCCACTCAATATCTTGGATTCATAGAACTTAAGGTCTTTGATGTTTGGTCACTTAATATCATTACTCTCCTATAAAATTTGGAGTATGAGTGCCTGTAGTAGGAGGTTTGTGTGGTTGAGTTGCCCAAATACCTCATGCAGAAGACTTTATTTTCACTGTAGTTTCCTAAGAAATATTGCTTATGTGTGTTTCATCCCTGAAAAAAAAAAATCTTTTAATCAATAAACCAATTTCAGCGTAATTTGACAGAGGTAGAGGTTTTAAAAATATTATTTGAAAGGTTTTGAGGGGTTTCTTTTATTCCCTAGAAACAACTTTTTGCGTCAAAAGGCACGAAGGGCTTTCTAGCATTGGCACTGAAGGAACAACCAGTGAGAATTGCACTCCTGTTATGTGCTTGGGAGCTGAGTTTATAGGCAGAGAGCTCTGGAGAGAGCAAGCTTCCTCAGTTCTGTTGTTCATGTGGAGCTTGGGTGGTGGACTGCACAGTTCCTGCTGTGCTGCTGAAATCTGCCGTCCCTTGTGGATTTTATTCCCCCTCTGCTGCCACTCAGACTGTCGCAGTTTTGTTTGTCTTGCAGGTAAATGGCAGGACAGAAAGTGGTGTGAAAACTTTGAGAGGCACTGAGAAGTCCAAGTAGGTCATTCATTGCTGAAGGATATGAGGGATGAGGTCTCCTATTTAACTTTTTCTGCTCTTTCTTGGCACTCATTCTGAAAGCCTGGCACTTCTCCATTCCTTTGGCACTTGCCTAAAACAATGGCGAGTAAGCTGAGCTGTTGTGGGATAGTAACAGAGGCTTGATTAAATTGCTGAGAGCCTCTTTCTCTTCCCTGCTAGGCCTGGTGGGTAAGCTGCACATGTGAATTAACTCCTTTGCATGGGTGAGGATGGTGTGATATATATAGAACTGCCCTATCCACCCGGTTCTTTGTTGAAAGTTCCTGCCTGACTTCATGTTTCAGGCAGACAGAGTGAATCGCCTCTGATCTAGTTTTTGTTACTGAAAGATGAGCAATTAAATCGTTTAGATTTCTTAACTTCTGCCTGCCCCTGGTAAAGCAGGATCTGGTACTCCAAAACAGCGAGGGCTTGATGAAGTGTGATGGCTGTGCAGAATGACACAGCTCAGTACAGCTGATTTCAGCTAAACTCCTAGAGAGTTTTCTGCTCAATTTTGGCCAAAATGGGCCCCTATCTAAACTGTAAAGAGATATATGGAAGACCTGACAAACTCAGTGAGAGTGAGTTTATCAAAGAGCAATATCAGAGCTAAAATCCACCTAACTAAGAGGCATCTGATGTTAACAGAGCAAAGGCAGAGGCATATCCTGCTAACAAGTAGTTCTGCAAAGAGTTTTTAGAAGTGCAGGAAGTATAAAAAGCATAAATCTAGAAAGCTACAGAAGAATTCAGGTTCCTGTTTTCTCTCTGTTTTCTGTCACTGTATTCTCCCTTCTCTCAGCAGACGGGGAACTTCCTTTCAGGAGCATCGAAGGGAAGATCTAGAAGTTGTTTCTCTCCCACAAAAAAATTTTGATGCAACGTGAAGTTACTCTGTGTGTGTGGGTTCCAAGTAGTGAATTTTCCCAACAAATGTTCGTCTGGAGAACGAACTGTCCATGTCCATGATACCAGAAAATGCTTCATTAGGTCAGAACAGGAGCAGCTCTTCAGATGATGTCTTGACATGTTGATTGAGATCTTGCACATTCCAGAGGAAGTGCCAGGTGTGCAGGCAGTGAAGTCAGACTTAGCAGCATCTTCTGAGAAGGAAACTTACCCGAACAGGGAATGCCAGTTTTCTAATTCAAAGTAATTGATGGACAAGATAGAAATAACTCTTATCTACATATGTTTGCACAACACTTCTGCGTGGGGTGATTTGGTGGTGCGGGGGGTTTTTTTGCCTTTTTTTTTTTTTGTTTGCTTTTTAAAAAATTATTATTTAATTTGAAAATTATTCCCATTCTGCTGTAACTGCTAGAACCTCAACTGTAATAAAAGTCCTTTCTCTGGCAGGACTAAGCAACCTGGATTACCTCTCACTACTTTGGATTTCCCGTTCACTTGTTTCTCTTGCTGCGTAACCTTTCAACTTGGCTTTGAAGCTTGTGCCCAGCTTTCTGTTTCTAAATTGTTGGTTTTTTTAAATGTGTTGACGTGTTAATCTGTATTTTTCTCTTTTTCAGTTCTTGTTACTTGTCATATGTGGAGTTTTTATTTCTAAAGTTTCTCCAAAAATTCTTTTGGAGGTCGCCAAAAAAACCCCAAACAAACCCTAAACCAATTTTCCTACTCTTGATAATGTTTGTTGGTAATTTTGTTTTTGGAGTATGGGTTTTTTTTTTCCCAATATGTATTTATATTTAGATAGCATGCAGTGCCAACTTCAAGAGTGCTTTAGAAATAAGAAGAATTTTCCATGCAAATTTGAACCCCAGCTTTTTACTATCTTATGAGCGTTTTATTGCTAGGTAAATTGTTTACAAGAAAAACTAAATAGAGACTTCATACATTATAAAGAAAGCAGTACATGCATTTAACAGAAAAGACTTGATGGAGGTAGTATTAGTTTGCTTGGTTGTGACTTAAATTAAAAAACTCTTTGTCTTCCATATATAAATCTTTCACCAAACTACCCTTGCTCACATCACAGTTTTCTGGAGTCAAGGAGCTTCTTTCTACTCTTCAGTTTTTGATTCATTTATCTAAATGTTGTGTTTCAGTACAAATAACGTGTATCCTGGTGTGTGTTTGTTTTTCTGTATTGCATGTGCCACACACGATTCCTTTCAGCTCCGACAACCTCCTTTAAAGGGGCCCTTCAGAGAATCATACTTAAAAGCCTACAAGCTCTTTAGTTGTGTTTGTGTAGTTAATACTTTGCCCAATGCTTTGGCAGGTTTGCATGGAGTTACTTCTCGTTGCAAATGTTGCTCCTCTAAAATCCGAGCTTTAGTGAGGTAATTCAAGGTACTAGTGCCCTGAAAAGAGCATTCATGTTTCAGGCTTTTTTTGTTACTTTATTACCGATTTCCAAATTGAAATCTGTAATGACCTCTTAAATAAAACCCCAACAAAGTAATCTTTGAGTAACACAGTTTCATTAGACGTTTTGCATCAGATTGCATTATCTGGTAGATGGTCTGGGATACACGTGGCTTTGGAGTTTATCCATTTCAGAAGCTGCCTGTGTTGCCTGACAGTGCTGGTACGATGACCTTCCAGCCAGTGCCAGTCATGTGCAGGCTGGGGTGCAGTTTGGGGGCACCCTGTCATTCTGTGCAGAGCTTTGGACAGAACTGCATACAGATTTAGGAGGTGTAAGTCTTTGGAGGAGCTTGTTTGGGTTTTAAAGAGATCTGTTTACAAGTGTTTGCAATTTGTTTCATTTAGAAACTAGGAGTTGGGCATGTAAAAGGCTTCGTGTATCTTGTTCTTCGTGAGACTTTTGTTGCTGACTTAGTTCTGCCATCTCTGTGATGTCACTTGTTACTGACTGATCAAAATGAATTATCTGTTGCACAGACAGTTCATTTGGGAAAAAAAACCTTTGCTCTGGAAGCAGTGGTGTTGGTCACCACTAAGGTTTCTGGCACAGTGTGTTCTGGTACTTCAGGGGTTTGCTGCACGTGCAGGAATGGGCTTTAAACCGTGCCCGATGTGCTGCAGTCCAGCCAGGCTTTGGCAGCAATAGCAGCTTAAGGTGATTCATTCCCACCATGTGCAGCCACTGGGGTTTCTATAGTGTCTGTGTGCACGCACTGATATTTCCTTAAGCACTGTGCGTTGTAGTGACCAGTCAGTGTCACTCCAGTTGCCTGTTGCAGCTGTATGCCAAAGCTCCAGGTAGCCTGTTTTCACTTAGTTCAGAAGAATCATGTGTGCTCCCAGCGAGAATTTGGATACAGATAAAGACTTTGTCTAAAAGGACAAAGTTGAGACTTAAATGGAAATGAATTGTTGATTTGTTTGGATGGTCTTGAAGTGGAAGTTGCTCATTTTCCTATATTCCCTTTGCTACTTTGATGGTGTTGGAGCTGAGATCTTTCTGGAATATGCAATCAAAATAGTTTAGGTTGGAAGGAACTTTTGAAAGCCATCTGGTTCAACCACCCTGCAGTGAGCAGGGATGTCTTCGATGAGATCAGGTTGCTCAGGGCCCCATCCAGCGTGGCCTTGAATGTTTCCAGGGATGGGGCAGCCACAGTTTCTCTGGGCAACCTGTGCCAGTGTTTCTCCACCCTCACTGTAAATAACTTCTACCTTATATCTAATCTAAATCAATCTTTTCCTAGTTTAAAGTCATTACCCCGTACTCTATCGTAACAGTCCCTGCTAAAAAAGTTCTTCCCACTATTCTCTTCTGTTTAAAGCAGGGTATTTTCTGCTGGTTGCAAGTTGAGGATTACTGATAGTACCTGAAAGGCATTTGGGTGAGAAGGCAGATGCAAGTTCCTTCTTGTTCAGGCTAGCAGTGGAAGCTCCAGCACACAAGAAATGTACAACAAATGACTGCTTGTAGTTAGTTCCATGCTATTTTCAAACTTCTTGCTGTTCATGTGATGAAAGTTTAAAATTAATTGTGTTTTAGACTGTATCAGTTTGATTGTCAAACCTACTCTTCACATATCAGGAAAGGGATATGGAAAACATCTCAGCGTCAAGTATCTCCCGTGTAACAATTCCCCAGGAAAGCTGTTTGACTGCTGATCTTTTAGGGCATGTATTTTTCTCATGCTCATTATTTAGAGGACACCAAGTAGCTCAAGCCTATTAAGTCCTGCTTGTTCTGTCAGTGATTAGTGAGAGTAATCTGTCCTTGGCTTCTTTGAAAAATTCTTTATAGATTCTAATCTGGGTTACTATGGCTAGTTATATTTCAAAGAACAGCTTTTCTTGAACATACTACTTTCTGAACCTTTTATCTGGTGTCCTGTAAATAATGTAGTTTATTCAGGACTGATTGATCTGAGTGTAGTGAATTATTATTGTAAACAGCCCAGAAATGAATATCTTGATTTTATTTATAACTTTTGGACCTTTCTTTGTGATAAACTGTTTAGGCAGTAGACTGTGTAGACAAGCGTGAGTGTTGGAGTGTGCGTGTGTGTACAAAGGTGGATGTGTGAACCTACAAACGACAGAGTATCTTGTTACTGGGTCACAATCCCTTTCCACTTGCAGGTGCCTCTAAGGACTTGTCCTTTTGCCTGTGGGAAACAGTCTGGCAGTAAGGCAAGACTGTGGGAATTTGGCTAATTTGTACTTACATGGTTGGAATGCAGCCAGTTGTCACTTAGCTCTCAACTCATTGCATCTCCATTTCACTATTGTCTTTCTAGCCCCGAGCTCTTCGGAATGGCTTGAGACACTGAATGTGATAAGAAATTGTCAGCTATATTAAAAACACTTCTAAAGCTTCTCTTTAAAATGACCACCACTAAATGTGCCTTGCCTAACTCCTCTCTCCTTGCTTTGTGCAGGACTCTCTTTCTGGGTGAAGAATGCAGACTATAAAGTGCGTGGTCGTCGGAGATGGTGCGGTGGGAAAAACTTGTCTCCTCATCAGCTACACCACCAACGCCTTCCCAGAAGAGTACATCCCTACTGTGTTTGACAACTACAGTGCCCAGATGACTGTGGATGGCCGGACAGTCAGCCTGAATCTCTGGGACACTGCGGGCCAGGAGGAGTACGACCGCCTGCGCACGCTCTCCTATCCCCAGACTAATGTCTTCATCATCTGTTTCTCCATTGGCAGCCCCTCTTCCTATGCAAATGTGAGGCACAAATGGCACCCTGAAGTTTCTCACCACTGTCCAAATGTTCCCATCCTTTTAGTGGGCACGAAGAGAGACTTGAGAAGTGACCTGGAAACGGTTAAAAAGTTGAAAGAGCAGAGCTTGGCTCCCACTACCCCGCAGCAGGGGACTTCACTGGCTAAACAAATTGGAGCAGTCAAATATTTGGAGTGCTCGGCATTGAATCAGGAGGGTGTTCGGGAGGTGTTTGCTGAAGCTGTCCGTGCAGTTCTGTATCCTGTGACAAAGAAGAACACAAGAAAATGTGTCTTACTGTAGTCGCCTTGGGTGATGGATGTTGGAAGTTGACTAGAATCTCGGAGGGCTTTTTAACGAGTTAAATTGAAGATTTGCAACTTGCACTAACAGCTCTAAGCAGAAATGGTTTATACAATGAATATTCTTGCAGTCTTACTGCTTCAGGGAAACTGAAACAGAAAAGGTTTTTTTTTTTCCAACTGAGAGGTCAAATACCTACTTTATTTCTAAAGTTCCAGTCTCCAGCTTCTCCAGGGATCACTTGATTATTTTAGCGGAGGAAAATAAAAGAGGAGACTTCTTTGAAGCCACTTCTTTACTAGATAGCCATCAGTTACTAGATTTGCTGAAAAGCACAAATTCTGATACCTTTGCTTTAAGTGTAGCTGCTGCTTTTCCCATCCTTTATTTACTGATTGAATTTGTTTTACAAACAGAAGTCTGGCTGTCCAGTTGTTTTGTCAATTTAAAGCTTGAAAACAATTTGTTTACTTGCAAAAATGCCTGAAATATTAGTGAGATTCACCTTGTAGTGAACTGTGATTGATTGTATGAAGAGTTAGCATAAGGCATGGTTAATGCAATGAGCAAGACCCAGGGAATACCTGCAATGATTTATTAATAGAAGCAGGAGCTGATTTCTCCTTATGTAAGGAACTTAGAATAATGATGACTCACTCAAATGAGTGCTTTTCATAGTTTTGAGGTGGAGAAGTGGAAGAGTAGTTTAGATCCAAGTCTTCCATTAATCTTCTAAACTGAGATTTTATTTCACTGTCCAAAGAGACTTTGCACCCTGAGAATAAAGTTTTAACAATTACCTTCTCAGGCTGACTGAGGTATTTGGGGTGACACTTCTCAAAATGAGATTTTCAGTGTAATCCCTTCGATGAATCCCAGAGACTTGACAGCAGCCTGTTTGCTCTTGAGGAATTAATTGCTTCAATTCTTAATGTTCTTGGGGCCACCATCTGAGATTTTTATGGCAAATTCCTTCGTTGTTTTTCTGTGAGAAGACTGACAGAAAATTTGGAGGTACTGTTTACAGGAACCCATGCTTCTTCCTGTTTTCAGTTCAGTCTGTAATGGTTAGCCAGTCACTGGATAGGATTACCTGGGCAGCTTTTTTCCTCTCCTGGATGCTCAGTTATTTTAAACTCTTTTTAACTGAAGTTCTATTTACATACTTTTTAACCTTCTGTAGCAGCTCTAGTAAGTGGCAGCTGGCTTTTATTTTCAGGATGTGCACTGTTCTTTATGTGTGGTTCCGGGACCAGCTGAGGAGTGAGCGCATGAGCCCTTCCTTAGACTCAACCTTCCAGCTCCGTGGTATGAAAGCAGCTTGCTTCAAAGATACTTTGTGTGAAACCACTGGTGCTGGACTGGGCTTTGTTGTCTGAAGTTGACAGTGCTGTCTTTGTCTGGCTGCAGCCTCAATTGGTCATTCAGAACTTGCTTTCTTGTGATTCCCACACATGCAAAACCGCGCTGGTGTATACCCTGGTCAGGAAAAAGAGTGCCTCATTTTAGCAAGATAACAGAAAATACACCAAGGTTATTAGGGATCTTGTGTTAATTTGACCTTGCTTTATCTGATGCTGGCAAAAATACCAGGTGGATAGAAACGTTCGTATTTGTGCCCTAATTCCACTATTTGAAGAGGATGTGCCTTTCTTCAGCTGGTGTAACTGATGCTGACACTAACTGCAGCTTTTTTAATCTGCGATGTGCTCATTTTGATGCTGCTTTAGCCAATTGCAACCCACAGATTATAAACTGCAGTTAATCCAAATCCTTGTACCTGTGGTTAGTGAACCAACACAGGGTTCCAAATGCTGAGCACAGGCAGTACCAAAACACCCGTTCTGCAGGATGTTTGCAGAAGCCTACAGACTCTGCACATTTTTCTTCACCAAGTGCCATTGCCTGGAGTGTCTTTGTGTCTCTTGCACTTGCAGAGGAAGTGCTGTTCCAGATGTGGTTCCCGCCGCAGTGCCCTGAAGGCTGTGAGGGTGTAGAGAATTCACTGAGATAACCTCTACTTACCATGTTCTGCCTTTGCTTTAGCTGTAGGCCTTTAGTGTGGGCTGGACTTGCAGGCAGCAATTAACTCTGTGCCTTGTAATTCAAGATTATTTTCTGTAGGTAAATTTCAGTAACTGAGTAAATAGACTTTATCATGTTTAAAATGTATTTATTTAAGCCAGTGCACGTGGTTTGTTTTAATGCTGGTCAGACCTAAATCAACTGTCTAGTGACCCCGGTGCAAGCCCATAACCTTTGCTTTATTCAGAAATGTACTTTTAAAAGTCTGTGATATGTTTGAACTAGTCTTAAGAGGTGCCTGAAATTCAAAGTCTACTTTTTTTTCTTTTTTTTTTTTTTTTTTTTTTTCAATTNNTTTTTTTTTGCTACATATATTTGCAGTTTTGTACTGAAGCTACTACTGTTTTAAAAAGTTTTTACTTTTTTACATACTGAAATCTTTTAATCCTGTGTCTTTTGTGGTTATTCCTAACTGGATTACAAGCATTTTGTGGAGGAGAAATCTTGTGAGCAAGTATTATTGCACAACCCCTGCCCCTCCATTTCTGTAGGCTTGCAAGCAGCCATCCTGGTGTGAACTGGAAGAGAGTATAGTGAGATAAAATTCAACTGCTTAATCAATTTATTTGATTTGGTTACACTGTTGATTACGTTATGCCAGAACACCTTATCCCCAGTTAGATTACTTAATAAATGGATTGCACAACAGTACTGAGGAGAATAATACAATAGTGATGAAAATGAGCAGAGAGGGAACTTTGAACCATCAAAGACTTTTTACTGACTTTGGAGTACCTGGTTATTTAGATGCTTTGTATTTCTGTCACTTTCTGATAGGAGTAAAAGTCCTGGCTAGTAGCAGTTTTCCTTCAGCCTCTGCTTTTCATGAGGATGAGCTTCCGGACAAATCCAACGAGCTTTTCCATTCAGTGGGCATTCTCCTTTCGTGAGCTTCCTTCCTTTTTTCCCCCCTCTAAAATTCTTGGTGCCTTTTATTGTAAGTAGTCCAGTGCTTCAGTTTACAATCAGTTCTGTTTCTCCCATGCTTTATTTTTCTTCTGTGGGCAGTTGACAAATACAGACTTCACATAATCCCATGGCTGGATTTTGTCTTGTTTTGGGAGGTCAGAAAACCCAGTTAAACTGTGTGGGTTTCCTGAACTGTTCAAGGTCCTTCGGTTTGTAACTGAATAGAGGTGCAATCTGTATGTCTTATTTCACAGAAGAGACTCACTGTGAAGATGCAGATTTTAACCTTTGCTTTGTGATTGGTTTCTGAACTACTTGGGGTTTTTATTAAAATACAGCTGAAGCTGAGCAGTTCAGGAATTTTGTGTCCAAAGGATGTTCATGTGTGCTCAGATGTGGAAGTGCTTTCTTCAGTTTACAGCTGTAGCTATTTCTATGAAATTTAAACTCGAAGAACCTCCCCGTGCTTTGTCTCCGGGTGCTAAACCTCACTCTGTAGAAATCTTGGTGCTGCTTGGGCTGACCCCGAGAAGTGGACAGATCTCAGGGGGGTCCCGACCCCCAGAGTGGGCAGCAAGGACCACCCATCAACAGTGGGAGCCCAAGACTCTGAAGTGTGGTACTGATACATACACTGGCAACTTGATTTTATGCTCTAAAATAATTTGTATTACATCTAACAGTTTTAAAGCATTTTTTTATATATAAATTATGCATAATTACGTTGTAATAAACCTTTCCTCACCTCTCTGGCTGTCGCATTAACTCGCCCTGCTGTTCGTACCGCACCTGTGCTCAAGGCAGCTCTTTCCTGTGGAAAGCCAGACCCCGGTTCCTCAAGGCAATAAAGGAATTTTTGGGAAGGGCGGAGCGTCTGCGCTTCCTTGCTGCGCCGCGGGGCGGGGCCGCGCGGGGGCGCTGTGGGCGGGCGCCGTGTCCGGGCCCGGGGCCGCTCC
>VZTA01022876.1:150144-165454 GCA_013398855.1 Mohoua ochrocephala | reverse complement strand
CCGTTTCCGCCTCCGGGTCGGGGTCGGCGTCGGGGTCGGTGCAGCGATGTCGGACTCGGAGAGCGAGGAGGAGGCGGACGGCGGCCGCGCCGAGCCCTTCTCCCTGGCCGGGTTCCTCTTCGGCAACATCAATGAGGCGGGGCAGCTGGAAGGGGACAGCGTCCTCGACAAGGTAGGGCCGTGTCGCTCCGGGAAGGCACCGCGGGCGGAGGGACGCGCGTGAACCGGGGTGCTTGGGGTGACCCGGGATGTACCGGGGTGTTCGGGGTGTACCGGGGTGACCCCGGATGAGCCAGGGCGTCCCCGGATGTCCCGGGGTGCCCTGTGGTCAGCCGGGATGCCCCGGGCTGTACCCGGGTGTCCCCGGACGTCCTGGAGTGTCCCGGGGGACGCTTGGGGCGGGCTCCGGGACAGGACCCCGCAGGCGACCGAGGGGCTCGGCCTGGCCCGGTGGTCGGAGCCTCCCAGCTCTGGTCTCCTCAGGAATCCAAGAAGCACCTGGCCGGGCTGGGCGTGCTGGGGCTGGGCAACCTCATCACCGAGATCACCGCCAGCGAGGAGGAGAGCGCCGAGAGCGAGGGAGCACACCTGGACGAGGAAGGTTTGGCGCTGGGATAGCTGTGCTGGGGTGGCAGAGGGGCTGCAGGCTCACAGCTCTTGTCGGAGAGAATAAAATGCACCTGGGTCGTCAGGGTCTCCAGGGAATATCGTGGTGTTTGTCAGAGGCCCTCTGTCAAAGGCCTTCCCTTCTCCATCTTGCCAAACAGAATCCCACAGTAGCTCCTGATCAATTTTGCACTTCTTCCCTTTAATTTTTTTATAAGTTTTTTTTTTTTTTACTTGTCTCTCCTCTTCATAAATAAGTGTAGTCTGTGTTTGTATTAAAGAAGGCTGCTTAGCACATAGTACTATAATAATCTCTGTCTTTTATTTCCGACCTTGATGAACAGTTTCACTGACGAAGTGATAGGTGTTCTTTGTGCTAAAGTTGGTTGCTTACCAGTCTTTTAGGGGAAATTCAGAGCTATGAGAGCTTTTGATTAGAATGATGGGAAAAGTACTCTGGTGGGAGATGTTAATCAGATAGTTTTGTTCTTTTAAATAAAGGAAGCATAGCAAAGGATTCATAAGTACTTAGTGAAGTCTGCAGTTACTAATATAAGTTAGGATAAAGTTTTGTTGTGACCAGGTTTCTTTTCTTCCTAGGCTGGGTTAAGAGCACAGAGGATGCTGTTGATTATTCAGACATCACTGAAGTGGCAGAGGATGAGAGCCGTCGGTACAAGCAGGCGATGGGGAGCCTGCAGCCAGCTCGAAGGCCAGGTAAAGGGGATCAGCGTTACAGCTCTGCCTGTAGGAGGTGTTCTGGGGCATTGGCTCCGTGCTTCAAGAGCCCAGTATAAGCTTTTGTGAAACTGTCTTCACTGGATGAAGCAACTGCTTGCTGTCTTTCTCTTTTAAGGAATCAGTTCCTCATTGGAGTCACTTCAATTTTGGTATCTCTCTCTTGTTTTATTCTTGAATTTATTTTTTTAAAAAATATTTTCTGCAAAAGGCACCTTGGTTCTTTTGTTGGTCCTAGGCATCTCTGTCTGGCCTAGAATATGTTTTCAAAAATAAGCAGCTTTTCCATTTTAGTAGCTGCTGGTGTAAATGCTAAATCTTGGTATATTCTTTAAAGGTGTCTTGCACTTAACCTTTCTGGTGACTTACTATGGTTAATGGGATATAAAGGTGATTTGGACGTTTTAACCCACATTTTTCTTACTTCTCTAGCAGCTTTATTTGTTCTACAAAGTGTGAATAAAAGGATGTGATAGCAGAATATATAAACACATAGGGAAATTGTGAATAAAAGGAGGTCATAGCAGAATATATAATACGCATAGATTTTAAGTGCTTCAGTCATCTTTCTGTCAGTTTCTCTTTGTGCTTCCTTCCCACTATTTTTTAAATTTACGTCTTACAAATGAGTTTGTGCGGGAAGCTGAACTGGTAAGAGTTTTCATCTAGTTACAAGACGAGAATGGTGTCTGTGCCATCAGGTTTGAGATAGGCACTCTTTCCATTTATTCTGGTTTTGTTTTATTAATCTGCTTAACACGTGGTCTTGTCTCCTGCCTGGTTAGATGAAGATGAGGATGATTATGATGCTGACTGTGAAGACATCGATTCCAAGCTGATGCCGCCGCCACCACCACCTCCAGTACCTGGAAAAAAAGAAGATGAAAAGGATGCAGCTGCCACTGGTGAGTGAGGACTTTCTTCTTCTCTCTGGCAATGTGAATGTCTGAAGGAAGCAAACGCCACTGTGTAGCAGTTCTGCGGCACCACACGTCACCAAAACTCGGTCTGCAGGCTGCATCTGAAGGTGAGTGTTTGTGATGTTGCAGGATTGCCTGAAATCTAGGGTGAAGTGTTGTATTTCCAGTGACTGTTGAAATACCCAAATTGACAATGAAACTGCTTTTTTATCTCATCCTCTCAGTTGTGGCTGGGGAATTCACCTGGAACGCTTAGGATAAAATGAAAGGTTAAACCAGAATGGTACTCAGAACGCCTGCACGGGCTTAATTTTTGCATAACTTGGTATAAACTGTAAATGTGGCACTATGGGGTTATGCTAGGGGAGAGGGAGGAGACCTGTTTGTTTATGAGGTGCTTGTTCTATTGTAGTATCTGAAGATGGAGACGGTATCATTTTGCCCTCCATCATTGCTCCTTCCTCTGCTGCCTCCGACAAGGTGGATTTCAGCAGCAGCTCTGATTCTGAGTCAGAGATGGGACCTCAAGAAGCCAGGCAGGCAGAATCCAAGGAAGGCAAACTCACACTTCCTCTTGCAGGAATCATGCAGCGAGATGCTACCAAACAGTTGCCAAGTGTTACAGAGCTCTTCCCAGAATTTCGACCAGGCAAGGTATTGTAAGAGATACATGGAAGAGATGTGTGTCATGTAAGCCCTCTAAATATGCATTGTACAGTACTTAAGGGTATGTACTAAGTAATCACATAGATGTTCTTGCTCACTCAATACTTTCTTTAGTTTCTGTGTGCTGCTGTTTCCACATTGCTTTTTATCTCATACTCTTCCTGCCATTTGCAGGAATCTCTTAAAAAGCATCCTGTAAATCAGGGTGTGAATGTTTTGCTTTTCTGTAAGACTGTAGCACAGGCCTATTGATTTGATACTTTTGCCAGAGGATTAAAAACCAGTGCTAATCTGCCTGCTTTCTGGCTTTTCTGGTAAATATTTGCTCCTCCTTTCATGCTGTCCTGAACTTGGTGTGCTTTTCCTGAAACAGTTTGTGATCTGTATCTTTACTTAACTCTCCCTTGAAACTGCTCTGAGTATAAATTAGAAATCACCTCAAGGCAAGTTGGTTCAAAGAATGGTTGGGTTTTGCACGAAGCGAATTCATTACAATTCTTTCTTAAATGCTCCCAAATAGAAAATTCAATTTATGTATTTCAATAATTATTTTGGAAGTTTTAAAGCTGTCAAGAAGAGAGGAAGGGTAAGAGGAGAAGGACAATGAAGATGAGCTTATAGTTGTCAAACAGACGGCTGTGAATAAGGATAACTTAGTTTTATGTGTGCCTCAGAGGGTTTGTGTAAGGAGCGGAACAATTTGCGTAATTAAATGTCACATTTTAATGATTTAGCTAAGCACTGTCTATTGGTAATCTAGGTGAGGCTCTAGCACAGAAGTTTCCCTTCTCAATGTTTTCTAGGCTTTTGCAAACTTGGTGTTTTCTGTGCATCAGTTGGTGTGTTCATTTCTTTGATGCTCAACACGTAATGTCAGAGACTGGCTCGGTGTTGGATATGCCCAGTGGGTGCAGAAATCAGTGCAGGCAATTAATGCTGAGCACTTTCCGCAGTTAATTCATGAGCACGGAGCTGGCAAAGCCTAAAGCCCTGTAGATTTTGCTATGAGGATGGGTTGATGTGCACGTTAATATAGCATTGGGTTTTTTTGATGAAACCTCCTGAAATAGGATGTGCAGAAGTAGACTTTTGTGTCCATTTAAACTGTTACCCGCTTAACTAGATCTGAGACCTCTGCCCTCCGTGACAGGTCATTGAAACTGGATAATGGGCTCAGAAGTAATCTGTGGGAGTTTTGGGAGGAAGGTTTATGTGGATGTCGGCAGAGGTGGACAGAGTGATCATAGAAACATTTCCTTTGGGGATCAGTGTAACAGATTAACAGGGAACATTAATAGGGTGTATCTGCAAATCTTTGGTTCTAATTCCTGTTTCCTAAGTATGTCAGTTAATTTAGAAATAATGTTCTACCTCTTTTTTAAAGAAGAAAAAAATTGTGAGTGCCTAAAAACCAGCAATCATTGCCATACAAGGAATAGAAGAGAAAATTGATCGTTATCATTAGTGCAGGTTTTGGAGGTATGCAGTATAGGGGAACTGCATTATCATGGAAATAAAAATAAGTGTATGATTTCTGGACCATACTATTTATCTGTTTGCTTAAGAAATCTCTATATAACTCTCTTTTAGCTTGTCTCTTTTGCTGATAATTTTATCAACTCTTCTTCAACCTCCATCTGTCTTTCTGAAGAATGTGGATCGTTCAGAATGAAAATTGGTTATTTCCAAGTGGTGTCTAACCACATGTCCAATATGTAAAGGCAGTCTTTCTTCCCTCTGACTTCCTTTGTGTCTGAAATTAAGAATATATCCTTTTGAAAAGGAAGGATCCATCAAACAGAATGATCAGAAAGTTCTTTTTTTTATAAGTATAACCGAGAGATTGTTGATTGCATTGGGAACTGGGGTTGTACCACAGGCCAAGCTTCTGAATTTCAGAGTGCTCTCTTTCATTACTGATCTTCAGGTGAGGGCAAGCATTCCACAGTGTCTTTTTAAATCTGATCCTCTTGTTTTTTCCTGTTCCAGGTGCTGCGTTTCCTGCGTCTCTTTGGCCCTGGGAAGAACGTTCCGTCGGTCTGGCGAAGTGCCCGGAGGAAACGCAAGAAGAAGCATCGGGAGTTGGCACAGGAAGTGCAGATACAGGAGGGTGAAGTTGTGGTTGAGAGTGGAGTGGAAGGAAAATCTCCTTGGGAGTATGAGTTTGCTGCTCCTCCCCCTCCTGAGCAGTGCCTTTCAGATGATGAGGTGGGATATCTGAGACTTAGAGAGGGTCACCAGCTAGTGCTGGGGGTAGTAGTGGCTTGGACAGCGACTTTTAGAGAAAGGAGCTTTTCCCTCAAAAGAAAAGTGGAGAATAGAGTTGGCTTGTATTCCAGCTGGGCAGCAGCTCTTCTAATCAGTGACTTCAGGTGATTGCTTCTTACTGAGAAGGCTGCATCCGTGGTACAGGATCAATAGGAGAGCTTACCCTCTTTGTATCAAGAAGAAATCTCTGTGTTTTTGGAAGTCTAATTGCAGAACATTCTTGAGGCAGCTAGTAAGTATGGAAAAGAACTTCTTAGAAATGCTCTTCTTCTACGAGAATAAGCTGGGAAACTTGGAAGGAAGAGACCTCTTACTGACACTTAGATAAACCACTAGTGTAACCATTCCCTCCTTTGCTGTGCTTCAGATTACCATGATGGCACCTGTGGAGTCGAAATTTTCCCAGTCGACTGGTGACATAGACAAAGTGACAGACACGAAGCCCAAGGTGGCCGAGTGGCGTTACGGCCCCGCCCAGCTCTGGTATGACATGCTGGGCATCCCTGAAGATGGCAGCGGGTTCGATTATGGCTTCAAGCTGAAGGAGAAGAATGAGCAGGAGGCTAAAGGACACACAGATGAGGGGGTGAGAGGGGAAAAGTGTGGAGATGGATGTGGGGATTGCTGCACAATGAGAGTCTGGTGATGGGCTGGTGGACTGTTGTGCACCGTGCAAAATGAGACTTTGAATTTCCCTCCTTTAGCTTCAAAGGATGTCTTTCAAGTCAGGTCTTCCAACAATTATTACTCCTTTCCAGGATGCAGAGTCGGCAAAGGAGAAGGATGATCTGCTAGCTGATGAGCACTTCCTCATGGTGACGCAGCTCCAGTGGGAGGATGATGTCATCTGGAATGGAGAGGATGTCAAACACAAAGGGACTAAGACGCAGCGTGCGAGCTTGGCGGGTTGGCTGCCATCCAGCATGACCAGAAATGCCACTGCATACAATGCCCAACAAGGTGATCGGGGATCTGACACCAATTTTACTTGCTATAGTTGTGTCCTGGTTTGAGACAAAAATTTGCGAGAGGTAGCGGGATCATTGCCCACATTCTCCACCAGGGAAGGAAGGGAAAGACTGTAACATACAAACTTTTCTCTATAATTCATTAAAGTGCATGGGGGGATGTAAGAAGTTCACGTGCAGCCCGTGAAAAGGTGTTCCAGTCTGAGAAGTCGCCCGAGATAAGTGCTAGAGCAGGCGATAGGGGCTACAACACATCATGAAGTCACCCCAAGACATGTTGAGCTGACTCACTACATGCTCAACTGCAGCATGTAGTACAATTGTATGTGTACAGTTGCGTGTCTCAAATGCAGAACATAATTCTCCCTGTCAGGGAATGCTTTTTGGCAAAATCACAGCTCCACTGAGAATTTTGAGACTTAGTATCTTTCCAAAAACAGAGTAGGTCACTTCTGTTAAAAAAAACCCCATCCCACCTCTGGCTTTCTTTTCTCCATGTGGAATACCAGATGCTGGATCCATCTGCATTAATACCAAGCAAAGCTACCCTTAGGATTTCCTCTTTTTATAGGCTAGTGGAATTTTGTTTACCTTAGGTTTTAATTGGAAGAATTATGTAAAAGTCTCCAGAAGTTTCTCCTCAACTGAAAATGGTATTCTGTTTTTTCTAGATAGGGAGTAACAATTCTTAAAAAGCCTCCGATTTCTTTCAGACATCGATGCATTTTAAATCGAAATTGTTCATGTAGAATGAATGCTTTTCGTCTGTTTGTATCTTATCCTGCTTCTACAAGGAAAGGCCAATGGGAATGTCAGATCTTTATTGGGTACTAGTGTCAATCCTCTAATGTTCACCTGTGAGTACAAGTCACTGAGGCGTTGGGTGGGCGAATTGGAGATTCTTTGAAGAGGCTGCAGACTCCAGCAGTCATGTCTGGGTGAAGTGTGTTTTTTTAAGTTTTCCCAGTTCTAATGAACTCTTATATCCCTCTTTGGGATATAAGCAGTAGGTCCATCAGGCTGAAATTCACTCTCCATGCAACCCCTCAGTTCTGGTTTAAGGCACTGCAGTGTCCCTTGACCCTCCCACTCAAGCTGATCTTACTTTTGTTTTCCTTTTCCCTAGGTTTGAACCGCAGTGGCTCTTTGCTCAATTCGCCAATTCCTCTAGCACAGAAACCCAGTGTAGCAGGAGTCCTGGGCATAGCAAAGTGCAAGGAAAAGGCCCCCGAACAGCAAGGTAATGAGGGGATCAATCTTTGGCCCGTGAATAGGTGCGTGTGCCACATGTTTCTATGGTAGAAGGGCTACTTGTTTGCACTAAAACTTTTAGAGACCTTTATTTCATTCTTGGGGGCTGTGTTTCAATAGAGCAAAATCTCTTGAGTGTTGGTAAAGCTCGGACTTGGGACTCTACTTCCTCTTTGCTTTCAAGATCAGTTTTCTTCTGCCTTTTAGAGGTCCTGAAAGATGGGGAAGATAGAGGGAGTAAGATGTGCGGGTGAGATCTGAAGTAGTTTTCTGCCAAGGCCGCGTATAAAATTCTCAAGGGTTCTACTTGATGATTGTTGCAGTTTCCCTGGATGAAGACAAGCCCTGGTACTCCATTTTCCCAATTGATAATGAAGAGTTAGTGTATGGCCGTTGGGAAGACAATATCATCTGGGATGATCAGGCAATGGAAACCTACTTGGATCCCCCTGTCTTAACGCTTGATCCAAACGATGAAAACATAATTCTAGGTATGTTTATGGCATCCAGACATTTGACTTGAATGGGAAAAGACAAGGGGAAATGAAAGCAAGGGTTTATAATCACACTGTAATGGAAATAAGCGGACTGGGGCAATACTTAATGGCCTTCCTTTGTTCTGGCTTTTGAAATTAATTTGCAAGTCAAAGGCCTAGGCAGGAGGTGGCAATGCTAATAACCTTTAATGGTACGGTGTATGCATTCAACTTCCAAGTTAAATGCACTGATAGGAAAGCAAAGATTAATGCCCTGAGAGTTAAATCTTACATGATTAATCTGGCTCTTGATGTGTTTTAGGAGTGACTGTCTTAATTTGACTTGCATGCTTGTTGGTTTGAAGAGGGAAGGTAGGGATGTAAACTTGTGCTTTTAGAAATTCCTGATGAAAAAGAAGAGATGACTTTGAACTCTCCATCCAAGGAGAACAAGAAAGAGTCTTCTCTAAAGAAGAGTCGAATCCTGTTGGGAAAAACAGGTGTCATCAAGGAAGAACCACAGCAGGTCAGCATAAGCTTTAGCATCGTCTCCAGGGTTAGGAATGATGAGGAAGGAGTGAGTTTTTATATTTTTGACATCTCTCTCTCTGTGTTTAAAATTGAATTAGAATATGTCTCAGCCAGAGGTGAAGGATCCCTGGAACCTCTCCAATGATGAGTTTTACTACCCCAAACAGCAGGGACTTCGAGGAACCTTTGGAGGCAACATCATCCAGGTAGTCACAAGAGTGTTCACTGTGGAGTGAGGAAGAGCTAGAGTGTCTTTGTAGGAGGTTTCTAGCTGAGGGTAGGACTTAGGATTTGTTGAAAAACAGAATTGAGATTACAGCAGGTCAGTTAAGTGTTCATGAGAGATATTTTTAATGTTCAATTAAAATTAGGAGCTTGAACTTTTTGAATTTTTTGAATTTTTCTTGATTGCCCCGTCAGACTGAGGTTTAGTTGCTTGATCTTGCTGTGTCCTATTTGCCATGCTTTTGTTTGGTGTCTTATTATGTATTATTCTTTGTAAACCAATAGTGGGAGGGGAGAAAGAGGTGCAATTTATACTTCTGCTGCTACTGTGTGTCTTAGTCTGAATATTATAAAATTAATTGGCTTACTGATGAATTTGAATTACTGCTCACTAGCCCTAGCTGAGGAGGTGATGGTTTTTTTCTTCCTTCATTGTGGAATTCAGTGTTTTCTTCTAAAAATTCATCTTCTGTAATGGGAAAACTGTATGTAATTCCAAACGAATTTCTCTCCCACGGATAGAGATAGTGGCTTTACATGTAGTTTCTAATTAGTAAAAAGATCCCATCATTGGGTACCATTTGAAATAGTAAAATTGAAGTCATCTCTGTACAGAAAGGAAAGATCTTTATATGGAAGATCTTTTCTGTCAAAAGGCAACATTTATGATGACAAGTGAATTTCAATGCACTTGTGTTACTGCTAGGAGACCTGAAAATATCCCTGGGCTCTCTTATGTAAGGTTTAACAGGATAGGAGCATGGTCTTGGTTTTGAGACGATGTATGTCCCTCTTAACACAGACTTTGTTCTGTGTCAGCACTCTATCCCAGCAGTGGAGCTCCGCCAGCCATTCTTTCCCACCCACATGGGTCCCATGAAGCTTCGACAATTCCATCGGCCTCCCCTGAAGAAATATTCCTTTGGTGCCTTGTCCCAGCCCGGGCCCCACGCCGTGCAGCCTCTGCTGAAGCACATCAAGAAGAAAGCCAAGGTACAGTTATTCCTGTCAGCCTTTGAGCGCGCCTGGGCTGTTTGATGAGCTGTTCTCCTGACACTGTCCCTTGTCCCTGGCGCAGATGAGGGAGCAGGAGCGCCAGGCCTCTGGCGGGGGGGAGATGTTCTTCATGCGCACACCACAGGACCTCACTGGCAAGGATGGAGATCTCATCCTTGCTGAGTACAGTGAGGAGAATGCCCCTCTGATGATGCAGGTTGGCATGGCAACAAAGATTAAAAATTACTACAAAAGGGTGAGTATGCAGATTCTGCTGTTGGACAGTGATTTCCCTCTGCCTCTCGCTGAGAGCTAACAGCACCTTCATTGCACCTTCCAGAAACCTGGCAAAGATCCAGGAGCTCCAGACTGTAAATATGGAGAGACTGTTTATTGTCATACTTCTCCCTTCCTGGGTTCTCTGCATCCAGGCCAGTTACTGCAGGTGAGAAATGAGGTTTTTACATTTGAAAGACAGATAAGTTGAATGTGGAGTAATAGGCAGAAGGCCTATTACAAGCCCTATTTATTCTATCACAAATAATGCTCAGCTTCCAAAAATACCCCCAAATTCCTTTTCAGTTCCAGTTTACGACTCTTTGCTTACTGATAGTAATTCAGTTCTTAGCTTTCTTTTTTAAAAAAAAAAAATCTCTGTTGTATGCTTTTTAAAATTGTTGTAGGAATTGTAGGAGTTGCAGGTAGTGAGTCTTTGCTGTTTTGCTTAGTAATGGCATTAGAAATAGTGTCAGAGAGGACTGAGTGGGAGAGCAAAACTGCTTGAATGCTGGGGAACTCAATAAATAGGTGTTGGAGGGGATAGAAAACATGGATTTATCATGATCCAGGACCTTTTATGTACTTTCTGAGAACTGCACTTCTGATTGTTGGATGCCAGTTACTAGTCAGGTGTACAGACTTCTGCTTTTATGAGCCTCTCTCTGTTGTTAAAGTACATACATTTGAGATGGGGAGAGGAATTAAGAATGTTACGAGGACCACCTGGCTAATAATCCATAAACGTAAATATAAATGGATTTCAGTTAATGCTAGCTGCTCTTGCTGCAGCAATAATTCTTCCATTCCGTGCCACAGGAAAAAGGTAAGGCGAAGGTTGATATTAAGAGATTCATCACAGAACTGACAATGCTAATTGTGTTAGGCTGGTTTCTGTGGTTATTGTGCTCTTTTGCACATGTGTTCTTTCTGGTTTTTTTTTTTGAAGTACCTCCTTAAAGGTCCTAAAGTACCTCCAAATGTCCAAAGAGCCCTTTAATCTCTGCATTTGTTCTAGTGTTTCTTAAGCTTTTGTTCTTCATCCTTGACTATTCCCTGGACATCTACATATGTTTTGATATAAATGATGGAGTACCACTGCAATGAACCTTAGGGTGTTGTTTTTGTTTTTTAAGATCTTTTTTGTAGATTGAATCACAGAAAATTTGATCAAAAATCGACTTTTGAACTTTGATCTGTTTCTCTTAACAGGCATTTGAAAACAATCTTTTCCGAGCCCCCATCTATTTACATAAGATGCCTGAAACAGATTTCCTGATCATCCGGACACGACAAGGCTACTACATTCGAGAATTAGTGGATATTTTTGTAGTTGGGCAGGAGTGCCCACTCTATGAAGTGCCTGGTCCCAACTCTAAACGAGCTAACACACATATCAGAGACTTCCTGCAGGTATGTGATTAGAGGTTATTTGGGGATCTGGGGGGGTCTTTGGAGAAAGCCCATGGCATAGACTTGGGCCTCAGGTGGACAGTGTTGATTTGAGAAGCTCATTGTCCTGCTGTAACTCCTTTTTTTTGTTTGTTTGTTTTCTTGTGAGGCGAGAGCACTGCAGGAGTTGGATGTTAACCGCACAGGCCATTTTGGTTTTCATTTAACCAAAGATTTATAACATGTCTCTTCTGTTTTAATTGCATCCTATCGGATAAGTAAATTATAAAGGCTTTTTACTACCAAAGTAAAAGGTTGCAAGATTATATATAAGTGTACAAAACTGAAGAAGTTAGAGTGGGTTTTGAAATGGTTGTGCTGTGTAAATGACAGATGGATTTTACTAAGAGACAGTAAAGGAATCTTATCACAGTCCTATCACACAGCACAGAATTAGAGTTGCTCCATACGTCTTTCTTAATTTTCTAGATCTTGTGGTGGTTAAGCTTTGGGACTGTCCATAAGCATTCAGTAATTATCCCAAAGTTCAGATTTTGGACAAAATATCTAGTAATTTACTGTCAATTTAACTCAAAATTATAACTCCAGAGGTATTTGCAGAGCAGAAAAATCCCTGCTGTTCACAGAATTTCTGTGCCAAAGCATGAACATTCCTAATGTGATAAAACAAAATTTCAAGACAAATACTTTTTCCACATCTCAGTCTCAAAAATAGCTGAACCTGAAGCAGACAAGTGGCTTGGAAAACTTTACTGAGTAAATTTATGAGAAACAATGATTTTTAAGTAGGAAGTCTGAAGCAGTCACCAGAAACATCATCTGCACTGTCTTTGCAAGTTTGTTTATTCTTTCTTTGGACAAATGGGTCTTGTTTTGTAGGTTTTTATCTATCGCCTCTTCTGGAAGAGCAGAGACCGTCCCCGGAGGATCCGCATGGAGGACATCAAGAAGGCCTTTCCCTCCCACTCCGAGAGCAGCATCCGGAAGCGGCTGAAGCTCTGTGCTGATTTCAAACGCACAGGTAGCAAAGGGTTTTATTAGGTGGTCAGCCATCCTTTGCTGCTCTTGGAGCTCCAAACAGAGCAGAAGGAGGGAACATCTCCTCCTGATAAACCATTCTTGAAAACATCTACTTGTGGAACTGAAATGTAATCTGACAGGGTTTTTTTGTTCCAATCTTTAAGAATGTGCATTTTCTTTTGGCATGAGTTTGCTTGATGGTGAGAAGTGACTACAGTTTAGACATTTTTAATAACCCTTTGGGCAGTGATTTACTCATTAAAGGCACCGACACAAACACATTCCCTTCCCTCTGTGTGTGGCTGTGTTGTGTTTTGCAAGCAAGTACATGGAAGTGGAAGCTGGGACTGTGATGGCATCCAGCACGTGTGGGAAACTACTCAGTGTTTGACTTGTGCGTTTTTCAGGGATGGACTCCAACTGGTGGGTTTTAAAGCCGGATTTCAGGTTGCCAACAGAGGAGGAGATCAGAGCCATGGTGTCCCCAGAGCAGTGCTGTGCCTATTACAGCATGATTGCGGCCGAGCAACGGCTCAAGGTAAATCCTGCTTGGCTGCAAGGCAAATTACTGACACTCTGTGAGGGGTGAGCCTAGGTAACCCCTTCTGCCTAAAGCTAATTTTGCTATAAAGTAGGCAAATTAGGTCCCTAACTATTGTGCCACTTGCTAAGTTTGCTGCTGCATAAAAGGGAGTTAAATTGTAAAGAGAGAGACGCTGTATTCTTACCACCTATTATGTGGATATTGAATTAGCTGTGCTCAAAAGTACCAAAGGGAAGGTACAAGAAAGGGCTTATGTTTATACCTGGAGCTCAACAGCAGAAAGTAACCAGCAGGTGGCTGTAAGAGACACTGATTATTTTTTGAAGTTGAGTGCACTATTTAGTTCTGGAGTTTGTCAAAATACTGGGCAGTCTGACATCTGTGCTACTGTGGGTCACAGTGAATCTTGCAGACAACTGTCTGTGGAAGTTTGCTTGTTCAGCATGACAAGTCTCCACAGAGACACTGGTAGTTCTCTCTCCAGTAACCTTTTTAAGACTTCAGCTTCTCATTTTTTCCCTAATATTTCTCTGCAGGATGCAGGTTATGGGGAGAAATCCTTCTTTGCTCCAGAAGAGGAGAATGAAGAGGATTTCCAAATGAAGATTGATGATGAGGTGCCATCAGAGTGATGCATGAGTGTATACACCAATATATAAATTTGAATGGCAGGAGAAAAATGAGGTCTTTATATTTAAAAGACATATTTAAAGTGGGATTCAGTGGTTCAAATGTTTGCACAACTTTCCGGGGAACTTTGCTGCCAGCTCGTACCTGTCTTTGCTGATTGTTCTTGCAGGTCCTTTCAGGACTAGGCTTTTTTTACCTTAAATGCCTTTTGTGAGTTACTTAGCGCTTTGGTTATTCACTGAAGTGTTATCAGGGCAGCTGAAGAATCAAGACGTGGAATTCACCCTCATTGTGTCAGTATGAAAAGTTCTCAGTATGACTGGAAGAATCCCAAAGTAAAAGCTTGGAGTGTAACAGGGTTATGAGTGTTTCTCTTCTCCCTGGCAGGTGCGCACGGCTCCCTGGAACACCACACGAGCCTTCATTGCTGCTATGAAGGGCAAGTGCCTCCTAGAAGTGACTGGTGTCGCAGATCCCACCGGTTGTGGGGAAGGATTTTCCTACGTCAAGATTCCAAACAAACCAACCCAGCAGAAGGTATAGTTCCCAAGGAGCAATAGCTGGGAAGTCACGTGGGAGAAGTGGAGTAAATATGGGACATAGGCAAGAGAAAATATCAGATGAGCCTAGGAAAGACTCTTATGACATTAATAGGCCAAATCTTCCTCTGAACAGGACGATAAAGAACCTCAGCCAGTGAAGAAGACAGTGACTGGCACAGACGCGGATCTGCGCCGACTTTCCCTCAAAAATGCCAAACAGCTTCTGCGGAAGTTCGGAGTGCCCGAGGAGGAGGTGAGCGTGAGCCCAGAGCAGGTTGCAGACTTTACTAGTGGATTTAGCAGCTGCTAGTGGAAGGGATGTATAAATTTCTACTTTGACCTTGTGTGGAGAGGAATCGAGATCCATAGCCAGCTACCTCAGCTGTGTGTCTCTACAACCACTCTTTGTCTTCCTCTTTCCAGATAAAGAAGCTGTCCCGGTGGGAAGTGATTGATGTGGTCCGTACGATGTCCACGGAGCAGGCACGCTCAGGGGAAGGGCCTATGAGCAAATTTGCCCGTGGCTCTCGATTCTCTGTGGCAGAACATCAGGAGAGATACAAAGAGGAGTGTCAGCGCATCTTTGACTTACAGAACAAGTACGCTCTTATCTGATGTTCACAGCCCTGAACCCCACCCCGTCCCCACCTCAAAAGTCCAGCACTGTGCATGCCTGGGGCTCGCTGATATGTGGTGGTGTAGATGTTGATTCAACTCGTTGGGCCCGTGAAATACAGCACTAAGAAAGAGGCCTTTGGCTGGTAATAGAAACCCTCAGGTTTAGTGTCTTGCTGTCACAGACCTTTTGGAAAGGTAGAATGTGTTGCAGAGTCACGATATGAGATGTTCTGTAGTTCCACACATCAGTAGTTCACCACCTTATTTCCTTTCCTTTTTTTTTTTTTTTAAATTGTTATGAGCAGTTTTCCATCTCTCTCTTGGGTAGCAGCTACCAATTCTATGTCCTATTCTCCAGAACTGCCAGAAGAATTCACGTGCTATTCCTTGTTCTGGCCTGAGACCTAAGAGTGGTGAGGGAATAAAGTACTGTTGATGAAGAAGAAATCAACTTTTTGGAGAAGATGGTCTTGGAACTATGATCTTTAAGACATGGGGGCTAAAAGGAAGGCTGAGAAGGGAATATATTATGCCCATTGTTGTAGTAGTGATTTGTATCATTAATTCTCAAACCTTTGCATCATTTTTACCTTTGTATTTCTGGGAAGGTAACAGGCTGATT
>VZTA01022876.1:135050-150125 GCA_013398855.1 Mohoua ochrocephala | reverse complement strand
TTTTTTTTTTTTATTTGAGAGGGCAACGTTCACTGACTTTCAAGATGCCTCCTATTTCAGGGTTCTGGAATCCACTGAGATCCTGTCAACAGACACAGATAGCAGTTCAGCTGAAGACAGTGACTTTGAAGAGATGGGAAAGAATATTGAGAATATGTTACAGAACAAGAAAACTAGTTCTCAGCTCTCTCGGGAAAGAGAAGAGCAGGAACGGAAGGAATTGCAAAGGATGCTCCTGGGAGAAGACAGTGGCAATGATAAAGACAGGGGCAAAAAGGACAGGAGAGACAAAAAGGGGCTATGTAAGTAACTGCAACCAACAGAACTTCTGCTTGGGAAGAGATGCAGGACTTTGTGTCAGGCTGCAAAGTGTGCTGATCCGGCCTCTCGGGAGAGTGCGGATTCCTTGCAGGGAGAATGTATAAATATGCTTATCTGGGGCTTTTCCCTCTCTGGGGGCTCTTCCTTCTCTTGAGCACTTACTGGCTGAAAGTGCATGCGAAGTGTATTCTTTGCCTCATATCTTTTGTTTATTTTGAACTATAAACTTACTCTGGTATTTCTTTAGATACTCACTGCTGCTTCCTGCTTAAGTTTCCTTTCTTTTATTTTGAGTGGGGGTGGGTCAGGGGAAGCTGTTTTTTCAGTACTTTTCTCAAGATGTTTTCACATACAGTTCCTGGAACGAGCTTATGGTTCTGTAGTTGGATCTTCTGTGTACGCACAGCTCTGTGTGTGAAGCAGGCACAGTCTGCAGGCTGATAGCAGTGTCTGTTACACCGTGTGCTGTGGCAGCATGTTTAGAGGTAAATTGGGCAGCTGCCAGATTTGGATCTCCTGGAGATGTGCTTATTTTAAGTGCATTCCAACAGAGAACTTGACATGTCCCAGGTAAAACGTGTGACCTGTGAATGAACTTCATGAAGGTGCCCATGACCACTGTTACTTGTTGCATGTCTGTGAGCAAAGCTGAGCTCTGCATCTAGGTCAACGTTATTGTTGCCAGCTATTCTCAAATTAGGAATAAATCACTAATAAATAGTTACTGGAATCATTTATAAGAGATATGTGGAAGATTTTAGATTATTACTGCCTCATGGAAATATATCCAGTGTTACCTCATACAAAACCTCTTAACCTGAATTATGAATGGTGCTGGAAAGATTCTGTGGTCACTTGACACACTGATTGGAACACTCCTTGGAAAACCGGATAATTTTTGATCCTCAGTTTCTGCCAGATAACCATACCTGTGATGAAAACCACTGTAACTAATCCATCTGCAGGGCCAGAATGCAGTTGCAGGTTGCACCTGTGGGTCCTTGTCGACTGTAGCTGTTCCTTCTGGCTTTATAATCCATGTGGATAATTCAGTATCTTTGTTTCAGCTTGATTTCATGTCATGATAAAAGAACATGAACAAGCAAGGGAAAGACTTCTATTGCTTAGGTTTTCCTGAATTTGTGTCTTGGAAGTTTTTAAGCCAAAACTATCTCCTGTATTTAAATGATGATATTTCTACAGTGTGGAAAAAAATTAGAAGCAAATAAAGCATTTTCTTGTGGCAACAGCTTCAGCAGCCTCAGCAACCTCTCACAAGGATGATGACACCGCCTCTGTGACCAGCCTGAATTCCTCTGCCACCGGCCGCCGCCTCAAGATCTATCGCACATTCAGGGATGAGGATGGGAAGGAATACGTGAGGTGTGAGACGGTGCGGAAGCCCGCAGTCATCGACGCCTACTGCCGCATACGGACCACCAAGGATGAAGAGTTCATGTAAGGCCTTCGTGATCTCTTTTTTCTCCCTTTTAACTTTGCCTGTGCGCTTGTTTTATTTCACTGACAGTATGAAGAAATGTAGAATTGAGTGTAGAAGCCCAGCACTGTAATTGTGGAGAGAAAGAGAGATTAATGGCTGTCCTTTGGAGGGTGTCACAAACTTCGTGCAGTGATTGACCTGCCAGTAAAGTAACTGGTAAATCATGAACTAGGCTGAAAATTTTCTGGTTTTTTTTTTCCCCACCCAGACGGAAGTTTGCTCTATTTGACGAGCAGCACCGTGAGGAGATGCGGAAGGAGCGGCGCAGGATCCAGGAACAATTACGGCGGCTAAAGCGGAACCAAGAAAAAGAGAAACTCAAGGGCCCTCCAGAAAAGAAGCCCAAGAAAATGAAAGAGCGTCCAGACTTAAAAGTAAGCGTGTCCATACAGGTTTTGGCTACTGGAGAAGTTTTCTGTTCTAGTGATGTACTAAAGATCTCACTCGGGGATTATAATGATGCTTTGCCTCAAAACTAGGAGCCCATATATGAATTCTGATTTGTCACCTTCTATTTTTGCAGCTAAAATGTGGAGCATGTGGTGCAATCGGGCACATGAGGACTAATAAGTTCTGCCCTCTTTACTACCAAACAAATGCCCCACCTTCTAATCCTGTTGCAATGACAGAGGAGCAGGAGGAAGAGCTGGAAAAAACAGTCATTCACAATGATAATGAAGAACTCATCAAAGTAGAAGGAACGAAAATTGTCCTGGGAAAACAACTGATTGAGAGGTAAGGGAATAAGCAGAGAAACTGGTGGGGATAATACGAAGAAACAATGTAGAGCTTAATGCAGAATACGCACGTGTATATTAGTCACAGGAATAAAGTGAAAGGGCTTTACATAAACTGTTGTTACAGTATTTCGACTGAGCATTTGGTATTATGGCAGATGGAACCAAGGCCAGTACTGGGGGACAAATGGTCTTGATTCACATGAGGGCTGGAGGAAGTATTGTGCTTTTTTGTTTGTGCCTAGTGCGGATGAGGTTCGCAGGAAGTCCCTGGTCCTGAAGTTTCCTAAGCAGCAGCTTCCTCCGAAGAAGAAGCGTCGCGTGGGGACAACGGTGCACTGTGATTATCTGAATGTGAGTGAAGGTGTCACTGAGCCAATTGTAGCATCTCCATTTCTGTTTGTATCAGCTGGCCAGGCCCTTAAATTGCTCCTGTGCAACCTCCTCAAACCTGCCCAGAAAATCTATAAATTAAATTGTCTAGGATTTCTGTGAGTAAATGTTTTTCATCTTGGAACTGCCTTAATTTTTTCTGCCTGTCATTTCTTCAGCGTCCCCATAAATCCATCCACCGGCGGAGAACAGATCCCATGGTGACGCTCTCATCCATCTTGGAGGGCATCATCAATGACATCAGGGATCTTCCCAATGTAAGTTTAAGCTATGACACCCAAGTCCTGCATCTTAAGCAATACAGTTGAAGTAGGTTATGTGTTGTAGACACCAGAATTCGGCTGGTTTTGTATGGATACATGTTCAAAGCTGGTATGTGATTTAAATTTTTTTTTTTTCAACAAAACCAGCACAAGATACATGAAATGTAGCAGTGTGTAATGCTTTTATGTATGTGGCATTGGAGAAGATCTGTACTTCAGGCTTTTCTGACCAGACTTTGCCAGAAACTTGCAAAATCAAAAGATTAAATGGAAGATTTGAGTTGAAATGAGAATTTTAAAGTTCAGTTTCTTGACTTTTGTACTGCAATCAAAAATACCATCTGAGAATTCTCTGTGAGATTTTTCTTCTTATAACGGTATTAAAGGATATTGTGTAGAAGAAAGCGATAGCCATTGTGGGGTTGAGCTTATTCCATTTTCCCTGGTGCAGTTAAGGAACTGATTGTGTAAAGGTTTTATACATTAGTGCCTATTTAACTGGAGGTTAAACTGAGATTAGCTGTGCTAGTACTGTGCTGATAATCATTTGTTTCTTTTCCTCCTCAGACATACCCCTTTCACACGCCTGTAAATCCAAAAGTTGTCAAAGATTATTATAAAATCATTACCCGGCCCATGGATTTACAGACCCTGCGTGAAAATGTCCGTAAGCGGCAGTACCCATCCCGGGAGGAGTTCAGGGAACACCTGGAGCTCATTGTGAAGAACAGTGCCACATACAATGGTAAAAACACAGGGAAATCCTGTTTCTGCTAATACATTGTGCATGGATAAGCTCTGGAACTTTTAGAGTCGACAAAAGCAACATAAATAAATTCACTGCCAGATGGCAATAGTGAACGTCTATTTTTCCTTCAGATATATTTTTCTTTCAGATATACCTGAAAGGTTATATTCATGTTAATGAACTAATTCATAAATAAGAAAGAATGTAGCAACAACCAAATGAAGACTGTGATGTGGTAGCTGAAGTTCAGTTATGGGTCTGTCAATGACTGAAGACTTCTGCATGTTTCAAGTCCTGACTATCTCCACGGCTAAGCAAAACATTGTTTTCAGTAGATGACATTATTATGCTTTATTGAATCTTTCAATGCAAATAGGAATAGTTCACACCCATTGAAGCCAGTGCCTTGGAGCATGCAGCTTTGAGTAGAGTTTGCTGTCATGATTTTGCATATTTTGATTCTTAATTGCAATACATTTTTTTTCCCCATTTAGGAAGGTCAGGAAACTAGTTTTAAAAACTAAATGAAAGTAAGTTAGTTTAAAATAAAAGCTTAGATTCTGTGGTAGAGCAAGTATCTGCTGGGGAAAAGTACTGATTCATTGGAGGTCAGCTTTATTCTGACTGCTGATAGAAAGGTCTTTGTCCAAAATATATTAATTTGACAGAAAAACCTTCCAGCTGCACTTAGTCTCTCTAGGCCTGTGCAGCATTGAGGGTGACACTGACAGCACTGGGTTTGTGTCTTTGCTGCTTCCTTTATTATTTTGACAGTTAATCCCCGATTTATCCTGATAAATGAGAGGTTCTTTTCATAGTTCCGTTGCAAATGCTTGTTTCCATGTCTGAGGAATCCTGAAATTATTTAAAGCTGTGGGTTTTTGAATATTCCTTAAACGTTCATCTTGTCTTCCTTAGCAATTCTGCTTCACCGACTGGACTTAGTGAAGGAAACAGAAATTTCATGACTTGTACTGTGAATATTTGGCAGAGGTGGAGGGCTTGGAGGCCAGTCTTCCACAGGCACACCTGCTTTCCAAAGGATTTCCAAACTTTAACAGAATGTATGCCAGAAGTGGGAATATTTCCTACAAACAACTTTTTCTCATATAAAATCCATGCCGAACTTGAATAATTGTGTGTATTGAGAATATACTTGAGTGTATGCTCCCAGCTGTGCTAGAAATATAATCAGTGATGCTTTAGGAGCAAAGATAAATCGTATTGTGACATGGGCCTTTTTAATCGGGCTGCACTTCCTGTGTGTGTTTGCAGGGCCAAAGCACTCACTGACACAGATATCCCAGTCCATGCTGGACCTGTGTGATGAAAAGCTAAAAGAGGCAAGTCTTGTGAATGAGTTGTGGTCAGAATGGAGAGGGGGGGATGGTCGGGGTGGTTGAAGACTTTGAGGATAGAGGATGTGCATAGGCAAAACACAGGAGTTTAGGGAGAGTAGTAGAAGATTAAGGGAACTCTTCCTTCCACCCCAGAAGGTATTTGAACTTTTACCATTTTAAACGGTTCCCGTGGGAGTCTTTCTGAAAAAAACAGATGCTTGTTTCTTACTCGAGGTAAGAGTAAGAATTTAATTTATCTTGTCTGTAGGTTTCTATCTTGGCTATTACCCCCTGTTGTTTACAAGTGTTTTCATAAAAAGGTGCATGGGAGTCTTTCTAGGACAGAGTATCGTGATAGTACAGTTATTAATCTAGGGTCAGCCACTGATGTTCCCTACTTCTCTTGCAGAAGGAAGATAAACTGGCTCGATTAGAAAAAGCAATTAATCCTCTCCTGGATGATGATGATCAAGTGGCCTTTTCCTTCATTTTGGATAACATTGTGACTCAAAAGATGATGGCAGTTCCAGATGTACGTAGCTTGAGTGACTGTGTGTGTGACGTGCAAAATGTGCTGATCTTGTGGAGAAAACAGTGACATTAAATAGAAAAATCTTCTGTAAAATTATTATTTTGTATTATATGTTCCTGCTGTCAAATAGATATCAACAGGCCTCGTTAAAAATCCAGCTGGTAGATCTTTTCTCTGTGTCCTTCCTGAACCTAAATGACTGGATTCGAGAGGTCTTGTTATAAATACCTTAAATACATTTGGAGTGTTAATCAGTTCTGGAGACTTGTTTTATGACATTTGTAGCTCAGACTGCAGAAAATCTACACAGAAGCTTTCTAAACCTGTCTGGGTTTTTTTTCAGTCTTGGCCGTTTCACCATCCAGTTAACAAAAAGTTTGTTCCTGATTATTACAAAGTGATTGCTAATCCAATGGATCTGGAGACCATCCGCAAGGTGTGTAGCTTGAACTGAGCAGCCTCTTGAGAGGTGTTCAGACTTGCTCGCTTACGGAGTGACAATTCTCTTCCAGAATATCTCCAAACACAAATACCAGAACAGGGAGACTTTCCTGGATGATGTTAACCTCATCCTTGCCAACAGCATTAAGTACAATGGTAGGTGGTGGAAATAAGGCTTCAGCTGCCTTTCATACTTAAATTAATTCATCTGGGCACCTGTACTGCCAAAGTGTGTTGAAGCCCGAGGCTGTGAATCATGAACTTGATGATTGTTTTCCTTTCCTGAGGAAAGAGATGCTTAAACAGCCACGTTTTCACTGTCACACAAGGCTTTATTACCATCTGGTGCAGAATGGGGCAGTTTTATTTGGGGAGGATGTTCTGCTTGCTCAGTACACATCTCTGATCCAGTGATTTGTTTCTGGGAATTTCTTTGAGACAGACAACCTTTCTGTGTCCTAAATCATACTTTTTATGCTGGGACAAACTGGTTGTGCTATTTTAGCTGAATGTGAGCCCTGCTTTGTATTTCTCCTTACATCAGAAGGTGTTGGGATTTAGGGGCCTGTGTAACCAAAACCTATCTTGCTGTCTCGGCAGCTGCAATTGAACAAACATCAGAATGTATAAAGAGACTTGTTTCTTACTACAGGGTCAGACAGCCAGTACACAAAAACAGCCCAGGAGATTGTAAACATCTGTTACCAGACTTTAGCTGAGGTATGTGGACAACTTTACTGTAATATTTAGAGTTTGACTTTTCTGTTCTGCAACCTTAGGCAAGCTTTTTTGTTCTTAGTATGACGAGCACCTGACTCAACTTGAGAGAGACATCTCTACTGCTAAGGAAGCAGCACTGGAGGAGGCAGATCTGGAAAGTCTCGATCCTATGACCCCTGGTCCCTACACTCCACAGGCAAGTGACCAAGCAAGGTTTTCACTTTCTTTGTTTTAGTTTCATTCTCCTCCCGAGTGTTTGATCCGGAGGTTCCTCCTCGTTTAGTGTTCTCCATCTGTCTGCAGTTTGTCTTTTAGTAGAGTATCTTGTTGCATGGTGTGCTAACACTTACTTTTTAAAAATAAATATAAGAAGCAGTTCTGATGCTTCAGAGAGTGAGATACCTAAGACAAAGAGAGACATTTCCTAAGAAATTTGTAAAACTGGTTCAAAGATGAGCTGTGTACAGTTGGGTACAGCTGAGTGTTGGTTGGAAGTTCGAGGACTGTGCAGGTATAACATTCGGAAACCCTCAGAAGACAAGCAGTGGACAGGTAAGGAGAACATGAGGACAAAACATGGATGTAGTGCTGAGAGGAATCCAGGGAGTTGTTTGGTAGTGGTATTGTTGGAAAGGCTCCTTGCTGTGAGTAGAGAAACTGCCTAATATGGTCAGCAAAGTCCAACTGTGCCCTCATTGCTGGGATTCTTTACATCTCTTTGTTCCAGTTCTAGTGGAAAATAATGGTTTTTAAC
This sequence comes from Mohoua ochrocephala, assembly GCA_013398855.1. Classification (NCBI taxonomy): domain Eukaryota; kingdom Metazoa; phylum Chordata; class Aves; order Passeriformes; family Acanthizidae; genus Mohoua; species Mohoua ochrocephala. Next base: position 142,375 of record VZTA01022876.1, on the reverse strand, counting down.
CTTTATCATTATTTTATAGCAGAAAATTGTGTGTGTCAGGTGTTTTCTGTGTGTTACAGAGCAAGTTGGCAGCACAGTTCATGCTGGGCTGCTTTTTCAATGTTTACAGTCTGGCAAAGATTTATAAGCTACTTAGACTTTTAAAAAATAATTCTTCTTATTTTGAGTTGTTTAGTTGTTTCTAAAAACATCAGTAAAAAAACTTTCTCCAGGAATGACAAGTTAATTCCTGAAAACTAAAATTATCTTTGGAATTTGCCTAGGAAAGCAGGGAATGTCATCCTAGTGTCTGAGATGTGCCTTTTGTTTATTTGGAAAAGTTCATAGGCCCTGGGAAAGATCTCTGCACTGATAATTGAATGATAAAATGCAAATATTGTGGTATAGGAAGACAAACCAAAGCTTTCTTTGCAGTTGTTCATCCCAATTGTAGAGCAATAATTTTTCGATTCTGTGCAAATCTGATGTAATTACATATGGAAAGTTGCACTTAATTTTAGCAAAGTCAGAGCAGAAAAGAAGAGCTTGAAGTTCAGGTACAATTTAAGATCTTGTAAAGATTATTTTTAAGAGAAAAATGAGTTTAAATTTTGTTTAGGCAAGAAGTATACAAAGACTGTATGGCTGAGCCAGGATAGCAGGACACAAGTGGGTTTGGGGCAATATTTAACACCCTCCCATCCAACTCTCCCAACAAAAAATCCCAAAATGTAGCATTTCAGGAAGGTGGAAAGTGTTTGCTGGAAACGACGATCAAATTCAACAGGGTGGGAATACTGAAACCGAGTATCATGGAAAAAGACCCTACCAATAGGAAGTATTGGGCTGCAATAGAGTCTTTGGAGATGAGTTATTGAAACTATTTGTTGACATATTTCAAGAATCAAATGGAATCAGTGGTGATCCCAATACATCAGAGAGTGAGGGACAAAAATGCCATTCTCTTATCAGATGGTTTCCTTCCCAAGAGCAGTATTACCTGGTCTGATTTTATTCCAAGTTGGTGATCGGAAGAGAGGAAAGGAGGCCTGAGCAGGGAGCTATCCTTGGTAAGAGGAGAGAGCTCTCTGAGCTTCTCCCTTGAACTTGTCACCCAAAGGCCACCCTTTCCCTCTGCTTCTTGGCTGGAGGTACAGTCCCACTTCCCACACTCCCAAACTTGTCACGCGTGGCAGGTCTGGTGGAGATTGCTTGGCTTTAGTTCCCTTTATTTTAAATGCAGTTGTGACAGCCATTTATTTCCCCATATGGGCCTTCGGAGGTTGGACTCCAGGATATAAAAAGCAAATACATCTGAGAGCTGTCTGTGCTTTACACGTCTGTTTAAATTCTTAGGAAGCCTGTTTTGCCTAATTTAAGAATTATTGCTGTTGTTCTTAAGACTTTCAGTATTGTCATGATCTATGAACTGTGTATTATAAGGGAATTTTATCAAAATCCTAATCTGTAGTTCCTCATTAACTCTTCAGAGGTCAATCTGCATGCAAACTGCAGGTTGGCTTTTGGAACGCTTTATCCAAATCCCCTTTCTTTTCTTGCTTGTGTCAGCTTTAGGGGTTGAGACAGTGATTTGCATAGAATTGATTGGAAGCTGAGGCTCTGCTATTTCATATGTGATAGACTTTTCCCAGTTCTGATTGGAGCATTTGGGGCTGCGAAACCGTTCCCATTGTAGGAAGTAAATGAAAAGGGCCATGCTGAGTCAGACCAAAGGTTGATGTAATCAAGTCTCCTGTCTCTGGCAGGGAAGAGATACTAGTAGGTGGATTCAAACATGCAGTGATCCTTCTTACAGCAAACCCTCTCTGCTTCTGGGAATTGGCTGTTCAGGCACCTTAAACTGGTGTTGCACCTGGACCATTGTATTCGTGAGCTGCAGAGAGGTCTGTTCTCTATAAATTTATTGAATCCTTTTGGAGCCCATTTATGATTTTGGCCTCTGTAGAATAGCACTGTATAGAAGTACTGACTTCTATTTTAAAATCTGCTATTTGGCAAAATTCAAAGCTGAGGTTGTGAGCCATTGCATTTACCATGTTTGTTCTTTATGAATAATTAGCTCATTTTGATTAAACAGTATGTAATAATATAAACACCGTACCAAAAAGATGCATTTTGCATTTAGTCCTGAAATCCCAGTCTTGCCTCTCAAGATACTGTTCCAGTCTCAGTTCAGTGCCTGAGAATGTTCTGTCTCCTGTTTCCACCTATACTTCAGCCACCAGATTTGTTTGATACCAGCACTTCCCTCAGTGTGTCCCATGGTGCTTCATTCTATCAAGATGAAAGCAATTTGTCTGCTATGGACACTCCCATCACTACCACAGGGAAGCGAGGAACTCAGGTCAGAATCCTCCATTTTCTCATCTGGTTGGGGAGTTGTCTTGTATGAGCAAATTACTAAAAGGAGGCAATGACTTTGTAGGAAACAGGTTGACAAAGATCAGGTTTTCCAAGCGGAGAAGGTAATAGCTTCTAAAAGTTAGATATTTCCTGCATTTTGACTGCTCTGAGGGAAAAGGAAAATAATTAAAGAGTACTGGGAACTGAGACACTGCAAAACAAAGAATAGAGAATCAAAAGCTGCAAAAGAATCTGTCTAAGGCCAGGTATTTGTTTGCTTCACTACTTCTGGAAGTAGAAACCTGGTGACTCATGCTACAGAGGGTTAATATGCAATCCCTTGTTAATTCTGAATAGGGAAATGGTGAAGGATATTCTACAGATTCAGAAGATCATAATTAGATTATTATGGTTGCATCCAGTGACAATTAGGAGCTTGTAAGAGATGGTTGCCACTGTAGATACCTTATAGTTGTAAAAGGAAAAAAAAAAAAAAAGCAGACCGTTTAAGGTATTAAATCACTATAAATGAACTTGTTACAGTAACCACAGAATATTTTTCCTTAGTCTTTATCCTGTATTAAACAAAAAAATAAATGTTGAAGGAGAGGGAATAGCAGAAGGAGATGCAGTAATAGGACCATGAAAATAAATTGCCAGTAGAATGAAGAAGGTGAGGAGCCACAAGACTGAAGGTGGTACCAGAAAGACTGGTGAGAGCTATTCTGAACAATGCAGGCAAACAGAGATTGGTTATGAATAGGTCTGTCTAGCATTGTAGCCATCTGTAGCTTTGTGAATGCCTTCTAGATTTGGAAGTCTTCAAGCTTTCTGTAGAAATTTATAGTCTTTGGGACAGAATCTGCATGTCCTCTTTATCTTGGACTCATGGGGGGGGACTGTGAGAAGAGCAGGAAGAGAAGGACAGGAAAAGACTTGGTGGAAAATGCTGTATGCTTTTAAAATATATTATGAAAATAAGCATTTTTTTTTATGACCTAGTGCTGTTCTCCAGAAATAACTAGTTAAACAAGGAACTCTGGTGCTGTAGGGCTGGAGATTCCCAATTCAAGGATGAGCATATCAGGTAGAAGTATGTGGAGACTGCGCTGTCTGATCTTGCAATAAAGAGAAAAAGGATCCTTGCTCTGAGAGTGATACACACATGTATTTTCCTTTCTGTCTTTCCCTTCCTGTACTCCCACACCCACCTCTGTGGCCCAGGTGTCCCTCACACCCCCTGGGTGATGTCCAGTAGTGCCTTCCTCAGTGCCATTGCTGTTTGTGTTCCCGTCCAGATGCGCCAGGGGCGAGGTAGGCTGGGCGAGGAAGATTCTGACGTAGATATTGAAGGATTTGATGAGGATGATGATGGGAAGCCTAAGACTCCAGCCCCAGTGAGTATATTTACAGAAATCCCAGCCACAGTCTACATGCTGACTCGCAGGGCTGTCTGTTGTGTCTGCTGCCTGAGACAGGCTCTGAAATGCAGTTTGGAAATGTTAGCACTGTGAAATGAGGGAATGCTTCAGAGTGGACAGAGCGGGAAGTCTATGATAGAAGTCGCAGCATGCTGCTGGATCTTCACCATCCCTGTTTGTATGACCCAGGAAGTCGAAGATGCAGATGGTGACCTTGCTGATGAAGAAGAAGGATCAGCCCAGCAGCCTCAGGCCAGTGTCCTCTATGAAGACTTGCTTATGTCTGATGGAGAGGATGATGATGATGGGAGTGATGAAGAGGGAGATAATCCTTTCTCGTGTAAGTGTCCTTTTCTGGTTGTTCATTAACCCAGCTGATCTCATGCTTCCATCACAAAAACATGCCGTAGACAGCAAAGGGGCAAGACGAGGAAACTGAGTGAACACAAATGGAACGGAAAGCAAAAGTGGAATAGGAATGCTGTAAGTACAGACACGAAAGAAAGCAGTGTTAAGATCTTGTTGATTGTATTTCATAAAGTGAAACTGCAAGTGGTTCTGAAAACACTGTGAGTATGACTTGGTATGCAGAGCCAGGAATAGGCAGTCTAGTAAAAGCACAGCATTTATTTTGCTATGATACAGGGTTATCAATGTTAAATGTAAAATGTTAATGTTAAAATAATGTTATCAAGAACTGGAAGAGGTGTACAGAGGTCATTCAGACTGCTTCTAGCTTTTACTACAAGCTTATGCAGAAAAGCTCATAGTGGTATTTAGCAGAGACTCATGAAAATTATTAGGGGGGAAGAAGGGGAATTTTTAATAAAGACATAAGGCCTTTTTGAGTAATGGTGGTAATGAGATTGCTTTGGAATAACATCAGAATTGGGCACTCAGTAAGTGGTATCACCTCCCAGATACCTTTTCTGCTGCCTTGTGGAGACACAACTTTGTAAACTTTCCTTACAGTCAATACTGCAGCCTTTAAACACAGACAGCGGGTATGTAAGTGACAGAACAAACGTGTCAATTTGTGACCAAACATTGGTTCATTACACAGCTATCCAGCTGAGTGAGAGTGGCAGTGACTCAGATGTGGAGCCCAATGCGGTGAGACCCAAACAGCCTCATGTTCTTCAAGAGAACACACGGATGGGCATGGACAATGAAGAAAGCATGATGTCCTATGAAGGAGATGGTGGGGAGACATCTCATGTTTTGGAGGACAGCAATATCAGGTAACTAGAGCTGAGAATCCTGTTAGAATCCCTTCTCTTAAAGATTTTTGAAGTGTTTGTCATAAAAACCTGAAGAATAGCTCACATTTTTCTTAACTTGAAGTAAGAATAGTCACAAAATAACTTTTATCTTGTGACCGTTCTTACTTACTCTTGCAACCATAATTACCATTTATTCTTACTGACAGAAATTTGGGGTTGCTGTTGGATTTTCACTAATAAAAATATCAGTTAAATTTAAAAAAAAAAAAAAGTTACTTCTTTTAAGTTAGATGATTTCCTGTACATAGTGGTTTTTGATGGCAGGACAAATAGAGGTTTTTACAAGCTACCTCAAACTGCAAGATGCCTTTGAAGTTAAAAAGTGATTTAGCAGATTAACTTTTTTTTTCCCCTCTAAGAACAAGCACGTCCTGACTTGAAAGGCAACTGCTTAGTTGAAGTCCAAAAGTATAGGAATATGCATATTCTGTATTTTGGAAGGTGTTCCATTATTAGAAAATTAAAAGTACAACAGTATCAGCTTTATTTTTTTGCATTTGAGAGAACAGCAACGTGCTCTCCCTTCTCTGGACATTCTGTAGAGTATAAGAATTTGATTCTCTGTTTTTCTTCTTGTGGAATTCAGTCCCTTAGTGCCATTATTGATATGTGCCTAATAAATCACAGACATCAGAGCTGGTAGGTAGCTGTGCTGGCAGGCAAGGGTCAGTACAGCCCGGAACCCTGACAAGAGTCAGCAGGAAGTGCTACAGAAGATGAGAACGGGCTGAAAACAGTCCTGCACTTTCTGTCAGCAGTGAAGGTGACAGAAGGTGTTGGAGCAATCTGTTTTTCCTGCCTGAAGTGTATCAGAGTGGGGTAAAGAGAATGGAATTGTTTCATTGAAGAACTTTGAAGAACTCCTTCATTGAAGGGGTTTTTTTAAATTTTTATTTTAAAAAGCTGGCCAGGGACAGAATTGAAGTGCACAGTGGTTCCTGGTGTTCACAGGACTTCCCACCAACTCTTACAGCGGTTAAATATGGAATTGCTGCTATCAGCAGCTCATTTGAAATGAGTCTCTTCTTTCTTCTAGTTATGGCAGCTACGAAGAACCAGACCCAAAGTCCAACACAAGAGACACGAGTTTCAGCAGCATTGGAGGGTATGAGATCTCAGAAGAGGAGGAAGAGGAAGAACAGCAGCGCTCTGGGCCAAGTGTGTTAAGTCAGGTCCATCTGTCTGAGGATGAGGAGGACAGCGAGGACTTTCACTCGATTGCAGGAGACAGTGACCTGGACTCAGATGAATGAACTCCCTTCCCTGAGACGATGGTCATCTTGGGCCACTCTTGGCTCTTGAATTTCTCTTGTCCCAGTTTGGTGTAAGGAACAGCATGGACTGTGTTAACAAGAAGTTTTTGGGGTTTTTTTTTTAGATATAATATTTTAATTGATTATGAAAACATGTTATATGAATGAGCAAACAGTGAAAAATAAGCCTTAGACAAGCATGTCCTGCTGAATGAAGCCTTGGCTGCTTGTAGTCTGTACTGGCTCCAGAATCCAGATACAGATTTTGTATGGTTTGTTCTTCAGTCTTTATAGATGTAAAGTAATTCCTCAGGAATACTGGCTTGTTTGGATACATGCATGTCTGTCAGGAAAAAAATGCTTGCTGAGAATGAAATACTTGCTGTTGACAAACAACTGTAAGGCAATTTTCATTTCATAAAGGGGAGCTTTTTCTCTGGGACCACAACTAGTGTCGGATGTCTCACCCTTGAGTGGTTTTGGAAACTGCCTAACTACTACCAATACTTCAGAAACAGCTGCCCTACTTTTTCTAAAAGTTGCAATTACTTCCAGAAACCAGAATTTGGTAATTTGAGCCTTTAGGAAGGCTCACGATTCACCGCGGACTGCTAATTTTCAGTGCGCCGGGGAAGCTTTGTGTAGACCCCCGGGGTTCCGTGTGGAGTCCTGGCGTGTGGCTGACGGAGCTCAAGGAAATAGAGCAGGAATGGGGATACAGGCGCCTTTGCTGCTGATTTTCTGTGCACCGGTGGGGCCGGTGCCCGGTGAATGAGTGCAGGTACACGGTGAGCGCCGGTGACTGAGCTCTGCTGTCCCGGTGAGCTCTGATGCCCCGGTGTTTGAGCTCTGCTGTCCCGGTGAGCGCCGGTTCCGCGGAGCCACGTGCAGGGGTACTGGGAGGGGGCGGCGCATGCGCAGTCCCGCCGCCTTTGGCGCAGCGCTGCGCGCGGAAGGATAACCTTGGATTTGTAGTACGACGATTGCAGTGGGTCCCTCCGCCCGCCGTGCGGCAGCGCTGCCCG
>VZTA01022876.1:97467-134732 GCA_013398855.1 Mohoua ochrocephala | reverse complement strand
TGGGGCCGCTCCCCGCTCGCCGAGCCCGCGCCCGGCGGAAGTTTCCAGAAGCGGCAGGGTGGGGGTGCCCCCACCGCCTTTGTGGGGGTCTGTGCGCCCCGGGCCCGAGCGCGGCCCTGGGTGCGCTCCGGTGGGCGCTGCCCGTGGGCAGCTCCCGGGCCGCTGCCGGGGAGGCGCGGGGAGGTGTGAGTGCGGCGGGCTCGCTGCTATATTTATCAGACTATCAGGTGACTGCGTTAGAGGGCGAAGTAGGGTAGAAGCCTGACCCAAAATGTGTGTTGGTTTGCCCAGAATCGCTCGCTGCACTTAAGACTTATTTTCAGTAGCCTGGTCGAATGGAAGGTGTCCCTGCCCATGGCGGTGGAATTGGAGCGAGATGATCTTTAGGGTCCCTTCCAACCCAAACCGTTCTACGATTCTGTGGCATAGCCGAGCACTAAAGCGCTTTTCTGAACAGTAAGATAGCATGTCGTGTCAAGGAAAGATCCTGCCTTAAATCTAGTTTGCAGCTCCAGAACTTGAGGAATGAAGGAGAAATCTGACTTTCTGCGTAGAGCAAGAAAAAGAAACGTTATGCTAACTGAAAGGATGAAAGGACAACACAACTTTATCCCCCAGATTTTGGGGGTTTCTGTAATCAGAGGGGCAGGAGGAGCTGGAACGATGTCTGGGAAAAGTAGAAGGAAAAAGAGGATGTTCGGAGAAGGAGACGGGGTAGCAGTGGGATAGGGATCTAAAGAGAATCGGTAGTGATACGGGAAAGTGCTGCAGTCCGGTGTTTCGTACCCTCTCAGCTGGAACTGTGTCTGGTTAGCGAGGCTGCAGCATCCTCTTGTAGCCTGGATCCCTGGGGGTAAAAAGAGCCACGTGCCCGCTGGGAGTCCTGTGCTCATCCAGCACCTCCCAGCTGGAGGTAACCACTGCTCCTGTCTGGACCTAGACTGTATCTGAACGCAAGGTTGAGCATGAGTGGTATGGCAAGTGTTTAGGATGGTATTTGTGGGGGGGAAATGGCCTTGGGCACGTTTCTGATGGTTCTGTGCAGCTTTTTATTTTGCTTGTATTGTCTAGAAGCCTCAGGGAAGGTCATTGTCACAGCACGTACTAGACTTTTCCAAGGTCATAGTCAAAGCGCGCAGCACAAGTTAGCCTAAGTACAGAAATTCATTTATGCAAGACTCGATACGGGATTTTCCTGGCTGGGAGTCCTCACTGCAATCATTTTCTTTACAAGTTGATTCAGTGAGCATCCGTGTGCTGTCTTAAGGATATTTTGCACTGCATAACTTCCAGCCAACTTTGTATTAAAAGTTTTGCTTATTCTGAACTTTGTGATGTGGCTGTCCACTTCCTGCTTTTCAGTGAACTTCAGAATCGTTTATAAAATAAAAGCTTGGCGGTAGATGACCGGCAATTTTAGACTGAGTTTGCATTGTCTCTGGGGTCAAAGGATGGGTTGTTTTGTAAACAGAGACACTTGGTAAATGAAAGAAAATGTCAGTGTTTCTTCTTCTGTTGCTTTTGTTAGTAGTTCTCATTCCCGGGTGTGAAATCTGCACCGCCTGCTCTCTTGTCCTGGAAGTTGCAGCTTCAGTTTGACTTCTTGCTTTAAGTAGGCAAAATGTAGCATTTAGATCATGATAGAAAGCTTATTTCCCAGCAGTCATAAGTATTGAAGTGTAAACTTTTGGGTTGTTTTGCTTTGGTGTGCTTTTTTGTTTTTTTAGCTTTGAAATTTACTAAAACAATTGAAATGTATTTGAAGAGGAAATCCATTTCATGAGACATGCTCTTCCTCTCTCTGGTTTCTCTGTGCCCTCAGTGGAACTTGAAAATGTGCTGACTGCCAGAAGGGCAAAAACCTGTTAACAGCAGAAGGGCCAAGTGAGGAAGTGTCTGCTGGTGCTCCAGTATTACAGTCAGCACCATTTATCAAACGGTGTGGTTTTCAGCCACAATTCAACATTCTCATGTTGAATAAAGGTTGTACCTTTTTATCTTTGCCAGTAGGTTTAACCAGATCCCGAAGTCCACTTTGCCTTTAGTCGGGGTTTGAAAAACAGGACTCTAATCTGGATGAAGATAATTTGCCAGTTATCTGAAAATGAGTGGCTTTGGTAGTTCCAATTTACTGTGAAACAGTTTATAGCGCTGACACAGACAATGTACTATCTGGAAAAAGTACTGTACTTATAGAGCACTTGTAGTCTTATATTAAAACCTACTGGTACTAAAAACCCAAATTTGAAAATAATTTAAATAACTTGCATTGATCCCAATTTTGTAAAATTAGCACTAGGTAGTAAATCTGTACCTAATCTCTTTATGATTTTTTTTTTTTTTTTTGCTACCTTTAAAGTTCGCACAAAAACATGAGTGTCTCTGGACTTTTGTACTACTTCACTACAAAAATGTAGGCTCAGCTATTCGGGTGCTTTCTTGTATTAGGAAAGGTTTATCTGTTTCGTTTAAATTCAGGATTTTAAAACTCCGTAGGATGAGGTGGGAAGTGTTTAATGAATGGAATTAAGGGACTGCAGAGTACAGGAGGAAAAATGAGAGATACTTGCGGTAATCAAACCTTTTAATAGTAAGAGTTTTTGATGTAAAGGCAGAATTTGAAGGCCAGCACTTCTTTCTAGGATGAATGGTCGTGGGTTTTTACCAAGCTGCGCGTGTTTTTATTAGTTTGTAAGAAATTTTACTTACTTTTCTCACTTCTGGTTGTTTTGTCTAAAACAGGTGGTGTTTCATTTAAGTATTTCGTTCTCCACAGCTGGATATTAAATACTAAAACCATTTTGTCACTCCTTTGTTCCAGCTAAGCCTCCAGGAGCAGTAACTCCTTTCCTATACCCTGTCCGTTTAATGGTTCCTCCTGTAGGCCAGTTGCATAATCATTGAAGAGTGTGTCTCTCATCAGATATTGTTGTTCCAAGACCATTTTTTTTTTTCTATTAAGGGATTTTGACTCCTCAGAGAAAATGTAGGAGTATGCAGGATTCAAGGAATGTTACCCATTGTGCTTTTTTTGCCTTTTTTTTTTTTTTTAAGGGCTTTCACTAGTTGTACAGCAGAATTTTGTTTTTTTGTTCAAGTCCTTTAAAGTCTTTGTCTCCTGTCCTTCATTTCCCTATTAAATTGTTAGAACTTTTTTTTAACATGGCAAAGCATAGGATTTTCAGTCGTGGGGGAGAATAAGGAGAGTCATTGTTCTGTTAGCAGCACTTCCACTGTTAGGAACCAAAATATCATATCATGACAGGAGCCTCTTTCAGAATAATGGGAAATGATTGACTTACAAATATTCACAGTCGTTACAGTCTGCTTTTTTGTTATTATTAGCTGATGGAGTCAAGGACTGGTACAGATAAGATCTTAAAGTCCCAACTGTCACCTACTGTAATGTTTCATATCATTTCAAACATTTTCATCCATTAGTTGTGTACATTTGTTTTCATTGTTTTGTTTTGTTTTGGTTTTGTTTTGTTCCCATCATCTAACTTTTTGTTTTCCCCCTTTAAATGTTTTGGTGATTCTCCAGAACCAACGAAACGTATGCTTTCCTTCCAAGGGTTAGCGGAGTTGGCTCATCGTGAGTATCAGGCAGGAGACTTTGAAGCAGCAGAGAGACACTGCATGCAGCTCTGGAGACAGGAGCCTGATAACACTGGTGTGCTTTTGTTACTGTCGTCCATTCACTTCCAGTGTCGCCGACTGGACAGGTAGGCTTCTTCCCTCTGGAATTTTGCTGGGATAAGAGAAATACAAATTGGGCTCATCAGCTTTACAAGAAACAGCGGACCTCGCCGTTATTCTTGTGTTATTTTAATATCGTCCATATTAACATTGGAGCACTAGCCATTGGTGTGTACTGGCAGGATTTACACGTGTAATGTTCATTCTACCTACAGTCTTAAGGGTTTGTGGTTTTGGGGGTTTTTTTTAAGTTGCGAGACTGTTTCCTGCACAACAGCATGTTTAGTTAAAGGGGTTTTCTGATATGAAAGTTGTTTCTGTGTTCTTTCTGTTTGCCTGTTCCTGATCTTGCCTTCTGTGCCTCTAGTGTTTTGAACTTCACTTGTTCTAGCTGTAAATCCATGTTTGCTGGTGAAGGAAGTAAGAACTTTTGACTGAGATTTGTTTTATATAGTCTTCTGATTGAAGTTGTAGTAGTTCAGATATGGGAAAATAAAATGGGTGAGGATACAACAGAATTTTACGTGTAAGCCATGTCCTGCTTCTTGAATATCACGTGGAACATTGATTAAAGCATACAGATGTTGGAATATGCTCCACAGGATTCCTGTAGTGTTTTCTCCAAGCGTGTTGAGCTCAGGTTTGGTGAGGCAACTTGAACCCTTCTGAGTGTAAATGAGAGCTGTCTTTGTTGAGTACAACTTAAAATGGGAACCAGGGAGATCAGAGTTTAAAGTGGGAGCATGAACATACAGGACAAGTCTGTAAGTTGAGATTTACTGACTGTGTGTTTGGCTCACTTAAGCATGAATGTTCATTAGAGTAACTAGATAAACAGACAAACACTGAATGTCAGGGGTGGGTTTATTTGGAGTTTTTTTTGTTTGTTTTTGAGTTGTGTTTTTTTATTTGCTAACTTGTCTGTTTTCTCCAGGTCTGCTCACTTCAGCACTTTGGCAATCAAACAGAATCCACTGTTGGCCGAAGCCTATTCAAATCTAGGCAATGTGTACAAGGAGCGTGGACAGCTGCAGGAAGCAATTGAACATTACAGACATGCACTGCGCCTCAAACCAGATTTCATTGATGGATATATTAATTTGGCTGCTGCACTCGTAGCTGCAGGTGATATGGAAGGAGCAGTACAGGCATATGTGTCTGCCCTTCAGTACAACCCTGTAAGTAGTACTTTATTTTATAAAAGTCCATTCTTTATAACTGCCCCAGACACAAAAGTAGCAGCTTTCAAAGAATGAACAAAAGATAACCCTTCCAACATGTATACCATAAACTTAATGAAGTAGTTGATACTATTTTTAAGGATCTTTAAAAGGCTTCTGTCACAAAAAGTTGTATATTGCAGTAAAGGCTGCTGGTTGTTTGCTTCTCTGTATATGTAACGTACTTACCTGTTTAAATAAAAGAAAAGCAATGTTTTTTTTGTTGGTTTTTTTTCTGAAGGCAGGAGCTTCAGTGAATGGCCTCATATTTAGCTTTGTGTGCTTTAAGAGGTAGTATTACAGTGAGGGAATTAGTGCTTAGACTTGAATGTGAAATCTTGAAAAATCATCACGTACTACTTTACCATGAAGTCAGAAATTTAGTGGTGCTGAGCCTTGGATAGATTTCTGCTGTAGACTGGGTTAGATTTCGATTGTGGACTGGTTTACAGAAGCGTCAGTTTAGGTTTTAAAGGCTGAAACTGACTCTAAGTGACTCCTATAAGATTGATTGATCTGGTGTTTGGATTTTTGGTTGTAACTGTTTCTAATTGACTTTTCAGTAAACATTGTATCAGACTGCTGTCCTCTGTTTATTTTGCATCGTACTCATTAAGTTTGTATAGTATTGCTCAGCCTGATGAAGATATTTGCTTGCTCTTTGGTCAAACATTTTGATAAAAAGTACTTAAAAGTGCAGCATCGGTCCCGTGTGCATAAATCCTTTTTCTGTAGGAAAAGCAAAACCAAACCCAGTCCAGCAAGAGCCCAGAATCTTATTTCTCTGTGTTCTTCAGCCAGTGTAAACTCGTCTAACTTAATATGCCACGTGGTGTGACTAGTGGATGCGCTGGTTAGAATAATGTGAGATGGTGGGGTTTTTTACAGGAGTTGAGTTTTGTTTAGGTTAGTAAGTTCTTTCATTAATGTTGACAAAATGTCCCCATTCTCTGTGGTCTTTACTGTTAGATAATGCAGTTGCAGACTGTGCTTTCATTTCAGACAAATGAAAGAACAAGAACATGTGGTAAAGCTGTTGGAAATAGATGGATTAGTGGGCACAACAGGGAGAAAAACTTCTTTAGGGATACAGGCAGAAAAATCACTTTTTATTTAAAAGCCGTAATGGCAATGGTGTATCTTAAGAGTACAGGTTTGGAGTCGTGGTTTGAAAAAAAAAAAAGGGGGGGGGCTTAAAATACTTACATATGGCAAAAGGACTTAAGCTGCTGGGGAGTATTTGTTTTCAGTTTTCTATTTCTGTATAATAGGAATTGTATGAAATACTACTTCTTTTTAGTTCTTTACAGTACTAAAATCTTTAAAATTCTTTACGGTTCATTACAGTAGTAAATTTGGTCAGATTATCTGTTGTCTTTAATGCTAGGTCAAGAAAAATAATTTACATTTGTGATGTAACTACCAAGAATCTAAACTAAGCTTTAGAGGACTGAGTTGTTCCCTCGCAAGTTCTCTGTGAAGACCTGTGGGGCATTTGAAGTCCTGAAGCTGATGGTGTGATTTGGATTTTTCAGGACTTGTACTGTGTTCGTAGTGACCTGGGGAACCTGCTCAAAGCCCTGGGTCGCTTGGAAGAAGCCAAGGTAGGTGTTGGGTAGAATACATGTAAACGTCAGTGTTTTGAAAACTTGAACTTTGCACCAAGTCTTCAAATCTGCGTTGATCTTCAGACAGTCCGAGAAACTTCTGAAAACTGAAGGCACTGAAACACCCCAGAGTAGTTGCAGGGCAAGATATGGCATGTCCATGTTTAAAAAGTTGGTTTAAGTCAAGAAATGGAAAGTTACCGAGCCTTGCTGCTGAACTAGACTATCTGATACCATTCTGAAGTATTGGGCAGGGGCTCCATCCTGCTTTCATCTGGAAATAAGTAACAATCCTTCAGATCTGAGGCTTGCCTGCTGGTGCCAAGCAGAGAGCCTGTGGTTAGCTCGAGATCCCTGTACGATGCAGGTGCTATTGAAAAGGCTGCTCTTCTAAAGTCCTTTGTGGCTTGTAAGTGGAGAAGAAACTTATCCAAATGTTACCTTGTAATATTGGCTTTTAAAGATTTTTATTCTTTTAACTTTTCCCTTCCCTTGATAGTGGAAGAAAGGCTAGTAAATAATAGCTACAGTATGCGACACACACCACCCCCCCACCCCCATCCCCCAATATCTTTTCTTCGTGTCTTCCCTCTCCCCTCCCCCAAAATAAAGAAATCGGAAGGACAAAGCTGGTTTGTTTGGTAAATGAACTGATCAAAAGAAAACTTGCTGTAGTGGAAAGGTGGCTTCTAGCAGTCTTGCGTTTCCTAAACTGAGAATTCGAACACCAAGATGAGTTTAAAATTCTTGGCACGTTAAAATTTGGATTGCAGAAAGAAATTGTCTTGTTACAAGCCACCTTACGCGTCCGCGCTGCAGGGGTGAGGAGTGTGGAGAAATCAGAACCACTCTGGACTCCACGGCTGTCGCTCCAAGCCCCACGCGCATGCTCAGAAGTGGAGTGTATGAACAGCGTAGCTGTCTGTTTGGCTGCAGCACCATTAGGGGAGGGTGGGGATCTTTGTGGGGTAACGGGGACTGCAGGTTCAAAATTCAATATTGTTTGATTTCTCATAACAACTTGGATGTGTGTACCACCCTAGGGCAGCCTGATTGATTTGTTCAGATCCAGGTTGAAAACATGGTATAGCAGCATTCGGAGTTAAACAGTCTTTGAGACACTTGGTTCTCAGCCCACCAAGCGGACAGCTAACATGAATTGCACTTCACTGCAGCTTTAGTGTGACTGGTATAGGCCAAGACACTGCGCCTGCCTTAGGTTGCTGACTTCTTTGTTTCAGAGCTCTGGAGACACCTAGTTTGAAAGTGTTATTCCGTTTTGTGAGAACTTAATAAACGAGGAAAAACATCTTGAGTAAATTGCAATGTGTTTCTTTGGTTATCAGTCCATTTGAAAGATCAAGCCAGCAGATTCCTTACAGTTTGAACTAAAATTTAATTTCTTTGTAGATATTTCAGAGCCTTTCTTCCAAAAAAAAAAAGTCCCTGCTGTATGCAATTGCCCGATTAACCCTCTCCCTTCTGCATGTCTCCCTTGTTACAGACAGATTATCCTCATTCCCATGTGTTAAGACATATCCAAAAAAATGCAATTGCTTTGTTGAACTCTTACTAATGATCTTGTTTTATTTTCTCTCTTGTTTTTGGTTTTTCACCACTGATATTGTATTTAGAAGGTTTCAGGTGGGTGAAACCTCCTATTCCATGCGTAAGGTGCCTCGCTGAAGGGAGCTCGAGGCCTGGATCTAGGGCAGACACACACCTCCTCCTCCTCTTCCAGCAAGGAACGCACCGAAAAGTCACATGATGAGAAATATGGTAACGGGTTTGTAACTGCCACAGCAAAACCATTTGCCTCCATGCCTGAATCTTCTGTCTTGTGGCTTCAGAAACAGCTTAAAATATTTAATTACAAGCAAGTAATGTAAGAATATTTTATACTATTAGCCACAAATTCTTTCAAAGAAATAAAGTAAAAGTAAATTAAAATATTTTTTAAAGAAATAATTGGAGATAGTTAATAGTAAAAGCTTCTAACTCTTCTGGTTGTTCATTTTTTTCCTTTTTTCTTCTTTGTTTGGATTGCAGCGTTCTGCTCTTCTGATGATGCGCTGTGATCCTGCAGTAGCGCAAAGGCTGCGCAGCGGTAACGCGCATTGCGTGCGATTAAAGCCCCCGTGAACGGTTGACTCGATGATTAATCTCTGATCGGGCGACTGCCCGAGCTCCAGGCTGCAGCCTTTTGGATAAAATTGGGTTGTAACGCATTTACAGAGTCCAGACATCAAATTTAACATGCGAGTTTTGTGTGGGCCTGTCTGGTAGATTAATGATTCTGGTTGGCCGTTCACTGCACCTTGGGGCAATCACTAGAGCCAAGCAGTTCGCAGCGATAGCGTGGCGCCGTGCTGGGTAGGATGCGCAGCGATTTCTTGCGCTTGCATTACAGGGACCTAAACCTTCATGCAATCCTGTCATTTGAGGTTTTGAAGCTGCAGGAGAGGTTGAATTGTATTTGAAGAAACCGGAAAACAAGACACGGCTTGGGTGTGTCATCTCGTTTGACAAGAGGAACGGCTTTATCTTTTTCAGTAGTGTTTTTGCTGGGTTTTTTTTGTTGTTGTTGTTTTTTTTGTTTTGTTTTTGTTTTTTTTGTTAAGTAATTTCTGTCCAATTTAGAATATTTGAAAATTTTGTTTCAGGGTGAAGGTGTTTTTTCACGGTAATTTTTTTATTTTTACGCACTTGGGGGCAGCATGTATTTCTGGTGAACTACTTGAATTGTTTCTAAGATGATTTCTGTGGTGATCCGGTGTCTGAAGGAATGTTAATCTGTTACCAGCATAACTGAAAAATGGTGGGCTTGCACCTGGGTTTTGGTTTGCGCTGGCGCAGGATCAACAACAGTTTGCAGCGCATTAGTTTTGGCGCAAGCTAGCCTATACTGCAGGGTCACTTTTGGCTGGTTAGAGAAGGCATACTAACAATTATTTTTTCTCATTTTTTTCTTTTTACAAATGTTCCCCTTCCCTTGTATCTCTCTTCTTTAACTATTCCAAGGCCTGTTACTTAAAAGCAATTGAGACTCAACCAAACTTTGCAGTGGCTTGGAGTAATCTTGGCTGTGTTTTCAATGCCCAAGGAGAAATTTGGCTTGCAATTCATCACTTTGAAAAGGTAACTACCTAAGGGAGTCAGCTTCACTGCTAGATTTGAATGTACATGCAGTTGTGTGCTTGCAGATGATAGAAATATTTTGATAGTGGAGAACTTCATGTGATCCTGTTAGTTAATTGTTTTTTTTGAACTTGCTGATCTTTCAAAATGCCTATATGCTACTAGAGAGAGACACTTAGAACTGCTCTAGCACTTCACACACGTCAAATATGAGAAAATTAATTAAATTGTTCTTCAGCCCTTTTCCGGACTAAATTTTTTAAAAATCTGATTTGATGATAATGTTTTGCATGTTTTGTATGTGAGAGAAAGAATCAACTTGGTGCTTAAAGTCATTTTTCATTGTGACTTTTGGTTCAGGTATTACTGTCCTTTGAGTAACTGAGAAGAACAGTTTTAAGTGATACATTAATTCCTCTTCTCCAGTGTTATTCTTCACCACTGTACAGATTTCTCTAGATTAGTGTCATTAACTAGTTGTCTGATTCCTTCCAATTGGCATCGTAATTAATCTTGTACTCGTTTCTAAAGTTTCTAGAGTACCCTAAAGCTGGATTTAAGATGTGGTGACAGTTTCTTCCTGAAACTCATAGCTTTAAATCTACAGAAAAAAAACTAGCTGACCAAGTTTTGGGGGTTTTTTGGGGCTCTTTGTCTAGTTCGTGATAGATGAAGTATTTTAATTTGGAATTAATAGTTCCCGTGAGACTGTAAGAGTGGGGCTTGTCAAATACTCACATGTAGCTTTGTACTGCGGCTTCTGTAACTTCATCGGTTTCTTAAGTGGTCTTTTGTATTTTATTAGTTTTGAAGGGAGCGAAGATGTTTTAATTAAATGGCTACTGCATTTTCCCTGCATAC
Source organism: Mohoua ochrocephala (assembly GCA_013398855.1). Taxonomy (NCBI): domain Eukaryota; kingdom Metazoa; phylum Chordata; class Aves; order Passeriformes; family Acanthizidae; genus Mohoua; species Mohoua ochrocephala. The sequence goes on along the minus strand of VZTA01022876.1, from coordinate 124,207 downwards.
ACAATGTATTTGCTCTTTACTTGTTCTTGTGAACAGTCTCTGTTTTTCTGCAGTGCTAAAGTTTTAAAATTCTGCCTTACTTTGCAGTAGATAAAGGATACAGATAAGGTTTTTTAGAGTCTTTATCTCCAAAAACAAGCTAAAGACAACATAGCACCAGTAGACAGGAGTGTTAAGTATGATCAACCTAATGCGAAATAAATGCTTAAAACACTTTATTCTGTAGTAGTTGCAACTGAATAGGTAAGCAAACAAATAAATTCGAAGGTAGTACATGCTGTCATTTCTTCAGCTAAATAACTTTGCTCTGTGATTGGTTTATATAAGTTTTCCTTCCTTACTTAGGTTATTGATAAAGTCTTAAAAGCTTACAGATTATGTTTATCAAATTTTTAAAAAGCAGCAAACACAACTGAGTTTCATAGAGAATGTGTTCGTGTTTAATGCTCAAAACTTTTACTTCAAAAATATTTCAGGCTGTAACGCTTGACCCAAATTTTCTGGATGCTTACATCAATCTGGGAAATGTTCTGAAGGAGGCAAGGATATTTGACAGGTGAGCGGATCAATGCTGTTGCTCTCTGTGGCTTGTCAGATGTATCAAGATAAAGATTATGTTCCTTCTGTAAAGTGTCTATGGACAAGGGTAGCAAAGACTTCAGCTGTAAGCTGAGCAAGCAAATGGCTTTGAAGTGCAGACAGACCAGGCTACTGGTCTATTTAAATAAAAATAAAAAATTCCAGTGAAATTTATTCTTTCACATTGCTTTCTTGTACTTAATGCATTGTCAAAAATGAGAGTTTCTGATGAAAATAGATTTGAAATTAAAGCTGGGGAGGGTGAAGATAAGATGCCCGAGAAAGGCCTGCATGCCTGAATTCTCTGTTTTCATTATGTGATTCAGAACATAATTTGCAAGTGTGTCTCTTCTAAAATTTTCCTTCTGTGCGAGACAAACTGAAATGCTGGAATTCAGCTAAACATCTGATTGAATATTCTGTATTTGTGACATGTCTGCCTCATGTTATTGCCTTGGGTTGTAATAGTGTTGCCGTCTTGTTGAACTAACCTGTTGTGAGACCTGTAATCTGATTCAGCTTGTGAGTCTTTTGTTTCTGGGAAAGGATCCAGGCTGTGTTGTTTAATGCAATGTATGTATGTATTGCATCTGGTAATTGGTTTATAATTTCTGATAGCTGTGGTTTGTGGCCCCAAATTTAATAAAAGCTTGCAAGGAACAGGTTAATTATCTGCATTGCACACAGTCTAAATGATTCAGTGATATCTGATTTAACCATGAATTAGTGGACCAAACAGAGGCATGTTTTTTCATAATTTCAGATTTTACATCACCTTTTAAACATTTACTTACTATGTGTATTGTTATGATTTTCCTAGAAACTGGATTTGAATACATCAGCCATTTATATAGTGCTATAGGATCGTATAATTAAAGATTTCACTTATGAACAAAGTGATGATTGAAGTCTTAAGTAAATCATGGTAGTTACTGGAGAGACTAAAGACATAAGATGATACTGTTTATCTTGTTAAAATGGAGTAATAAACTGGCAAAAAATGGAGTAAGGAAAAAAAGGGTGTTTTTCCTGGTAATGAAGAGTGTTAAAAAAAAGCAGCTGAAAGCTTTGCTTTTTTTCCAGAAGACTTAATGTTGTTCACTATACACTGTACCAAGGTAAGTAATTCCTGCTCTCTGGATGATTGTTTACCTTCTCTTTTTTTTTTTTCCCCTTTCTTTTTTTTACAGAGCTGTGGCAGCTTATCTGCGAGCCTTGAGTTTGAGCCCAAATCATGCAGTTGTGCACGGCAACCTTGCCTGTGTGTACTATGAGCAGGGCCTGATAGACCTCGCCATAGACACTTACAGGAGGGCCATTGAGCTCCAGCCCCACTTCCCTGATGCCTACTGCAACTTGGCCAATGCCTTGAAGGAGAAAGGCAGTGTAAGGAGGACTTCTTTCCTTCTTAAAATTACAGTGAATGCTTTTTGTAGTAGACACCAGCTGTTGCCAATTTTGTTAAGGTGGATATTAACCTCACTTACTTAAAAGGAAGAATAATTCAGGAAATCTCCGTCTTGAACCTTTTAAAAGTGATTGTATAATGACTTCTCATAAACAGTGCCTTTACAACAAATGTTACTATATTAACAGTGTCCCTTTTTTTGAAGGTGGTAGAAGCAGAAGAATGCTACAACACAGCCCTTCGACTTTGTCCCACTCATGCAGATTCTCTCAACAATCTGGCAAACATCAAGCGGGAGCAGGGCAATATTGAGGAAGCTGTCCGTCTTTATCGGAAGGCTCTTGAGGTACAGTTGAGTGGGAGGGAGAGGTGGGTGGTTCAAGTTGGGAATGTGTCATAGGACATAGTTTTTTTTCCCCTCTCTATTAAAAAAAAAAGTAAGAAAATACAGTAATAAATGCACAAATATTTTTGCTATGGTCTGCTTGTGAGGTTTTAGACAGAGTCAACTTCTTTTTCTTCCAGGTGTTCCCAGAGTTTGCGGCAGCGCATTCAAACTTAGCGAGTGTTCTGCAACAGCAGGGAAAGTTACAGGAAGCTCTGATGCATTACAAAGAGGCTATTAGGTAAATGGATACTCCCTGTAAGAGTCCCAGCCTTTCCTAACGGGAAAGTGCCTAGATTTGTACAGAAGGTGACTTAGCCCTGTGTTTTAATTTGCACAGTTGCTCTTCAGATGGAAAAGTCTGGGTGTGAGTGTGTTTTCTCGTTGGAGGAGGAGCTTTCTTGTTCGTGACATATTATCTTTATTTTTCAGAATCAGCCCCACATTTGCAGATGCTTATTCTAATATGGGAAACACTTTGAAGGAGATGCAAGATGTTCAAGGAGCTCTGCAGTGTTACACCCGTGCCATTCAGATAAACCCAGCTTTTGCTGATGCCCACAGCAACCTGGCCTCGATTCACAAGGTAGCACATGCGAATGATTCACTCTTGGAAGAGTGTGGTGGGGCACTGTGAGTAGTTACCCTGAGGATATTTTTACCTGCTGACTCATTTCTGTGTCTTCACAGGATTCGGGGAATATACCAGAAGCCATTGCCTCTTACCGTACTGCTCTGAAACTGAAACCTGATTTCCCAGATGCCTATTGCAACTTGGCCCACTGTTTGCAGGTGAGGAGGCTTTGATTGTAATTCTTAGGATTCCTCTGCAGCAGATTACTAATTTAAATGTAAAGAGAAGATAAGATTATACAGTCGTCAATGGTAATTGTGGAAGTTCTCGCTTCTGTTTGTGGAAGAAACATTAATCTCAACCTGTGAAGTAACTGATACGGGTCAAAGGAAGCTGTTGTCCTAATCTTTGTGTTTTTCTTTTTTTTTGTAGATTGTCTGTGACTGGACAGACTATGATGAAAGAATGAAGAAGCTGGTTAGCATTGTAGCTGATCAGCTGGAGAAAAACAGACTGCCTTCTGTACACCCACATCATAGCATGCTGTATCCCCTTTCTCACAGTTTTAGGAAGGCAATTGCTGAGAGACATGGAAATCTCTGTTTGGACAAGGTAGGAAGTTCTATATGGGCCAGTTGTGGTTGCAGTTCTTTGGGGCTTTGCCTGTTTCTACTCAAAATTGAATACTCGGATTGTCAGTATTAGCCTTTGTAAGCTTTCTGAGTCACTGACATGCGAAGAGATAGAATGTGATGTTCATAGCTGTTAGTGCTTGTGGGTTTTGAGACAGACTACTTGTGCGGGTTGCCAGTTATAATTGAAAATGTGCTGTCAGCTGGTGGCAGGGTCTGGTTAACTAATGGAAGATAACACTTTGTCAAAATGATTTGTCTTAGTAGCCTGATAATCCTGTCAGAGATGGTGGTTACAAGCTGATGCCTGGGGAAGGATGGAGATGGAGAGCAAAGAACAGAACAAATGCTGTGGTGCATCACAGCAGTACTGTTCTGGTCACAAGGGGCTTGTGGTTTGAGAACTTCCTGAGGATTGTGGTTGTGGTATCAGTATATTTAATGATCAAGGGTGGAATACTGAAACTGTTAGAAAAGCAGAAATGCAGTAGCGATGTCTGTACATTTGTCTGAGAGCAGAGACATCACATCTTGTGACACAGTGTGTGGGCACTGCACTTGTCTCCGGTGGAATACGTAGAATGCAGGTTTGGAATAACATACATCCATGACTGCTTGCTTGAATGTGGGATAAGGTTAATTTTGCAAACTTCTCGGGGGTTTTTGTCCCTTTGTTTAGATTTTAGTTCCCGAGTTTGTAAACACTTGTGTGTTTTCTTGACAGATTAATGTTCTTCACAAGCCACCATATGAGCATCCCAAGGATTTGAAGGCCAGTGAAGGTCGACTTCGTATTGGCTATGTGAGCTCTGATTTTGGAAACCATCCAACCTCACACCTAATGCAGTCAATTCCAGGCATGCATAACCCAGACAAATTCGAGGTAAAAATAGAAATGGCATGCTTAAAGCTTAAAATATGGCTGTAAGTGGCACTTTTTTTTCTTGTGCAAGCAATTAAACTAGGAAGGAGGAAATTTTTGCTTCTTGGGTTTGTTTTTTTATGGGTTGAAGAGTTCTTCAGCCCGAGTCATCCTCCTTTTTTACCAGTATGAAGTGTTGTTTTCAGATACACTTGCAGTTTCCTAATTGGGAGAACTAGTCACTGTTAAAAAGCTTCCCCGAGGCTTAGCTTGTCTGTTCAGCCTGATTCATAGTTATGATTCTGACTAATTACAAAGTCAAAGGTGACTTGTAGAAGGCATTCTTAGAGAATTTAATTGTTATGCAAATCTTCTGTTAAATTACTTTGCCTTGCACTGATGAGAACATTGGATATATGTCTGTGCAGTATGCAGTGCCATACTCTGGCACCAGAAGTAGGCCTGGTTCAAATGTGTCAAAAGATGGCCCAGTGCCTCTTTTTTTACTTCTTTCTCAGCTGGTAAATGCCACATAAATGATTATGATTTATGTGAAACGAGATGTAATTTAAAATTGCAATATAGCACAGTTATTTTATGGGCAAATTGTCATAGATACTCAATTTTTGGTGCCTCATATTCTAGGTATTCTGTTATGCCCTGAGTCCTGATGATGGGACAAACTTCCGTGTAAAAGTGATGGCTGAAGCAAATCATTTCATTGACTTATCTCAGGTGAGCTCGTTTTATGCATTGGCCTTTTAGCAAATTTTTCTAAATGGAGAAAGACATGAGCCTGTAGTTTGAGATTCTTACCATCATTTCTTGAATTAGGCTGATGTTAGTCTTGAGAATTTTGAAATTTGTAGATGTATTGATGCTAGGCCTTACCTGGGATGTGGTGGTGATCTTGTGATCTCTGATTATTAAAAAGTAACGTTATCATTATTTAATAACTCTCACATTAGATCTCAAGATAAGTCATACTTAAATGTCATGGAGAAATCAAGATGTCACAACTGCAACATTTAGGCTTGCTGTAGGTTCAGTGTGAAAACTGATCAGGATTTCAGTATACACAGAAGTCAAGGCAAAACCCTGTAGAGTAGTTAATTGGCTTATTCTTGATCTTCGGTTTGATCTTCGGCACTGCCTTCGTTTGTGAATGTGCCGCTTGCCCCATGTGAGCTTTGATTGCTAGTTTGCCTTAGAGGAGTGGGTGTGGGGGAGGCTGTTCTGGTTTGTATAACCTCAGTTTTTGGCCTTTAGCTTTTGTTTTACTGCTACCGAAGTTCACTGCTGCGTTGAGGACTTATACTTCTGTAAAATCAGGAATAACAAGATTTAAGTCTCACTTAAATTATGCAGTTGGCATCTATCCATTGTTACACTGATGACTAACCGCATTTATTGCTGGAAGACACAAAGAACTTGTGTTTATGTATTTATTTATTTATTCTTAGATACCATGTAATGGAAAAGCAGCAGACCGCATCCATCAGGATGGGATTCACATTCTCATTAATATGAACGGCTACACCAAAGGAGCCCGAAATGAGTTGTTTGCCCTGAGACCAGCACCTATTCAGGTGACCAAGTTAGAGGGCTCTTAGTAAGCCAGAATCAATGTCAGAGGTTTTTTTGGAGATTTTTTGACTAAGGATTTTCTAAAATGCCTATGGAAAGAGAATGAGAGGATCTTTAATCAGTCTAGACTACAGGAGTTGTCTCAGGTCAGAGAAGTGGTAATCACTGATGGTTAGTGTTCTGGCTTAAAGCTGCACGTAGGAGGGAAAATTTGCTTGAGAGATCAATTTTAGAATATCTTTGAGCTGTTCTTGGTAGCGCAAGTTTGGAGTTGGGGTTTGATCTTCAGTTGGTAAAGCAGAAGAAGGAACTTGAACCTGGATGTGGCAAATGTAACTTAAAATTCATTGATTTTTAACTTCATTATTTTTGCAATGCACATGGAACTGAAGCCTTGCCTTCTTGTCTTTTAGGCAATGTGGCTAGGGTATCCTGGAACCAGTGGGGCATTGTTCATGGATTATATCATCACAGATAAAGAAACTTCCCCAGTTGAGGTGGCCGAGCAGTATTCAGAGAAATTAGCTTACATGCCAAACACTTTCTTTATCGGAGACCATGCCAACATGTTCCCCCATCTGAAGGTACGTTGAGAGATAAGGCAAGAAAAGCAGGTGTTTTCCATAGGTGTCTTTATGAAATGGCACTTAGTATAGTATTGGGAAGTGATCTTGTAACTTCTTGAAATCATTTTCTTTGACAGAAAAAAGCAGTCATTGATTTCAAGTCCAATGGTCATATTTATGATAACAGGATTGTTTTGAATGGCATTGACTTGAAGGCGTTCCTTGACAGCCTTCCTGATGTCAAGATTGTTAAGGTGAGAGTTACTCTTGTCTGTGTACAGTCCTGGGGACTGAAGGTAGTACTCCCTCTGATACCTGTGTGATTTATCTCAGATGAAGTGTCCTGACAGTTGTGACAACGCCGATGGCAATGCCGCCCTCAGCATGCCGGTCATCCCTATGAACACCATTGCAGAGGCTGTGATTGAGATGATTAATCGTGGACAAATTCAGATTACTATCAATGGATTCAACATCAGTAATGGATTAGCAACTACTCAGGTGAGGCACTTTAGGACACTGTTCTCTTGGGCTTTATGTTATATATGTATGTTTTAACATAACGAAGAAAGACCTCCAAGCAAATGTGTTTTCTGTCATGTCGATTCGTTTAGTTGTCATACTGAAGGAAGCTCATTATAAGCCACAGATGTACTGGAAGATGATCTTCCCCCCCAAAGATAGAGGAATTGTATCTAGAGGTATCTAAAGTCCAAAGAAATTCGTTCTTGTTGCATAAAGAAGACATTTGTTTGTTCTGAATTTGAAGGCAAGATTTCCTTATTGCCTGCAGCCTACTGAGATTTGTGACCTGTTGCTCAGTGTCAGTTGTGTTTTTCTGTTGGAAAAAAAATTGCTGAGCGGTAGAATGAATAGAGGCGAAGTTATTCCACTGTATTTCAACAACATTTATTCATCTCCTTACATCTTTCAGAATTGTGCATTATACTACCACCTCTCAGGGCTTAACAGTTCATGGGATTTTAGTGGCAGTTACTGGTGTTGTTTAACTCTTCTTCCACTGCAGAACAGTTTTTCCCTTTTAGAAATGCCATATTCTGACGTTGGCATAACTCATTTTCTTGTGAATTTTATACAGTTTACAGTCCCTCCGGAACCTCTTTGACATCATTTTGATACCATTTATTGCCACTGCTCTCTTCATACTCTCATACCTTGTTTTATTTTTGAGTTATTTTGTTCACAACTGAGACTTTTCTTTGAGTTGGTAATAGTTTCTCTTAGTTTGGTCTGTAAGGCTATTTTTTTTCTGAAGTTGTCATCTGAGAATCGTGGAGAATTCTTATTGTCTTAACACTCCACCACTGAGGTGAAACACTCTAAGCTCTGTCCACTCCTAAAACAGGATTTCTATCTTTCAGTGACACTTAATGTACCACTTCTTTGTGCTGAGATCAGCTACTTTTGGGCATAGGTCTACAAGACCCTGAGCATGGTGTTTTTTGAGGTCTCAGTAACCTGAATAAGTAGCATGTTTACCAACTTCTCTTGAGCTGTCGTGCATCTTCTAGCAGTCAGTGACAGTGAGTCATTGTCATTCACATCAAGTGTGTCATCAGTGGCTGGCCGCAATGCCCCTGTCTAAATTTTAAATACATATGTATGTAAAAATACATATATAAGGAAAAAGGCTCTAAGTAGCTGTGTTGCTCTCTCTGTTTAGTTTTGATCCCATCATTGCATGTCATTATTAAAAAAAAATTAAAAATCCTGCTTCCATTTTACTAATCCTCAGGACTCTTGCATGGTATCTTGATTATCCCAACTTCATCCTCTGCTGCTTTTTATTAGCATATTCCTATTCTTTGTGAATGCTGTAAGGTCCATTTTTTAAAAAAAAGTTTGTCATTAACTCTTCTAATCTAATTTTCAGCATTTTCATTATTTTCCTTGTCAGCTGGTTCCTTACAGTCTTATCAGTTACATACGAGTCTGCATCTATTGATTATCTGTTCTGTGCTTACTGTATTCTGTCTTACAAAAACACACACAAAAAAACCACCCAAAAATAAACCACAAAAATCCAAACAAACCAAACCCCATTTTTGCTTTCTAAATACCTTTTTGTTCTGTCTTTCAGTTTTAATTTCATTTTTGGTCTCAAGGAAATTAAGTGACCTGAAGGAGGATAGGATTCCATGTGTAATGCCTCTTTATATGATTCTTCTTTCCAATTATTCCAGTTACTTGGAATTTCGGGGAGATATAGAAAGGGCATGAAAATGCCCAGTGTTTTTTGCCTTGGTGGTTGCAACATTGTGGCATCCACAAGCGTGTACACATACCAGTTAAATTCTTGCGGTGGGTAAGTAGACAATTTTGTTTTGTATCATAAAACCAAAGATATGCTTACAGTAATTTGTTATGCTAACAAATGTGTCTCAGGACAATTCCACAGGGCATAGTCTTGTTTCCTGCAGTTTCAGTGTTTCAATAGCTTTTTTTTTTTTTTTTCCCCCTTTAGATTAACAACAAAGCAGCAACTGGTGAAGAAGTTCCGCGGACTATAATTGTTACTACCCGTTCTCAGTACGGCTTACCGGAGGATGCTGTTGTGTACTGTAACTTCAATCAGCTGTATAAGATTGATCCTTCCACCTTGCAGATGTGGGCTAATGTGAGTATCTGTATCCAGTAGGAAATCTAAGGTCAGACTTCTGGCACAGCTGTTCAGGTTAGCGGAAACTTCATGCAAGTTAAGTTTTAACTTCTCTGTGGAAAATGTTGACCTTGAGCCATTTGAATCCTTACAGTGCTCATGTTGCAGGGCTTAGTGTTAGTAGAATATAAAGGGTTTTCGATGTGTTTCAAATTATATCTTTGTATCTAGCCAGTGAAAATTTATGTTCTGGACGGCTTAAGAATGCTGGTTTTCCATTGTGAAATAATTTTGGATTTCCTTAGTCTGCAGTTGAGTTATAACTGGCCTTGGCAGTTGATGGATTGATAGATCTGAGTGGAGAGCATCTGTATCAGTTTCCAGCTTACAGTGTATTGCTGAGAGCTACTTTGGGGTAATTTTTTATATTCCATGGTATGGGCCTATAAACAAATGAGACCATTAATTTCAAGACTTACTCTCTTAAGAACTGCTCTGTGAACTGTTGCTCAGAGTTGCTGTCTCTTTCAGTGGGATTAGAAATGCAATCCCATTCTTAATGATGATCTGTTTAATTTCTGCTCTATGCCTCAAAGTACTGAATGATGATGCCTTTGGCTTCATTTTAGTATGTGGCAATTTCTTGTTCAGAAAAGTATATGCTCCTCTCTGAACTTTCTGTGTTTGCTTTTTTTTTTTTTGTTATAGATCCTAAAAAGAGTCCCCAACAGTGTGCTGTGGCTGCTACGTTTCCCAGCTGTAGGAGAGCCCAATATCCAGCAGTACGCACAGAACTTGGGTCTTGCCCAAAACCGAATCATCTTTTCACCTGTTGCCCCCAAAGAAGAACATGTGAGGAGAGGGCAGTTGGCTGATGTTTGTCTGGACACTCCCCTTTGCAATGGGCACACAACTGGCATGGACGTGCTCTGGGCTGGGACTCCAATGGTTACTATGCCAGGTAATGCAGCAGGGAACCTACATGGGTTGGAATGTTAGTAATTTTTTAGCCACAGCAAACACATCAAACTTTGCTCCTTGTAGAAGCAGAAGGAAATTAACTCCCTACTGTGTGATAACTCCTAGTGTATGATAAGTTCCTTGATAAACTCATTCCTGATGGCTTTTGTTGGTCTTGATTTGCCTTTTATTTTCTTTTCTTCAGGCGAGACGCTTGCCTCACGAGTTGCTGCCTCACAGCTCACTTGCCTGGGTTGTCTTGAGCTCATTGCAAAAAGCAGACAGGAGTATGAGGATATTGCTGTGAAACTGGGAACTGACCTGGAATAGTAAGCAAACTTGGACTCTGTGATGTGGGAACGTCAAGAATGTAGAATACTGTATTTGGGCACATGCCGAGACATCAGTAGTTTTAATCCTGCAGATACTTTATATTTAAAATAGCTGGACAGTCCTCTTCTAGAGGTGTCTTGTGTTGCAGTTAATTCAGCTTCTGCTTTTATGGTAACTTAACAGCACTCCCAATTGAATAACAATTCTGAAGAAACTGCTTATGTGCAAAAGTGCAATATAGTTCACATTTTGTTCTTTTTAAGTTGAAGATTAAGCAGTTTGTCCCTTCAAGTCAAAATCATGCTGTGAAGTGTTACTGCACTACAGGTAATGCAGCAAGTTAATGTTGCAGCTCTTCTGAATTGAAGTCATGCTGGTCTGTATCAGAAATGATGAGATAGAGCAGGAATTTGGTGGAGGTGGGGGAGCAGGTATTTTTGAAACAGTTGTACAGGCAGTTCTGGGTTAGCTGAAAACAGCAGGTTTCAAAACAGTATAATGTAGTGTTTGGAGTGTCTCATGACTGCTTTAACTCTCTTTTGTAGCCTGAAAAAAATCCGTGGCAAAGTCTGGAAGCAGAGAATATCCAGCCCTTTGTTCAACACGAAGCAGTACACGATGGACCTGGAGCGGCTGTACCTCCAGATGTGGGATCACTACGCTGCGGGCAACAAACCGGACCACATGATCAAACCAGTGGAGGCCAGCGAGTCTGCATGAAGAGAGACTGGGTGTGCCCTCCAGGAACTCTCCAGGAACTGAGCCTCTCCAACACTTGTGCAGAGATGATGAGCTAAAAACTGTGCATTTCTACTTAATCTGCCTGGTACTCTGTGGCTGAAGTAATACATGATGGTGATTAAAGCACAGCCAGACTTATTTCTTGCATGATAGGGAAAGACTCAGTAGAGCCTGGGATCCTTTTATTCCATGAGGAATTTGAATGGGATTGAGCCGTGTACATGTGAGCCTGTGTGTATGAGTGACAAAGTGGTTGCTGGGGGAAGTTTGAACTGCCCAACCGATTTATGATATCATGGATTGATTTAATCTTCCTACGAACCTCTCTCCTTTTATGTGGATTGGGAATTGGAGCGTTTTAACATTTGATTTTGGGTACTCCTGTTGGTATATATGTGGTTCTCCCATGACAAGATTTCCAGCTAGCGAGTTGCTCCCTGTGTTAATTTCTAAACTGCGTGGACTGAAAGGGCATATGTGCTGGTGTAGTCTTTTTTTATAGGTTTTATAAACCACTTGAGCCTATATCAGCCTTTTAATGTTTGACCTCTGTTTTGGAGCTCTCTGTAATGTGTTGGTTAAGATAAGGACTTTTGTTTTTTTGTTTTGTTTTGTTTTTTAAGCTTCTCCAATAACTCAGCTAATTGGCTTCATGATGGCAGCTCCTTTTCTGTTGAAAAACCAAATTTGATTTGAAATTAATCCTCCCCACAAGTGTTTGAGGTAAACACAAACTGGTGCCAAATACAGATCTTTCAGGAATGATTGTTAATTATGTATAGGGGTGCAGTCCTAGGTACTGTAGCAAAGACTTTAAAAAAAAAAAAAAAATAAAGCTTTGGTTTGCCAGTTTGACTGATTTGACCGGTGTTTCCCGTTTTGTGCTGCTGTCAGAAAAAAACCCACAAACCTTGGTGGCCTTTCCTGTTCCTTTGTGTAACGTTTTGAGTAGCTATTCGGGCAGAAACGGGTGTTTTCGGTTGGAATAAGCAAAAGCGGTGTTTCCGCGCTGCCGGTGCCGCGGGGCGGAGCGGCTGCGCTGCCAGCGCCGCCCGGACGCGCATGNATCGGCTTCGGGCGGGAGGAGCCCCGGCAGAGGCTCCGGGGGGAGCCAGGGCTTGCGGGGCAGCAGGTGAGGGGGCGCCGGCGGGAACAGCGCCCCAGCCCGTGTGTCCTGACGTATTTTTCTTGAATTATTTGACTATATAGCGAGCTTTTTTATCCATATCTGTCTTGTGTATTTATCTGTCTATCTCACACACACACACATACGCACATATATATAATACATGTGTGTGAATATATATAACTGCATAATATACTACATTATAGGTAGTATACATATATGTTTAGATAGAGATGTATATATATATGTGTGTATATATAATTTTAGATTACGCCCTCATTTGTTTTATGGTAATTGGTGGGTATTAGCGTATTTCAGAATTACAGTCTTTAAGGTTTAAATAACGTCCATTAAAAAAAGCTGTCTTCCTGTTTTTTTTAAGCAGCTGCATAACGTATTTTCGAAGTTGTTAGTGTTTGGTTCATGTTCTCATGAAATGAAATAAATAACTTGGTAAGGGTTTTGTGGGCTGCCTCTACGTTTGCATGGGCATAGCAGTCCAGGTGGTAAAGCCTCCATTCTGCCTGTTGAAATAGCTTTATGACAGCTGCTGCGTTTTGCTAAATATTCATGGCAGCTATATTAAAGTGCACTTTATGCAAAAGCAACTTCTTACTCATCGGCGCATGGTTTGAGGTTTCAGGCTTACTATAACGCACTTCTCTGTCATATCACAGACCATGTGTAAGATAAGAAACAAGCTTTCTATAAAGAGTTAAATAGTTCAGCCTATTTGGGACTTTCAGTGTCTTTCCCAGTGCATATTTGGTTCTTGGTGTTCATGGCTGTTTCAGAGCAGTGAAGATGCAGATCCTGTTGTGACCAAAGTTATGCATTTCATTTTTGCAGCAATGCCCTGTACTTCTCTTCCAGTAGTGATGATGAATTTGAAATGTGTAAGTAATGACACATTAGTTTCTGTTATGAAGGAGTATGAAAAGGACGCGTTTCTGTCTAGTTATAGCGAAGCGTTTTTACGTGTGTTTTTTTTTTCATTGCTCGTGCTGCAAAGTAATTCTCCCCTTGCAGTGCAGTCTTGGTGTCTATGCCACAGGGAGTATTCTTGAATTGTCTCAATTTCCACTCTTTGTGCCTTGCATTATATTTTTCTTGTAACCTCAGTTTTGTCTGTTCCCTGTCACTCACTTGCTTCCTTCTTAGTCTCCAGAGACTAGAAGGCTGCTGCCAGCTTTGAGGAATTGAGAGTTGGAATTACATGTAAATTTAATTATGTTTGCTTTTGGAAAATACCGTAGACCAAATTTTTACTAGTTGCAGACTTTTAAAAATGCATGACAAGAGAAACAGAACCTTGTTCTTAATTAATCTTCTTTGTTTCAGTTTTAGCTAGAATGAAAACTCCCAAATCCATTTCTAAAAAGGCAGATGCAAGGTGGGTGCTGTCATTAACGAATTTTCTGTGTTCATATTTTAGTTTTCTGTAGGATATTTCTGATCAGAATATAGAAAAACAATCTAAAGTTGTATTGATTCATAGGCCTGTATAGGAGAGAGTGCAGACAGAACTGTTACATCTTCAGTCATGTTCAGGCCAAATGTAAAATGGGATATTTGGAAGTGCACGTGCTCTTGCCATTCCTATTCATGGATGCAGTTGGTGACATTTGCTGTGAGCAGCTGATAATGTTATATTGGGTGGCTTTTTTTGGATTGCTGTTTTAGTAAGGCAAGCTTACAGCTCTATTTTTCTGCTTACTCCTACCCTTATTCTACGCAATTTGCCTTTTTATTTTACAGTTTGAAAGGCTTCATTGATGACTCGGATGATTTCTTCTTGGACTTGAAATTAAAAAAGAGCACAACAAAGAGTGGTAAGCCATCATCCACCAGCCTCTATGAAGCAGACATTTTAATGAGTGGGAAGGTAGCATTCATTGCTGAGCTCAAAGTTTTGGGAGAACTGACCCTTGCTCAAGAAGGGTAGGATCTCTTCCAGCTGGGGTGAATGTCAGCCTTGAAATGTGTGTGCCAGCAGCAGACTGTGAAAAGCTGATGGAATGGTGTCTGGAGGGAAAATGGGTGAAACAAAGTGGATCGGTAGCATCATTTAAAAAAGAAAAAAAAAAAAAGTCACCTATAGATCTGACATGATCCCTTGATCTTTGTAGGACAAATCTGAGTGGTCAGAAGCGTTGTTTGTTGGCAAGCTACTTTCAGTGATTTTTCATGTAGTAAGATAATAAAGAAAATGAGAAGATACTTTACTGTTCTTTGTGTTTTCCTGTCTTTTAAGGGATTTCTTTTGTGTTAAGACAAAGGCAGGTCTCTTAAATGCAACTCCCAAAACTTTAAGATCTTCCTTTTGAATTGCAGCACAGAAAGATCTTCAGACCCCGAAAAAGCTGATGACTCCTGGAAAGAGAAACACTTGCTGCCAGGAGTTGCAGTATCCAGACACTTCAAGTGACACTGAAGATTCTGTCTTTGTAGAAAGTCCATGGCATAACCACCAAAAAGAGGGAGTGAAAGACTTGAAAGGGAGTCAGAAGTGCATAAATCTTTCACCTCCACAAAATCGGAAAGAGTCAGTTTTCAAAGGCAGTCCAGATTTACTTGTTAGAAGGAAAGAAAGAAGCTGTGAAAATACAGAAAATAAATTGCCGAGTGTGGCACTAGGACATGGTGCAGGGGTGGAATCAGACAGCTCAGATGACAGTTTTGGATCTTTAATGGAACGGATAAAGAAGCGAAGTCTGCCCCGAAAACCAGTCTTAAGCACAAGTAAAACTGTCTATCAGCCAAGCACAACAGGTGAGCAGTCCTTAGCTAACTCGCAGTGGTGATTGCCTGGTTCTTTCCATTTGCGTGGCATCGACCTCTGAGGTGCAGCCCAGCACTTTGCGAAGGATTGTGGTGCAATCAAAAATTGCTCTTCTGAGCATTCAGAAAAGTCAGCTTGTGCTATCAAGATGTAAGGTTTTTACTATTCTTGTTTTTTATCATTTTAGACGCTTTTTGTTTTTAAAATTATTCTGAAAGCAAATCTGACTGGTGGTTTCTAATGGTTCTGTGATTTTTTTTTTTTAATGTATGCTGTGTAATCCTGTGACTCTTCCTGTTGAACTAGAAAACGTCAAGCCACCCTGCAAAGATGCACAGCCTGTGAAAGGGGAAGGAGACAAGACACCAAAGCCAAAATCCATTTCACTTCAAGAAACACCTTCCATGAAAACGACTCCTGCAAGAATTCCTAGGAGTGAATCAGTCAGTTGCTCACAGTCAGCAAAGACAGAGAAAAGGTGAGTGTTTCTCCATTGTTCTTATGTTCTAGGACAATTACAGATGGACAAAGAGATGCTAAGCATTTTGCATAGGATGATGTGATTCCTCTGCTACCTAGAAACTTCTAATTCAGCGTTTGTTAATGGTTGAGTAGCTGGAAACCAGAGTTTTCAGTCTCCAGCGTGACAGGGAGAATATAAACTGATCTCTGCCAAAAGGAATCGATGACAAATAAATCTGACAAATGTCAAATCTTCTTTGTAAATGTTCTCTCTCTTGTTATTCCTTGTCTTGGTACAGTATGCTTCTAACATGTGCTGGCTCTACAGATTGTATATATCCAGCTGCTTTCCTCTGAAAAGATATCAAAACTGATCTATTAGTAATTCATACCTTTTAACAAGAGTGTATTGATTTTTCTTTACTTGTATCATTATAACTTGGAGAATTCATGTTTCTTTTCCTATATGTGGATGCAGCTTAGGCTTTTCAAAAGAATACATTTTTCATTTCTAATGGCTGCCCTTATTCTGCTTTCTAGCCATGTGCTGTTTCCTTTAGTCATTTTATAATGATGTATACAATACCAAACCTTTACATGATATCTTCAAAGGTGAGACTTTGTCAGAATGCTGCAGCATTTGAGTTAGTAATCCTGGTGGAGTATCTACTTCCCCTGAAAGAATTCCTGAGCATTCCTGGACCATCTTTGGCTGTTTCTGAAAAGACACCTTTATTGTGATGATCATGTTAGGGCTGTTGATAGACTGATTAAATTTTGGTATAGTTGTGGCTCGCTTTGTCACAAAGCCTGAGCCACCCTCTTTTCCTACTCAGGAGTCCTCATAATCTTAATTTCGTGAATTAATGAAGTAATTATTCAGGACTGCAGGACTGTTGCAACAGCTCTGCCCCTTCATGCCCTTGGAGGGGTAAGAGGACAGTGATGGGCCTCATGAGGGCAAGCTGGTGGAAAGAGTCATGAGAGGTTTATGCCACTTGAAGCATCCCTGAGATCTTTATTGGCTCTCAAGTGGCCATTATTTTTCCATGTATTTCTCCATATCTCTCTGTACTTCAGTAAATGCCTTAATGGCTTTTCTTGCAGGCTCAAGGCATGCTCAGTGCCTGATTGTTTCTTGCAAGATCTTTCAAATCCAGCTTCCCACTATGTGAAGTTTTTCAAGAAAAATAAAGAGGAGCTGGCCCAGAAGCTCTACAGGCTGTTTAATAGTACCATCTTTGAGCAAAAGGTTGGTTTCAAAACAAGAACTACCATTCTAAAATGCTCGTTAATATGTTGCTCCTCACTTTATGATGTGATTGCTCCTTGTCCTCTTCAGTTTGTTAAGAGGAAAATACCGTAGACCAGCTTCAGAAGTTAAGCTTTATAGCAATGGCTTATTGTTTGAATTAGTCCAAGCAATTTTTTTGAAAGGGGTTTGTCACCACCGTGATGCAGCAGTTTTCAGCTTGGCTTTGCTTTCCCAGATGTAATGGAAATGCTGCACTTAATCTTTGTTCCTTCCTATTGCATGTTCATGTGTGCCTTTCTGGAACAGATTAAAAACATGGTGATCCTTCGAGTAACAGTGTAGGGTGAACATGAAGCTACAAGTTGTGTTTCAAATTTAAGGTTCAATTTCAGAGAACTGCTGTCTTGACCTGGGATCATCATCTGGGATGTTGGGGACCTCTCCTCTGGGGAGAAATATCCTTGAAAGGAAGGATGCTGCCCTCAGTAATTCCAGTGGGATTTCCCCCAGGAAGGAAGGTGTTTCTGGCAGATGAGAAAATATTGTTGAGCTGACCAAAGACAGGCTGAGGTTGTGATTTTACATAAAACTGAGCTGAACAAACTCACTATTGCTGAGGCAAAATATTTTACTGCCCAGTGCTTCAGCCCCGTACCTGGGGGGGTACTCGGAGGAAGAATAGAGGAACTAGGGACTTTCTGTCTCATCCTGCATTATGAAACTCCCGTTGTTGGTTACAGAAAAACAGATGGTGGGAATAATAAGCCGTGGAGGGGGAGTTGGCATATTAAGTGTTAAGGGCACCAACAGAGACATCCTGGACTGGCTTTGCAGTAAATACAAGGGGAAGCCAGAGGGCCAGAAGATAAGAGAGGTAGGAGAGGGCAGATTACATGTGCTGTTTTGTTTTTCAGTTACCAGAGAACATGGTAATAATCTGGAATAAGAAAATGAGAAAAACAGCGGGATATTGTGTAACGGGGCAGAGGGAAGGCCCTGAAGGGAAGCGTTACGCTCGCATTGAACTCTCTGAGAAAGTCTGTGACTCCGCAGGTAGGTCAAAGAAAGGGTGTGTTGATTCTTCTTTGAGGAAGCAAGTTCTAGAGATAAAAACATGAATCTGATGCCTAAGAGATCTGGAACTGGAGCCTGCTTTGAAATTTTATATTACCTTGTATAAATAAATAAATGTATGGATTTATCCACGTTCCACAGCCCTTTTAAGAGGCTGGGCAAATGTACAAACTGTGAGAACAGAGATGTAGTCACACTAACTGCAGTACTTTGTTTATATTTCTTAATGATTTGAAGACCTACAGGCATCGTGTTACTCTAATTCTGTGTTATAATGGCAGTCTAAAATCTAACTTCTTCCATCACAGCTAGCCACCTTGTTGGTAGTATTTAAAGCTGGAATAAAGACAGGTCAGTTCCAAATTAAGTTCTATTACGTGGTACTGTAACTGTTATTTCTTCCTCATCCCCTCCCAATATGGGAAAATGAATCATAAAACGGTTTAAGTTGAAAGGGATCTTAAAAACCACCTTGTACCAACTCCCTGCCATGGGCAGGGACACCTTCCACCAGACCAGGTCCAACCCTGGCCCTGTCTAACCTGGCCTTGAACACTTCCAGGGATGGGGCAGCTTTACCAACCAAACAAACCCAAACAGATTAGGTGTGTGGGGGGAGTAATTAGGACGCAGAATTGGGGCTGATCATAAAACTGGAAATGCACTAAATAAAACCTTGTTTTGGAGCATTTTATCTTATCGAGACATTGGTAGTTCTAACCTCCAAAATAACTCTTGCATCTTAGTACAGAATGAGAGACAGAGGTCTGAAGCAGTGACCAAAGGTGAACCTGACTGATCTTTATCTCTGTTTGCTTTGCCTCAAGATCGCCTTCGGGACACGCTGATCCACGAGGTTTGCCATGCAGCCACCTGGCTCATCAACGGTGTTCGGGATGGACACGGGCGGTTCTGGAGATTCTATGCCAACAAATCAGCTGTAATTCATCCAGAACTGCCAGTGGTGACACGATGCCACAGCTATGAGATTAATTACAAATTCACCTATGAGTGTGTTCGGTGCAAAGCTACGTGAGTAATGTTTTCATCTTGCATGTGACTGTGTATTAGCTTTCTAACTTGGCAGTCTCCTGTGTCTAGAAATCGGGCGTCTCTTAAACTGTAAAGCAGTTTGGATACTCTGATGTTTTCCAGAGCCCACAGAACCTCACTTTGTGATTCCTCATTTGTTTCCAGGTAGTTTCAGTCCTAGTTCAGAGGTCAGGACAGGCAGAAATGTCATCTGAGGACCACTGGTGATGAGGGAAGGTCTTTGGGAAGCAGTAAGAGATATGTACCTAAGCTTTGAAGGAACAAATCCCTGTAAAAACTGGGCACAGAATATTTGACAGTGATTAGATACTAGAAAAAACTATCAGAGGAAGCTTCCTGGGGTCTATGTCCTGATGACTTTAAATTATGACTGCAGCCACACAGATTTGAGCAGCACTGTAATGGGAAGGATTGACAGTAGGACATGGCCTGTAATAATGACACCATTTATGGCATTTTTTTTTTACCTCAGGATCATATGTGTGACTCCCAAAAGTACTGGAAGGAAACACCTCACATGCCCTGAAGTGTTAAATAGGACTATGCAGTCAGTAGTTGCTTAGATGCAACAGAGCATTGAGAAGATTTTTTTTTTTAGTGATGTCTTTGAGTAGAAACTTCAAGAGGCAGGTTGATAGTTGTGGAGGTATTTGGAAATGTTGTAGCAGTTTGTACTCCTAGGCGGGGAGTAGAAGAGAGAGGAAGGAACCAAGCTGAAAAAACAGTGCAAAAAGTTCTATGGTACCGAAGTGTAATACAGATTTGGTTGTACCACTGTGTGATGTACTGTTCTCTCTTCTAAAATACTGCCTTAGAAATGCGACTTCGGCAGAAGAGAAAGGAGTTCTGTGCAATCAAAGTCCTTGTTTTTGCCTTTCAGGATCGGGCGGCATTCGCGGTCCCTGGACACGGCGCGGTTCGTGTGCGCCTTCTGCAGGGGACAGCTGGTCCTCAGGCAGCCCCCGGGCAAGGGGGGCACCCCTGCCAGGACACAGCTCACGCCCTTTGCTAAGTATGTGAAGGAAAACTATGGACTTGCTAAGAGAGAGCAGCACGGGCTGAGTCACGCAGAGGTCATGAGGAAACTCAGTGCTGATTTTGCTTTGAAAACCAAGCTGGAAGATTCCTTTTAATATCTCAATCCACCTCCCTTCTTGGTGCCACTTAAATCTTGTATAGAGAGTAGTAAAAGTTCAGAGCAGCACTTAGATATAGCATGTCTTCAGTGACTCCAGTGATTTACTGTTTCATCTGGGCAGCTGATATGCTGTAGACTCTGTGTGTGTGCTGAAGAACTGCTGAGCGTGCATCTGGCTGGGATTGCCAGAGGCAAGAAAGTCCAGGCCCATCAGCCCAAGTCTGTCAGACTCCGTCTGAATGACTCCAAGGCAGGAAAAGGGGCATACCTCAGTTGGGCTTCAACATGGGTTCAGATATTCTCCCATGTAGAGTTTCCTGAGAGATCCTTGGCTGTTTTTATTAAAATGAAGTGGTAGGTAGATGGTGCCTTAAATCCATTAAGTGAATGTGTGAGTTTCTCCAAAGCCATTTAGACCTCTGTAAGATTGAAGCTCTTTGATTGAATTTGAATGTAGTCTACCTCTATCACTCAGATTCCATAGAAACTAAAATAGAGGCAGAAGGTCAGGTTGGGGAAAGCAGATCCAAACACTCCCCCCCATAGAATGAGGAGGTCTTGCCAATGGCTTAAGTCTTTCCTGTAAAATGCACGTGAATGTGTGTTACAGTGTTTGTGTCTTCTGTAAGCAAATTGCTCAGGGGATTAATGATTTTGATAATAAATAAATGCCTGTTTGTATCAAACTCTTGCAGTGAACCAGGCTGCTTTGTTTCAGTTTAATCATGGCTGTGTAGGAATACAGACCCCTGGTACCAGCCCAGTTCTCCTGGCTGGAGAGCCAGGCTGTGGATCAGCACAGTCCTTAACATGCTTTTGTCACTGGGATTACAATTCCAGGATCCCCCTTCCAGGAGGCCCAGGGCTGCTGGGTCATCTCCCAGGAGCCCTCATCAAGCCTGGGGGCACTGAGGCACCACCCCCCCCTTCCCCAGCAACGATGAAGGTAGGGAGCATTTGAACTAGAAAACCAATCGCAAAAACAACAGCACGAAACCACTGACCGTTCAAAAACTGATTCATTACTGTTCACAGCACTTCCAAGGAAAAAGAAAACAGTAGTGAGCAATATACTTCAAGGAAGTTCTACTCTTAGGGGCTTTGCCAGTAGAAATACAGAAAGATTGAAAAGTATGACAAAGCAATGGGGTTACGGGGCTTCCACATCTGACAGAACGTTACAGCTGCTAATCAATACTGGCTGTCACTGACAGGGAGTGCCTCTTCCTCAGCTCTGTTACTTTCATTGTCCCATCCTTGCTCACGTGAGATTCACAAGACAGAACACAGATGAGGATGTACGTGATGGGGGATACTGTGAAATGCAACACCAAGAACATTTAAAGGGATTAGTTCAATAACAGCTATTTTGTTCCAGTCTTAAGAAACTTCTGCAGTTCAGCATGTAAGAATGTCAGGCTTGTATATCTACCCGTTCTCTCCCCCAGCATCTTAACCTTCTTCCCTCTGGGAAGGAAGCACAGTCCTCTCACTGAGCCAGCAGAAATAATTCATTTTGTACAGAACCTCGGTGCTGGGCACACACCAGCATTACATGGAGTAAGAGAATACAGACTGACCAAAAAATGCAGGCACGGGCACTTTGTAGCATTCATTTCACTTCTACTCCCAACAGCTCTAGCTTTGGAATTCTTTATTTGGTTTGACGTATGTTGAACACAGATCCTATGTCAAAGATCTTCCAGGTCTGTTCCCAAGCCTCCCTCCCACCTCTTACCTGCCTGGGTGAGTGACCAGTGATCCAGAACATTACTAGATATAAGATCATGGTCAACTGAAGCTACTAAGAGAAGGCAGAAGTTGGCAGCGTCAGATATGACAGCAGGGACACACTTTTCCCCTCTAACCCTCCTGTTCCAGGCTCCTGGAATACATGTAAAGCAGTAGGACTTCTGTCAAAATATAGAGGGAGAAACAACATGCTCCCTGGGTGTGTGCTCTCCAAAACAGGAGTCTTCAGGTGCTGCCCAGCCCCACCACTGAGCCAGAAGTGCAGCACCTGCAGACACAGCACTGCATCGCACCAAGCTGGGGCAGGTAAAGTCCTGATCCTGGAGATGTGCTCTTTGCTGCAAGAGAAGAGGCACAGCCAGTACCTTCACTGAGAGGCAATGTAGGGCCACCCTTCAGCCTGGAGTAGTTCTTGAAGATTTTTTCTTGTTTCTTTCCTGAAGGGTCTGCATCTCCTCCTCACTCTAAAGCAGCGAGTTCCTCCAGCAGCTGCTCTTTCTCCTGCTGCAGCTCCTGCACGCGCTGTTTGTTCTGCTCCAGTCTGTCCTCCAGCCACTGCAGCAGGGGCCCACTGATGGCAGACATTTGGCTGCAGAGGTTCTTTGTGAACACTGCAAAGAGCAACAACACATCATGCCAGGGCAACACGCAAAAGACTCGGTGCTACAACAGCCCCAAAGCCAACAGACAGCCAAGGAAATCTTCCAACACCCTGGCCATGGCAACCACACATCTGCACAGGAAGGTCAGAGCCAGCAGCTTGTAACAGGGAAACACCATTTCAGTCTGACCCAGGCAGGGATAACAGACCTACAGTGAAAATCTGCACACAGCTCATCACTGATGCTAATTAATTTCTAAATTTAGAAGCACCATAGAATGCCTCATTTCCTAAACGTGTGAGAATGGAGAGTGGGGTAATAAACCTGGAACAGAAGTGGGATTAGGATTCACCCCATCACACTGGCAAAAGGAAAGATGTCACACCCGTGTAACACACATAAAGTGCCAGGAGATGGAAACGTGCATACAGGTCAGCCAGACACTAACACTCAACAAATCCCAAATCCCCTTTCCTGTTCCAACAGAAAAAATAACCTAAACAAACCAAACCCCAAAACCCCAAACAATCCCAAAGTCTTTTGTAATTTTAACCAATTCTACAAAGCCTGAAGGATACAACATTCATGAACCCTAGGCTTAGAGTGTTTTACAGCCTTTGACATTTTCATTTTAAGTATCTAGTTACAATTCTGTTCCTATGTAACAAGATTCCACCGTTTTGATTCTGGGAGCAGCACCCTGGATTGTCACATGCAAGACAGGAATCCCTTACCTGAGCCATTATGGATCTTGGTTACAGAGTCGAGATGTGTGAGGCTAAGGGAAGGAAAAGAAAGCAGGTTAGAGACAAGACAGCAGGGAATTGTATATTAAACCCAGGCAGTAAAACCAACTGCCCACAAATCACTGACTCGACCACAGGTACACCTAAACCTCTTCACTTGCTGAAGCTGTGCACATTCACAAGGATAACAACTGTGATCACAAAACCCCAGAATTCTGCTGATAACCCCAGGCTCAGGTTCTACAGACTTCAGTAAGTTCTACAGAGGCACGTGAGCTGCTAATCCTTCTTCATTTCTACAGCTTTGCCAAGGCTTTGGTACTCTTAAAGTACAGCAACAATAGAACATGTCCGCAAAGACAGCCTTGGAGAGGGGAAGAGCCCCGGGGTTGTTACCTGTGAATTCTCCTGTAGGCATCCTGCTCTTCTTGGCAAAGGATCTTGGGCAGCTCCACAGCTGATTCCAGACACACTTTCCCAATGGTTTCATGTGGGACAACATGAATGGGAATTTCAATCCTTTCATATCTAAAAGGGTATGAGATATAATTAAAAGCAGTAAACAAAAAAAAATTACTTCTACAACCTTACAAACAGTCTGTCCAAGGCCTGGCAGTGCCGCACATCCACTTTTGGGAACGCATGTCTGAGCTGACAGGCAAAGCGAAGCACTTTATATCCACATACTTGTCTTGAATTTTAATTGTAAGGTGCAAACCTGAGGGCTTGACCTCTAGAGCTGGAAGCCAAAAGGTGGGGCTGCTACACAACGAATTGCAGCACCAATCCCCACCGTGACCTCAGAAAATCTTAAGATAATAAATTATCTAGGCTAAATGAATCACTCCTAATCTTTAGATGGTCTTCCAGCAGCCTGCGGGAGCAGAAGTCAGGAGACCTTGTGCAGGCATCTCTGTACATTTACTCCTCACAACTGAGAGGCCACTTATTAGAGACAACCCAGAGAAAGGAAAGACAGGACAAAATACAGTTGGACATAATAGTCTTCTGCTGTACTCACTCTGAGCTCTTCTGGGCCTGAATAGACTGGAAACAGGTATAGAGAATTCTGCCTGTCTAAGAGAGACAGCAGAAAGTCAGATTCCAAAGACAAAATTAATCTAAAACAACACATTCCTTTAGGAAGCAGAATATGGTTTCAACTAGAACTCCCAACAGGTTGCAAAGTCACAGACCTTTTGCTGTGATTTGCTTGCTGGAGCTGCTAAAGCATATACTGATAAACCCTTTAATGATGAAAAACTCTTAAGCAGCAGCTGCCTGGACAGCCTAGACCTGACTGCTTATCTCACACGACAGCCACACCTCCTGGAGAGGCTAGAGCACAGAGGGGCAGAGCTGTGTGCTGGGCTGGACACCTGAGGGAAGAGCCCTGCCCCATCTCAGTGCGCACGCTCTGCAGCTGCTGCTGCAGCCCCTCTAGGCAGCCAGGCTGTCGGGCAGCACAGAGGAATCGTCATTTGTTCTCCTGTCCTTGGGATCACAATCCAACCACCACCATTCCCGCTGTGCTTTCCATGTGCTCCCAGCAGAGCTCTGCCCTTCTTGCAGGCTCCACCCAAGGACTTCAGCTCTGCCCCGATGTTTCTCATGAGCACCTGGAGGGTTTGTTGCCATTTTTAAGTTGCCTACCTTGGTGTTCTTGTCCTCAATGAAGCAGGAAAAGATCAGCCCTACAAACCCTTGGTCCATCATCTGATACATGGCCTGTGTGCGGACATCTGCAGGCACAGAAATGAGAGTGAGACCTGCCCTGCTCACCTGCAGGAGTGGGAAATGATTTGCCACCTTTGGAAGGGTGATCTGGAATTTGGTAACAAATGTCACAAACTTTATGTTTACATCCTTACTCTGGGTGACTTAGGTTTAAATAAAAGATTTGATCCAATTTAAAATGTAATTAAACAGAAAACCTTAAAAATAGAAGATGAGCTCACAAAACCAGAAATTATCTCACAGCCAGCCTGGTGCCACAGGTCACCATAAAGTCCAACACATATAAGATACTCATGTACTCCTTTTATGAAAGTTTTCAGCTATGCATTAACACTCACAGATGTCAGAAATCATCACGGCAGGCCCAGGATTCCCACAGCTTTTTTTGCTATTCCCTACACCCTAGATCTGTTTTATCCATCTGGAAGAACAGCAGTACCAGCAGCAGCTGATCTGTGACTCCTGAGTCATGTTTGAATCCTTGGAGAGCACACACGGGAATGGGGCTACACTGGCAGGGGCCCCTGAAGCCTGCCCAGACGATCTGGTCCTATCAGGGAATGTTTCAGACTCAGAACTGTTGGAATGTGCAGCTCTGGAACTCCAGTGACTGAGTACCAGGATCAGCAGCCAGGAGTTTCACCCAGAGCCCAGCCCAGGGCTGCTCTTACCGACATGTGATGGCCAGACAGTGATGTGGGGGTGGGAGTGGTACCAGCCCACCACCCTCATGGGACGTCCTGTCATTTCAGCCAACCTGTGCGGGAGTCAAGGAGCTTTGGGAACCAACAGACAAAGGGAAGAGCTGTATGTACAAGGAAAAACAGCAGAGTTCTGAAAGAGTTTCCTATGAGTCAACAGAATTCCAGATCCCTTTGGAGGGGTGATAAGACACAGTGCAGGGAGCTGACAGGAGCCTCTTCCCCAGCACCATCAGGAGTCGCTGCTGCAGAAGCAAATTGGATTCTGTTTGCACATGGCAACAAACAACATTTCAGCGGCTGTTCAAACCAGCATCTCCGAGCATGTGCAGCACCTGGAGCCCTGCTGACCTTTCGTCTTCCACTCAGCCTCCCTGCCACCCCCCTCCACAAACACACTGCAGTTTTACCTGTGACCAAATGCAAAACGATAGAAATTTAAGAATACAATTCCACTGCAAGTGCTGGAACCAACAAAGACTTCAGAGAAAGGCAACTGCCAGCACAGCCTTCCCAGCTGAGCAGCTGCAGGAGGGAGCAGCTGACAGCTTCAAGCCAACTACAGGCCTAAAACACAGCACGCGAAAAGAGCTCTGAGGTAAAGCACTGGTGAGCCTGCTGCTGTCTCTGCTAAAGGATATCTCTGCTTCAGTGGAAGCAGCTGAAAGCTGCTCTGGTGAGATCTCCACGCGGTCTTTCCTCTTGTCAGAGCGGCGCAGGATTATTACAGAATGGATGTGGACGATTCGGCTGGTGTCAACCTAACGACACAGAGGGGAAATCAGTCAATCCTCTGCTAAAGAAACAACCACCCGCAGGGCACGGCCGGCTCCTCTGAGCATCACAAGGCACAGGTGTGCACCGGAGCACGCCGGGGCATGGGGATGGGAAGCTTTCCCGGCTCTGAGCTTCGAATCTTACAGGAGCTGACCTACGTGCTGGTGGCTGCCAGGGCCGCAGACGAGAAGGATGCCGGGGTCGCTCCGTGCGCGGTGCCGGCGGTCACAGCCCGCGCCCCGCCGTCCCACGGCCCCGCGCAGGCCACAACCCGCACAGGCAGCGCCG
>VZTA01022876.1:81851-96759 GCA_013398855.1 Mohoua ochrocephala | reverse complement strand
CGGCCCGGGGGGGACGCGGTGGCTGCGGCGATGGGCTGCGCCCTCCTCCCGCCGCTGCGGCCGCGCCGCCCGACCCGCCATGGCCGGTCCGGTCCCACGCCCGTACCACACCCCCTCCCCTCCAGCCCTTCCTGCCCGGCTTGGCCACACTACCCCCCGCTCCCGCTCCTCGGCCCGGCTCCTGCATCCCTTCCCTCGCCCTCCCCGCCCCTCTGCGTGGCTCCCCCCGCATTATGTCCATCTTTTGTCTTCCTGTTTTTTTAGATCCCACCAAAGCTCGGCCTGCCCTCCCCACGCTGCTGGACAGCCCGGCTGGTCGGTGAGCATCTGCTACCCCTCAGTAGGTCGGGCAGAGCGGAGCGTGGAGTCAGAGGGGCTTGCTCCAGGCAGAGTAGAGTCCAAACCCCCAAGAAGAAGCTTTAGAGTGTCTCCACATGCCCTTAAGTCACCAGATCATCAGATCCTGAGTTGTTGCCAGAGCCGGGCTGGGTTTTTCAGGACGGCTCAGCACCCTTGTAGCCCTGAGGTGTGCAGGCAGCTCTCATGCCCCAGCAGAAGGCCAGGCTGGCCAGCCTTGTTCTGGGGGCTGTAACTGTGTCAGCACAGCACTGCTGAGCCTTAGCAGTGCTTTTCCTTGGTGCCTAAATGGCAGCTGAACTCCCGGTTGCTTTTTAGAAGAGAAAGTGATAAAGGGTGGAGTTTGTTCAGCTCACTGAGCTCCAGCTCTGGGGTGGTCCGAGCAGCATCTGGAGTAATTTCTGTCACTGTTTCCATAAAATATTTTAATGTACCCAATTGAAAACCAAATAAATAGTTGTCACTACAAGCTGCATTCCTCCTCCTGGCCATTTTCACATTTATCCATGTATTATGGCTCAGAAATCCATCCAGGTCCCAGAACCACATTAAACTTCTAAGATTGATGCTAAGATGGACAGAACATCTGCCACTATTATTCCTGTCTGTGGGGACTGGGATTTGAATCTCCCCAAAATAACACTTTGAACAGCTCAGCCTTCTACAGTTATGTTGATGGGAATGTTAAAAGTCTCAGAGGATGATGCTGCAATCCTGCAAATTTAAGCTGTTGGAGTTTTCGTTGGTCGTGGTGGGTTTTTTGATAGGTTATGAAGCAAGCAGTGTAAAAACCCGGGTTTAAAACTTGTTTAAAATATAAGTAAGCTCTTTTCTCCTTCCACCCACGTCTTCCTTCAGGCTTTGTTTTTGCTTTCTGATCAAACCTGCAGAAACAGACAACTGTGTATGTTTTCAGGTGCACTGTCTGAGCGTGTGCTTGTGGAATCTCCAGTTTCTTTGGTGTGTTTGGGTGCCGCAGACAGACCTGTCCCACCTCAGACCCAATTCCTGTCCCACCTCAGACCCAACTGACGGTTTTGCCTGACCTCAGGATTTTCCATGTGGCACTAACTGGGCACCTCCACAGGCCAGACTGAGCCTTTCAGCTTTGCAGTTCTGGGGAAGCTTGGGGCAAATCAGTGGGGCAAAGGGTGAAAACACACATTAACCTCTGCCCATTCTGCACAGTGTCCTCTGCACGAGACCTTGTTCTGTTGTCCTGGATCTGTCATCGCTGCCATCTCCACACACCATGAACACAAACATGCATGTTGTGCTTTAGTCCTCCTACCTGTAGTTCAGCCAGGCTGAACCAGGTCAGTATTTGGATAGGAGACCTTCCAGGAGAGTTTACTTACTGTAGGAAACACAGTTCACTTACTGAGACATATTTTCTATTACTGGAGCCAGGCTTGAGCCTTCTGGTTCTGGGCATGATGAGCTGTAGAAATTCCAGCTTTGAATGGAATAAAAGCAAGTTCTTGGGCATTTCTGGTCACGATGGAACTTTTTGCAGTTTACTGCAGAGTAGGAGAATATCCTGGCCGAATTCCACCTGGGGTGATTACGTTCAGCTGACCGAAAATGATCGGTGGCAATTGCTGCGTTTCACTGTTGGGCAGAGTGGTTTGCGCACAGGGGTTTAAATTTATAAAGTGGCTTAGGGTAAAGCAGAATGGAAAAGAATTGCAGAAATGTCCCTTTAACCCTAATTCCTGAAGGCCTTGTGAGCCTTGTCAGACTGCTGTCACATTCCTGTAAATGCCAGTGATCCAGCTGGCGGGGCATTCCTTGGAATGCCTGTCCCTCATCACAGGATGGCTGTCAGAACAGCAGTGCTTTGTGTAGGGCACGTACACATCCCCACGCATGAAGCGAGGAAACAAACAGAATGGGAGAGAAAAAGAAGTAATAAAAGAACATTCACAGTTTTCTTTGTGACAGTGCTGTTCAGGCTGATCCGTGGTTGGTGTTTTGTTCTCAGAAAGGCTGAGTGCTCCTTTGGCTCAAAAAAGTAAAGAAACACTGCTGTAAGATATGGAAAGCACCGTGGAAGAGTGTTTTCTGTTATATATGCACCCCAAAGTATAACAATTTATTTTTTTCTCTCCCTGACTTTCCCTCCTTTATTTTGTACCCAGATTTTCTTGCTCCCGTTTGAAATATGCCTTATAACCTTACAAGTTTTCAGAAGACCACTGTGTTTCACTGGGATAAGGAATATTGCATCTGCTTCATAGCAGGAGGATGTTGTATGTGTTACAGCTTAACTTTGTTCTACTTTACACCTAGATAAAGGATGAAGACTGTCTGTACCATTTTGATTACCTCTTCTAGGGTTCAAAGAGAATCATTTCCCCTGACCTCCATTTGCTAATCAGCTTGATCTAACTGGCACACAGATAAACGTGCTGTTAAACAAAAGTTACAGTAGCAGGAACCACCTCAATGCCCCAAGCTCCTCTGCCCGTGTTGGTGGCTCTCTGTGACCAGCCAAAAGCCAAGCGACGCAGTCCGGAGAGCTGCTCCCGAGGAGTTTGTGTGTGAATGGACAGTGCTGCCACCCCCGAGAGATGAGACAAAGGACCCTGCACCCCGACAGCTCTGCGAGCTCCAAAGATGAGAGTCCTGCACACCAAGTTCCGTGCTTTGTCTCCAGAGTGATCTTCGTTCCTGTTAAGCTCACCTCACTCCTGGTCACGAGTTTTGCTTTTGGGATTTAGACCACCTCTTTTTTCCCCCCCCCCGTTTTACACAAAGACTGTTAATAGGACTGTTAGTGGAATAAGCAAAGCCAATACTCACAGGGTTTAACTTTGCACCAATAGCACCTTTTTGCCCCAGAATGCCTTACCAATGCCACCCAGCACGCGTGTCCCAGTGTACGACTCGGCCTGACGTTTCCGTTGGCTTAGGCACCACCTCAGCCTCCCGAGCTGACTTTTAGGGACATTTCCGCACGTAGCATCTCATCCAACGAGTCAGACACCACCTGTCTGCCAGGTCCGGGAGCTCTCTCCGTGAATGTGCTCGGAGCTAAAGAGACCACGTGTGCACCCCGCGGGCCGATGCCGTCCACCTGAGCTGCGGAAGTGCCTGAGGGATGGCAGAGGGAGGGGAGGCTGGCGCTCCTCCCGTGCGGCTCTGGGTGCGGCGCGTGGGGGTTTACTGCGATGAGCACCGCAAAACCTGGCTCGTGACCGCTGAAGAGGCAAGTGTGTGCTTTGAGCTTCCCCGTGGTTGTAGCATTGCTGTTTCAGGTGCCTCTGCTGCACTGCCAGTAACTGCCTGCTCTGTTTGTTACTTTCCCCTAGGAGGAAGGTATGCTGAGGGCTCGGATCCAAAGAGTTCAGGTTCCCCTGGGTGAGGCGCTGCGACCCAGCCAGCTCCCCCCATCCCGGCTGCCTCACATGTGGCAGCTGTCCCAGGGTGAGCAGTACAGGGATAGTAACTCTCGCGTTTGGGAGATAGAGCACCATCTCATGGTAAGGATGGTGGCAACAATAGACCATAGTCATGCCTGTTTGTGAAGTCATTTGAGATCCTTGAGGGACGGCAAAGGACTGTTATTTTGTTGAAGTCCATTAGCTCAACCACAGTAACTGTAGACGTATTGAACTTTTCCTTGTCACTTACAGCTCGGTGGTGTTGAAGAACTGCTGCTTAAACTCGTGCCTGGGGATTAATCTGGTATGTGCAGACATTACCCCTGCTTTGTACTGTGCACTGTTTACTCCCGGTCTTTCTTTAATATGAATTTTTGTCTTTCAGGAGCAGTGGCTCTAGGAAGATGCCATTGTCTGTTTGTACAATAAAAGGTTCTCTCTCCACTGAAATGCAGCCACCTTTGAGGTGGAAGCAGTTAAAAACAACACACAGCAACATCACACAAGAGTTTAGGACAGGCAGTGAAGAGGAGTATTGTGACCAAGTGAAACATCAGGGGGAGTTCTAGGTAGGCAGAATGTAATTGCCCCAAGTGGAGTTTGGCCAGGATGCTGCAAATAATGTCCTAGTGATACTGGAAAGTGCTGTGGGCTGGTGACTTGTCAGAAATTGGAAAGGCAGCAGCTCCCAGCCCTGAGCAGAGGCTGAACTGCGGCTCAGAGTGGGTTCAATCTCACCAGCACTTTTCGGTGACAATGGTGCTTTTCTTAGAGGTCTCCTGTTCAACTACTGGTACCACCAGCTTTTGCTTGGCTTTTGATCTTATTCTGACACAGTTACAGGTGTCACAGCTGCAGAGAAGTCAAATTGAGTGTCTGAAATCCTGTTTCCCATGGATTTGAACATTGAACATTTGAAGATGGAGCTGTCCTCCAGTCTGGTTGAGGGGTTTTTTGGACAGAGGGAGAGGATTTCCAAGAGACTTTCTCCTGAAACAAAATGAAAAAAGCCTTCCTTGTGGGCTTTATGGGATGTATACAACTGAGTTGTTTGGTTGATTGTTTTTTAAAACGCCTTCTCCAGATGCAGTTCCATGACTTACCACCAAATCCTTGGTTGTGTAAAGCTCACAGAGGTGGATTTCACATAAATATATGTCTTAGTATAAAGTCTAGAGATAGAAAACGGTTAAAATTTAGTCAGCCATGTTAATTTGAATCTTTTCTGGAATCTTTGTACATCCAAGTGGAAAAGGACACATTTTGAGTAGAGAAAAGAAAAAGGCTTTTAAACTTCGTGACATAAACCTTCCCATATTCATTGTCCTCATCATCATCTTTTAGCCAGACACAGAGAGTTCTTGTGTTTGTTGGCAGGCACCTGCAAGCAGCAATAGATGTTTTCTGAATGGTGACAGTGGGGGAAATTGGGAGCTCTTGAAAGATGTGGCTGTAGGACATTGTCTTTCCCCCACCCCCTGAAAAGCACCTTGATCTACAGTAACATTTTCCTATCATTTTAGTTCCTGAACATGTCCCGGAAGGATCCCTGCCAGAAACAAGCTTGTGAAATACAGAAATGCTTGCAAGGTACCAAGTGTCATTTTGTCTTTGGTGTCTTGAATTTTGGTGGAACTTAATTCTTTCAACTTAACCTTGTTGTCCTTTCACCTTGAGAAGGAAATGAAGCACATTAGCATCGCCTGGTTGCAAAACGAACAAAATTATAACGTCTGATTTTAATAGAATTGCTTTGTGCTTAATTGTAAATAATGAGATACCATTAGTATAAACCAGAGCATTAATAACAGTAATGTGCCTGGAGTGTTCTCCGTGCTGGCAGTGAGATCCCAGGTGTATTTTTGGGACTCAGCTGTGGGCAGGGAGAGCTAGACATTATAATAAGCTCTCCTACAGCGTGGTTAATGAGGGAGTAGGTGGATTGGATGAGAAGACTGCAGAGCTGCTCCAGGGGAGTTTTAAGAGCAGGTCAGACAGAAGTCTGTCAGGAACAGGTTAGGTGATCTCTCCTCGAGGTATGAGATGGTCTTCATGTCCCCAGCATTCGTCTAGAGACTACCTTTTACTGTCTTCATGGTTTAGAACATTCTCCCACGAAGGACTACCTTCTCTCCCTGTACTACTGCACTTAAAAGCTTATGGTTGACCCTGCTTTGGTCCCATCTGTGACAATGTTCTTTTTATAACACTCATGGAGGCTATTCCAAGTGTTTTGCCTGTGTAGGTTTGTGTACAGTGTTGATCTGAATGGTTAAGTGTTGGCGGAGAAGCTCTTTGCTGCATTTACACTTCACTGTCACTGCTGCTCGAGCTGTCATTTTGGAGTGCTGCTGTTCCTGTATTGTGTTGTGGAGTTGTCTTATGCGCACAGATGAAGCAGCTGAGTTGACAGAGAGCAAAGCAATTTTCCCCTGTAAAAATTAAAGTGAAGAGCCTTAACTGAGGAATGCACAGTCACTGTACCCACTGTGTAGGACAGAGGGTGGGAGCTGGACCTTTGAGAGATGCTGACTTCTCCAAAGTCATTGTTCCAAAAGATCTTGCTGCTTCCTCTGTGAGAGTGAATGCCCACTGTAAATGGCTTTTGTGTTTTCCTATCTGTGTGTGACTTTCAGGAATGCATCCTTGACAGATAACAGGGTGTGCCTGTACGTAGCCACAGTTTTAGAAACAAAGCTGCAAAGGCAGAGGGACAGTTAGGAGAGCCTTGGAGCACTCATCAACTACAGGTTCTGGCAGAGAGAGAGAGATCAGATCAGCTCTCCTCTCCAAGGGCCTGACATGCCTCCTGGGCTGCCAGCTTGCAGAAATCACCACAACCTTTTTCTCAGGGGTGATCTCTGTACTACAGCTCACTCACGAACCCAGTCAGGGAATTCATAGCCCAGTGATCACAGCAGTGTGGTTTGCTCATTAACCAGTGTTCACTGCTGCTTTCTGGGCTCTCCATGGGTGCTGTGTGACTCACATTATGCTGCTGTTGCTTCTTTTAATCTTTTAAAAGTCAATGCGGGTGTGAGTGCAGCTGTGTAGTGTTTGCAGTGCTCATCCAAGGCAGAGGAGGTGGCTCTGCATGCCCTGTGTTTCTGGACAGACAGGCAGGTGGTTCTTAACTCAAACTAGACTCAGTCTGTTCCTGCAGGGCTCCTCTCTGAGAGCCTTTGGCCACAGCTTTAGATAGCTGGAACTAAAGAGAGGTTTTTGTGAGCAAAGAAAATGATGGAATGCTTGTAAGCAGCTGAAGAGCTGGGCTAGGTGTGCTCCCTTAGGGAACAAAAACTGTTCCTCTCTGCAGACTTGGTGTCTCTTTCTTATTTTCCAGCGAACAACTACATGGAGTCCCAGTGTGAAGCTGTGCTTCAGGAGATGCGGAAATGCTGTGCCCGGTACACCAAGGGCAGATCCATCTGTTGTTCAGGGTTTGAGAGAGAAGAAAGGGAGAGAGAAAAGGTTAAGTTGACTTCAGAAGGAATTTCCCCACCACCTCAGTAACACAATGCAGCTCCAGCAGGTGCTGGAGCGTGGACTCACTTGAAGAGCTTGTGTGTGTTTTTTCAAGCCTCCTTTAGACTTTCAGAAAAGCCAGATTGCTCCTAGAACACACCGTTCGGCACACCAAAAAGTATAACACAGTACCAACAGATGGCCTGGTTAACAAACTTTATTTTCTGTACGAACACATCTTCTATGTTGCCTCTGCATCACACCTGTGAAATGTCAACTTGATGTTTTTAGGATGCTTACCTTACTCTAATCCATCCTTGCTCTAAAAATGGAGAATTGGAACCAAGTTATTCTGGCTTCTGGAGCGAGAGGTACAGGAAATGAGCTCAGAAGAGTGAGTTTAAACATGAAACAAACCCATCTTGACACAACAAAGGTATTGCTGCCACCATGCAGTAGTTCCAACCAACATTTGCCTGTCCAGTGGTTCAAGCTCAAGAATGGGAATCAGGTCTGATGATTGTTCCTAAGTCTTGCATAGATCATGAGTGACTACAAGTCACTTTGCCTAAGTGCCTCCCTTTTCCACTGGACAGAGTTGTTTATTTTATATTTGAATTGCCTACACGCTGCTATTTGCATGACAAAGGTGTTACAGGAACATTATTTCAGGGATTGCTACAGGGATAGGATATTTTTTTAAAAAAGCAATATTCATTTGAAAGATCCGACTGTTGATACAAAATTTATAAATTTATGTCTAATTGAACACCTTTAAGCAATATGCTTTGAATCCAAGTCTAGTTAAACCTGCTGATACCCAAAGGCCTGTCACAGAGCCCTGGGCTAGATCCAAGAACTGACTTAGGTGCTGCTTACTGAACAAGCAGTTGTAGGCAGTTATTTTCCACACAGCATTCCAGACTCACTCCCAAACCGGCTGTGTCTGGACCCCAGGAGAGATGGCTTTCCAGAAGCTCTCGGCCATGCAGCAGAATTTCCTGTGACCTGTAGGAAGAGCTCATAGACAGGTTCCTGCACCACCCTTCAGAGCTGCCTGTCTTGCTGTCCCCTGTAGCAGGAGTCCAGGCACCCAAATATCAGGCTCCCAACCCACTAGCCCTAACTCTGTCATTAGATCTAGCCGTAAAGGACTTTTGTGCTATGAGCAAGTACAACTTACTTATGAAATACAGCTTCTATAAACAAACCACTGAGGTCTAGGCACAATAGTTGTGTGTATTGAAGCCTAGAAGAGCAAACCATCTGTATTCACTGCTCTGAAATACCATGGTACAAAATAAACGACTGGAACAAATTGTGGTCTCCGTTTGGTTGTTTGTTGAGCTGCAAGCTGGGCAGCTTGGCTGCCGTTCACAGCCCAGAGACACGTGAGATCATCATGTTTAAATAGAAGCTGCTCGATATTTTTATAACTGGGGCTGAAGATCAGAATAATTTAGGCCTTGTCTTCCCCTCCCACTGCTCTTCCCCCCCGCCCCCCAAGAAAAAACCCTTAAAACAAAACAGGGGGTTTAGTGTCCTTGGAAAGTAGGGAAAAGTGATGACAATGTTGTGAACCACCTCAAACACTTAACAAGTAGCTCATTTTTCTCTTTTGCCCTATCTGAGCAGGAACAGTGGAAAGAAAGTCACTAAGAGATGATAAAAAATATATATTTAGGCTTCTGTCGCACCTATGAAAAAGAAACAGCCTTGTTTGTCTCCATGCCCATTTGCAGTTGGGTGGAACAAATTTGCCCAGCAGAGGCAACCCAGGCTGGCAACAGACCCACCTCCTGCCCTAGAAGCATCCCACTTCTTGGGAATATGGGTGATTGGTGCCAGGATGATCAGGGAGAGGGATTTATTAAGGCAGCCCAGGTTACCTGCATGGCTGAGGGGGGCTGGTGCCCTCATAGAATCGTTTAGGTTGAAAAAGACCTTTAAGATCCTCGAGTCCCACCATTCCCCCAGCACTGCCAAGTTGACCACTAACCCATGTCCCCAAGTGCTACCTGCTGCACGCCTGCTGCTGGTCTGGCTGTAGGTGCTCCCCTCAGTAGTCACAGTGAGACAGGAACAGGCTGGTTCCCAGGAAGCCAACAGACCTCGCACAGAGAAGCATTTAGAGCAAAACCGTTTAATAAAATATCACTTCAACAAGCATTTACATACAATATATAAAACCACTTTAAAAGCCTAATGTGTTTGAAATCTTCTCATAGTGTTACAGATGTCAGAAGTTGTTGAAACAAGACTAAGAGGAGCAGGAGTGGGGAGAGGAAGGGACACCTCATCTTGGCACCTGCAGCAATGAAAATGCATCCCCGCAGAGGCTGATTCAGCATCAAAGCTGCCAGTGTTGACCCACAGCATCAAACGGTGCCAGCCACGAGCCCAACACCGGCATAGCAGAAGGATTTGCCACATTGTGATGTCCTTGTCCATTCTCTGCCTAACTTCACATCAAACTCAACATGAATCTGTTACTTGTTTCCCCTTCCAGCGGCAATACAGGCATTTTAGCTCCCTCTCTGGGCCATTTCTCTCTGTAGCAGCAAACTGGCACTTGAGCAGAACCCACCCCACCTAGGGCTGGGCAGAAGTAGTGACTTACTCGAGCCTGAAAATCATCCCTAAGGTCTGTTAATGATTTGCTTTGAGCTTTGTCATTGGAGAAAGCTTTGTGGCGATCATTGCATCTCAGAAGAAGTTGTGTTATGCAGCCCACCCAGCCAAACAGCAGAAATGCTGTTGTCCTGAAGGAAAAAGAGATACCCTGCAAGACCAATCAATTTACGCATGTTCATGTCTGCAGATCCTACAGGAAAACAAACCAAATCCCAAAAAACCACCACCCTCATCTGTCACTCCACTGCCAAACACCAATTTATTGAAGACCTATTTGCTGCATCCCATCACTCCTGCAGTCCAGGATGGC
The DNA here is from genome assembly GCA_013398855.1 of Mohoua ochrocephala. NCBI lineage: Eukaryota > Metazoa > Chordata > Aves > Passeriformes > Acanthizidae > Mohoua > Mohoua ochrocephala. The sequence continues at coordinate 86,607 of VZTA01022876.1, read as the reverse complement.
CTTTAGGAAGGCCATCGTTAAAAGCATGTGAGCCCAGCTGCTCCTTCATTCTCCTTGGCCACATATGGCAGGACAGGAGCAAACACAGCAACTTCTGTCTCTTGAATACCTGCAGCCTCTTTTCAGATCCTGAAGGCGAGAAAAACCTCAGCTTAATCAATGTGGTGCTACATTGACACTTCAATCAACAGAGCTGAAACAAAATTGACAAGTGCAAGTGCTCATTCCAAACCCACTGGTGGAAGAACCCACCATTTCAGCTCTGCCAGCAGCTCTCAGGGGAAGAACCCATTTACAGCTATAGCGACAGCAGAAGATCACAAAGCCATTGCACAGCACTGGAAATGGGGTGCAGCTGCTGAGCCAGGTGCTGCAAACCACCCACCCATGACTGTCATTGTTCCCTACCATGTCTCCCATTGAAGGATGAGCTGACTTTCACCTAGAACTCCACATCCTGGTCAAGAACTCCTACCTATACCTGCTGGAGGACATCACCACGTTGTCAGGCAAGTCTCTATCTCACAGAATACCTCTGGGGGATGTTTGTACTGCACACAACTGCACTGTCCAAAACAGCTGAGCTCTGCACCTGGGCTGCCTCATCATCTGCAGGAGAAGGGCTGCAGCTGATGGAATTAAGCAGGCAGGTTTTCTTGTGGAAATGGCAAACACAAAGAAGGAAGGAACATAACTGAGGCAGACGTATGCAAATGAACCGCTCTCACAGGAGCACAGTCTGGTTTTCACAAGAGTTTTGTCATTTCAGTTGCTTGCAGAGACCAGGGAGAAGGAACTTGTGCTTCTCGGAGCCAGGTAAAAGACTGCACTCCAGATTTCACATCATCCCCCTTCTCCGGTAGAGCTGGCAACAGGGACCTGGTCCAGTACAATGGGATGGATGCATTTCCTGTCGACAATCCTGTCCCACATGGTTACAGCTCAAAGAGCATCACCAATGCCAAAGTGACCAGAGACGGTCACGGTAGACGTGGAAACCCCAGTCATAGGCCCAGGGTGATTTACAGTAAGTGGCACAGCTGAAATGCCCCCATCTGACACAGCCAGGCTGGCCCTGCTGGAAGCAGGAGAGAGCCTCAAAGGCTGAGCAGTCAGGTGGCTCTACAGCACAGAACTTGGTGACTTTCAGAACACATGATGAGGAAAGGGCCTGGAGAGTCAGCCTCAGTGCTCAGTTTCCATCAGCAGTGCCAGTGCTGCAATTCCAGTACGGGGAAGGATACCAGCAGAGAGAAAGCCAAATGGCCATCTATGTGCAGTGCAACAGCAGGGGGAGGGCAGGAAAATCCATATTCACCTGTCCTGGACACAGCTCAGGCTGTCCTTTGACACTTCTGCATCCACCCCAGGACAGTCAAACACATTTTGGATTGCACAGACCACCACTGTGCAGAGGAAAGCAGAGGTTTTCCAGGTGCCAGGGCAGAATTACTGAAAGCTAAATCACGGTGAAGAGCTGACAGCTGTTGTACACATATATTGGCAGACAAAGGTACATGTAACAGTCCTGAGTGCCTGGAAGAAGCACATTTAAGAAGTTTCTCTGCCACTACATTTTTATGACATTGAAACTCATCAGAAAATTTGAGACTGGGCATATTTGGTGAGAAATCATAACGATACACTGGGAGTTGTAAGCTTTCAGACCAACCCCAGCACTCTAACAGCCCAGACAGAAGAAAAAGGTGGAAATCAGAAGCAGCATTTTAAGAAATAAGGGCTGGAACCTGTGAGCAGATGGGACTGAGTCTGTTGGCAACATCCTTTGACTTCTAAGTGAGAGATAACAGCAGTAGAGGAGGGGAGGGGAGGTTGGGGATGAGAGGAGAGTGCAGCTTCTAGGATGCCATTCCAAGCAGGAATCCTCCAGCAAACCCTCCAGTCAGGATAACATTCTTCTTCAGAAATATGATCACCTAAGCAGGGGCGAGAAGAGACAAGAGTGTTCAACAACATCAGGCCACCCACTGACCCTCCTGCTAAGAAGAAATCCCTCATGCTGTTCTTCGAGGCAAGTGATGCTCAGAGAGATGCCACTGCTCAGATTTGGGAGAACTTCCTACCTAATGACCTCCCCTCCCTAACTGCACCAGCACACAGCCAATTTTTCACCCTGCTCAGCCATGAGCAGCCAGCTCCTCCAGGAGAATGCTGCGGGAAATGGTGTCTTCCTAAGGTCTAGGTAGACAACATCCACAGCTTTTGCCATCTCTCCTATTTTGCTGTCATGCAAGAATTCCCTCCTTGTACTTGCAAAGTGGAAGATCCATAACAGCACAGGAGTCAATCCTGTTTTCTGATGTCCCTCCAGCACATGCCCTGGGAGAGCTGTCTCACCTCATCCGCTTTGCTTTTCACTTCTGGAGGCATTTTATTACCACTGCTGTGAAATTTCAGCTGCTGCTTGGCTTTGTTCACGTCCCGTTGTACTAGATTCCAGTCCACCTTGATGTATCCCGTGTGGTTTGCAATCTAGAGTTTTGAGGATTAAGAAAAAAGTTCCTGGAGTGAAGTCCTGCATGACCATGGCTAAACAGACCCCCTTGCCCACCCACTTTCCCTGACCACAGCCACCTCCCACACAATAGTCCAGTGGGCACAGTGGCTTAAAAACTGGACAGAACACCGCCCTTGGAGCTGTGTCAACTGTTCTGCAACATCTGTCTCCCACAGTAATCCCCCAACAGCTGGGCACACACTGCAGCTTAGCCTGCTTCAGCCTCTCTTCCCTAATGTAAAGCTGGCATCCCCTCCCCCCTCACAACTTCCATGGATATTGTTGGGACTCCCTGCAGTTCTCCTGCTGCTGTGGGTGGACGTAGCTATTAATAGCCCATTTTCCTCTCAAACTATTTTATCTGCTCAGGGTGATTCAGCTGTGGAACTCCCTCTGCCCAGAGCAAGCTTTTCACTTTCAGCAGAACAAGCAGAACCAGGAGAGCGAGGAAGAATGAGTCACACACAAGATCTGTCTGCCTGAGGAGCAAACAGGTGAGAGCTGAACAAGGCCCGAGAGCTGCTCTACCTGCTGCAGGATGTGCCAGCTACATGTCCACACCCAAGCAGCTTCCCTCAGTGCCAGGGCTCTTGGATACCAAGAGAAGTGGTAGAGGACTGAGAGAGATCTCTGCTTTCTCTCCTCTTCCCCAGTACTTTACAGTGAGCCCCATCTGTGCTGGTTGGGCTCCTCAGGAAGTCAGGTTGGCAGGAAGCATATAATGGATATGGATAAATCCTTCTTGACATCCAGGGCTGTTCCTCCAGGAACACTACGTCCACAGGCACAGGATTCAGTATGTTAGCCAGTCCTGCAGCAGCAGCAAGGTTCACTGCAGCTGAAGGCTGTCTCATGCTCCACTCAGGTGCCCCTACAGTAACAGCTCTCCTGTGCCTCTGGCCTGGCCTCCGGCAGCGGATCCTCAGTGGATCTGCACTGGCACTCCTGGAATTTATGCACACTGACCCTGCTCTGCTGTTGCATTCCTGTGCCCTGGAGAACACACACTTCTGACATTCATAGCCACATAAAGCCCCTGGCAGGGGAGGGGGGACTGACCCCACACGTCCCAACAGGCAGTAGTTCCTAGAGAGACCTTTGTCCCCAGCAGCACAGTTCCCAGAAAGCCTGGGCTGCTCTTCATACACACCTGAAGTAGGAAAAAGCCACCTCCCACTGCTGTTGCTGCCAGCTTTCCAACTTTCTGAAAGATGAATCCAGTACACCTACAAATCAACCAGGACCCAGTCAGGAGAATGAAACACCACACGCACCCCTCATTATGTTTCCCACAGGCAAGGCTGCCTTCGGCAGGAGTTACCCAAGACTGGAGACAGCCTGACACACACAGAAGAAACCCATATGCAACCCTATGTCCTAATTCAACAGCGCAATTTTTTGCCAGAAGTTTAAATTAAAGACTGGTGCAATTTTCTTCCCTGGGAGACAGTCTCAGTTTTTCAAGTTAGAGATAGCATTTAAGAACTCCCACAGCTCAGCAGACCATGCCAGAGGACAGCAGGCTGAGCACCTGCCTCCTCTGAATGACTGCCACATGACCACCCTGCACCTGTCAGTGTGACCCCAAAGACCCAGCTAGTGCCTGCCATGAGCAGCAAGGGCAACCCCGGCCCATCTTACCATCCCGTGACCCCTCCGATCACCAGCTGCGTGGCCACGTTGTATTTCTCAGCGCTGGACCCCGAGCTGGGGGCGAAGATCTTGCGCCACCAGGGCCGGTTCTTGGTGTACTCCGCCAGGTCCAGCACGTTGAATGTGTCGTCCTTCGCACCTGCAGGCACCTGGAGAGGCTCAGTGCTGGCACTACGGTACCACAGCCCCCTGCAGCTGCCCGGCGCCTCCCCAGGGGCACAGGAGCCCTGCCCAGCCACGCAGCTCACGGATTCTGGCACTCTCCCGGTCTCTGGGAATTCCCAGGTCCCTCAGCTCCCTCCCAGGGCCTCCGGGCCCCCGTGCCCGGGACCCCTCACTTCCTCGGGAACCGCCCCCTCGGGCCCTCAAGCGGGGTCAGGCCCCGGCAGCCGCCGCCGCGCGGTGCAAAGGAAACGACGCCGCGCAGGGCACGGGCCGCGCTCTGCATGGGGGAGGCCGCGCTGGAGGAGCCGGGACCCCCCTGCCAGGGGAAGAGGGGTGGGAGGACCCGCGCCCCGAGCCATCCCCGGCCAGCCCGGCCCACCTCCGCCCGGCACCGCCATGACGCCGCTGCGCTCCGCGCAG
>VZTA01022876.1:48318-81792 GCA_013398855.1 Mohoua ochrocephala | reverse complement strand
ATGGGCAGACACGGGGACAGGGGCGGGGACGGGCAGGTGGGCAGAGAGGCGCGAGGGGAGAGGGGCAAGAGGGGAGAGGGGCCCGAAGGGAGAGGGGCGAAGGGGAGGAGCGGGAGCGCGCCTGGGTGCAGCGCAGCCGTGGCCGTGCACGGGGGCGCGCCCAGGCCTGGCTATGCCCCAGCGGTGCCCTCGGTGCTCCCTTCTGAAAGGTCTCCTGTGCTGCAGCAGCGGCATCGCCGGCCCCGGAGCGGCTCCTCGGGGCCTCCCAGCCCCGGGGTCCCTGGGGTCATTGGTGCTTCCGCTTGACCGGGTCGGGTGTGCAGTATCAGCACTGCACCAGTGGCATCCAGGGAAGGACAAAGGGGTTCCTAAAGCCCATGGTGGTTTGCTTCCCCTGAGATGGGAGCTCTTGCTTGGCTGTGAGCTGTCACTGCGCAGAAACAGTGCTTTTTGCCATTTGGTAAAAAGACCCCAAACCCACCAGCTTTCTGGGCAGCTGAGCACCCTGGCACGCGAACTCAGGCGTGTTGGAAGCAGCATGGGGGTCCTGCTGCACTGCATTCACCCAGCTGTGGCCTGTTGTGCCTCTGCCCAGGAGCCGATTTGGGCAGCCTGGACATGCTGCCTGATAGGAACACATTTTACTGTTTCCCCTGAAATAACGACACCTCTGATTCCTGGGCCATTACTCACTTGAGCTCCTGTAGAACAAAAGCCACCTACTTCCCAGCTGAGGATGCAGCTGCCCAGGGCGTAGCAAGAATGGAAAACCTGAGACACAACAAGCAAAAAAAAAAAAAAATAATTAAAAAAAACCCTATCTATTTATCTATCCTCATGGAGAGATCGTGACACAGGAGACTTGACCCTCCTTTGGGGTTAATGGAAAGCAGTGTGTGAGTGGGAGCAGGAGCACAGGCAGCATGGGACAGGTAGGGGAACACTCTTCTAGGAACTAACAGCAGCACTCATCTGTACTGGTCAGGACATCCCACTAGTAAACATCCCAGCACCTCGTTGCCCCTTGCACGTAGGTCAGGGTGTGTTGGGAACTGCAGCAATATCCCGCGTGTTTCCTGCACTGTCCTGATTAGGGGGAACTGGCTGGAGCAGTGTGTGCGCATTCAGACCAAAGCAGTAGGACAGCACTTCCCTGGGCATGGAAGGAAAAGTTGTGGCTGGGGAGGGGACGGCTGGAGGCAAGTTGGGCCCTAGAAATCCAATCTGAACACCAGGGGCAGGTGGCACTGGGGTCTCCTGCATGTCTGGTACATGGCAGGCTTCCATCCCCGTGCAGCACATGTCCCTGGTTTTGTCTCCCCTGCCCTGAGCAAAGGTGCTGCAGTGTTGCAATGGGTGAACCACCAGCACTGGTGATGGTGGGGGGCCAAAAGACCAAGGGACCATGGTTGGGTCCAAAAACCCCCCCTCCGGGTTTGTTGTAAAAGTTTCTCCCATCGACTCTTATGAATATTCATGTACCCCTGCAAGATGTAACCAAAGCCCCCATTCCTGCCCCTCTGTTCCCATCGGTTGGTTTTGTATTACCCGCCCCCTTCTCCCTCTCTCCCCACTGGCTGTTTTGTATTACCCCTTCGGGACCCCCTTATAATCCCCAGCCGAACAGAAGTTCGGCCTCTTGGTTCCTGGGACGCTGATGCGGGACCTTCCTTTCCCTGGGGTCCCGCCCAATAAAACCTATAGTTGTCCCGGCCAAGAGCTGCCACCTAAACCTCTGGGGGCGTCTGAACCAACGATGCGCGGGGTGGTTGCTGGTGACCATTGCCCTGGGTGGGGAACAGCTGGCTAGCAGGGGTCTGGCCCCACCCGGGACCCCTCATCGAAGGGGTCCTGTGGAACACGCTGCAGCTGCTCTCACCCAGCACCACAGAACCTGCGCTAGGTGCGTTACTGCAGGGCTGGGGGGGCTCCTGTGTGGTGGGGTCAGGTGGCACAGGGATGGTGGGTGCAAGGACAGAACCCAGCAGGAGCACCTCAGCAGCCCACAGCCCCACTGGGGCTCCCTGCCAAGCGCCTTTGTGGTGAGCAGCCCTGTTCAGCTTTGGAGGCACAGGCATGAAACACCATTCCCCATCTCAAAGGCTATCTCTCCCTCCTGGCACCACCACAACCTTCCACCCTCTATGGCCAGGCTGAGCTCACCAGCCCATGGGAGCTTCCAGCGAGTGTTTCTGCTGCCTGACTCATTCAGAGACATCTCTGCTGTGAGGAACAAGAGAGAAATGCTCCACTGACCCACTTACTGCAGGGAAACCCAGCAGAGGAAAGCAGGCTTGATTTTGGGACCTCCTCCATGTCAGTATTTCTACTCTGCTGCTAGGGTAGATCCATCAAGGATGGATTTTTCTGGATACTCAGGGATGTTGATGGCATCAACCCTGCTGCACTGCTGTTCCCTGGGGGTCCCTCTGTCTGTGAGTTCGCCCATCTGAGAGCTGCACTGGGCTGCAGCCCCTCTTTGCTCCATCACTGCTGGGGTGCAGTAGCTTGGAAGTGCTGATGTAAGGGGCCCTGCCTGGTCCTCCAGACAGATCTGTGCCATGTGGCACAGCCATTGTCCTGGTGCTGGGAAGGGTGAGTGCCCTGTGCGTGGCTGCTGCTTCTGAGATACTCAGTGTTCCTGAGAAGCTGTCAAGAATCACTTGTTCTCTCTCTCACACACACACAAAGAGTTCCAGAAGAGATTAGACATGGTTCAAATAATTCTGAGTAATTTTTATCTGCTCCAGTCCGTTATCGTTCTGCGAACTGCACAGTTCAGGGAAACAACCAGCACTTTCCGCATGCATGTGGGTCCTTGGCTCTGGCAAAATATGTTTCTCTGGGAGTCTCCATGGCAGGAGCCTGTCGTGGCTTTCCCATCACATTTGCGCAGGAGGACAGTGCCCTTGGGGATGGGCAGATGAGCTCCGGGCAGGACTGGACTTGATGATCTCAAAGGTCATTTCCAACCTAGTTCATTCTGTGAGATTCTGTGATTCTGTCTCACAACAGCGGGAGATTCCCAGGTGGGATGACTGGAATAAAGTCACACCCATGCTGCAGGGGACACTGGTGCCTGAAACACAGCCCAGATCTCTTTTGTATCTCTCCCAGAAAACTCTCTTCCCTCCAGTATTGAGTACTCTTCTGCTTCACTGCAGCAGGGCAGGATGCAAACCACCCTGGGGTATCCTCAAATGTGACACACCACTTGCTTTGCCCCAAAATACTTGCTGGAAAAAGTGAGGAGAGTTGTTGCTCAATAAGAAAAGGAGCCCCAGGCTAGAGATGGAGCCAACTGTGGGTGCACAAGCTGGAGAAAATGTTTGTCACTCACTGTTTTCCTCCCCAGGAGCAAGGTGGGTGGTGTGGGGGAATCACTTTCTGCCTTGTGCTGAGGATTTGTGTCACAGACCCCCAAGAGCCCTCCACCATCTCCACTGCCTCCCTCTGTTTCCCAGTCACCAAGACCTGTCACATGGATGCTTTTACACACACTGGGACTGTCACCGAAGGGGTCGCTGCCTCCGATGCACTCCTGCTGCCCTCTAACATGATTTATGGGACGTTTCCCCACCTCACTCATCCAGTGGATGCTGGGACCATGCAGGGCGTTCCTCCTCATCTTCCTGCCTTCATGAGCCAAGGGAGAACCACGTGGCAGTGTGTGTGCCTGAGCACACGTGTGTGCATTGATGGGGGGAGGGGGATTTAATGGACTTTTTAAAAGAGAGATTGAAATTTTGTGAGTAAAATGAAAGAAATTTGCAAAAGTGTTTCAGTGCATCTTCTCTGAGCTGTACTGCAGGACCCTGGAAGAAGAGAAGCCACTGGTGGGAAGGGGACTCCAGGGATCATCCCAACCCGCTCCCTCCCAAGTGGCTTGAAGTGAGGTTGTGTGGCCAAGTCATCACTGTTTGGGGTGCAGGCATCCCAGGGACAGGGATAAGTCATATGTGCATCCCTGGCAGCCCGCTCTCCTTCTCAGAGGTGACACAGAAGGTGAGACCAGGCAAAGACCACACCTAAATTCTGCTGCCTCTGCAACATTCCCTTTCCTCATCTTGCTCCCAGACAGGAGCCAGGACACTGAGCCAGCTGGGTCCTGCAGCGGAACTTACTGCGGTGCTTGCCCTCCCTTTCCTTTTGTTTTTTCCTCTCCTCCTGCCACTGCCAGAGGAAGAGCAGGAGAGTCCATCATTCACACGCTGCTCTTTGCACAGATCTGCTCAAGCAATTCCTCTCCTGACATCTTTGAGAAACTCTGCAGCGCTCTCAGTGAGTCTGTGGGTGCTGACTTTAAATCATCATCTCCGGTGGATTACAACAGCTGGATGAGAAGATAAAGGCTTTTCTTTCCTCTTTCCTTTCTCATTCCTTCCTTTTCACTTTTCCTCCTGAAGTCAGAGCTGTTCCCAGCCAGGAGGCATGGTGCTGGTGGGAGCCCTGTGCAGCCTCCTGCTCCTCTGCCTGGTTGAGGAGGGCATCAGCAAAGTGAGAAGATACTACATTGCTGCAGTGGAAACCACCTGGGACTACACACACAGCGACCTGCTGTCCGTGCTGCAAGCGCCTGCAGGGTAAAGCTCTTCCTATTGCAATTCTAGAACCACGTCCTAGGTGTTCTCCCACCCGGGCATGTGGCACTGTGAGCTTGGCTCCAGGCAGGCAGGTACATGGGGGCAACCTGGCAAGGTGGGTGCCCTGAGCTGCTGGTACAGTTGGGAAGGGGTGGTGTGATGGGGAGTCACTAAGTGCAACCCCTGATGAGGGACTGGTGGAATTGAGAGAGGGAGAAAGATGCATACCTGCTCTGCACTGCTGTTCTGCACTGTTTTAACTTAATGCCACTTGCCTATGACCCTTTAAAGTCTGTGCTAGGAGCCACGAGCTGATATTCCAGCCTGTGCTTTCTTTTCTGCTCTGCATCCTGGGGGCTTTGGGGAAATGTGAGGGGAGATGGGCACCTGTGACTCCCTGGGCACTGCAGAGGAAAGTTGGCTGTGCCCCTCTGACATAATTCAGAGCAGCAAAGGCTTTCCACTGTGTCTGCCCCTGGTAAAATCCAGCTTTAGTTATTTATATCTTTGTGTACATTACATTGCAGGGGCTGAAATTTTTCCTTAAGGAAATGAAAATAATTTGTAGTGTTTGGGCAAAGAACGGTGTTCATGCACAGTGACAAGAAGGAGGAAGGCATGGTGGTTTTGCCCGTGTACTTTGGAGTAGGAAGGAAAAATGGGAGTTGCATTGCTCAGGCATCAGGATGGTGTTGTCTGAAGACACAGCTGGCTTGGACATGCATGGTTGCGAATGTTCTGAGGTCAGCATGGAGAGTGGAGCTGGATGGCTGCATCCCCTGTGCATCAAGATGTGCCCATTCCCTCTGCCCTATTTCCATATCCCCTTCCCCAGACTCTCTGCTGAGGCAATATCAGCCCATGACCCCATCTTAGACCCACAGTGGCTTGAGCAGCAAGGAGCTGTGGTCAGGCCCTGGAAGCCAGGCTCTAGGGATGACCCAGGTCAGCCTGACTAGCTGCTGTAGTCACTGTATCCCAGTTATGTTGGTTTTTCCCCTTTTGGTTACTTCAGCAGGAAAATTGCATCCAGCACCCCCCATTTTACTAATCCCCCCTGCCCTGCTTTCACTGATGTTGCCCTCAGATCCATTAGGCTACGGTGGAGATGATGACTTCACTCACTGTTAATTCAACCCTGTGGCTTCCCACTTTAGCACTGGTTTTATGATGCACTCGGGCACTGTTTCTGACCCTGGAGTGACTCAGGGACCTGACTGTGCCTGGGGATGAGCGGGGCATTGGCAGGCAGTGTGAGGTCACTTGTCCTTCTCTAAAATGGGGGAAGATAACATTGGCTTTCTCAGAGGGACTTGCTGGTGTGCTCCAGCCTGGAGAGGCAGACAATTCCTGGGCAGTGCAGCTCCTGGAGAAGCTGTGATGGGAACCAGGGCTTGCTTGTCGTGGCTGTTCCCAGCTGAATGATGGCGCCTTTCCCCGGCCCTGCAACCTCAGCCCAGTTCCCTGCAACGGAGGAGGGCACAGGAAAAGAACCAGGCTGGGGAGAAGGGGCATGCAGGAGTGAGCCAGGAAAGCATGGCAGGCAGAGCTGCCCCTGGAGCTGGGCTGTCTCTGGGCTCTGTGTGTGGTGCCTTCTGCTTCACATATTCTTCTTCAGGGTACCAGCGTCTCATGGCAGCTCCCAAAGGTGCATCTCCAGGCAGGACCTCGAAACTCCTTGTATGTATCCCGTGGGTTCTCTGGCATGTTTGTAGAAAGCTCTGTCAAACTAATGGGCTGCAACACACCAGGCCAGAGCTGCTCACACCTTCCCCATGATTTCAGTTTCTCTTCCTCCCAAACACAACCCCACCAGCAGGGTCAGAGCCAGGAGCAGCGCATCCTGCAATGGCCCCAGGGATCTCAGCCCTGACTTGGGGCTGGTGGACACGTAGCAGCAGCCCATGTCTGAGTGCTTTGACAGCGCAGGATGTCTCTCAGCTCCAAGAGATGAACAGATAGTGTGGCTAACAATACTGATCCAAGGTGCCAGAAACTTATCAGCCTGCCTCAGCTTCAGCTGCCCTGGGGGAAGGAAGTTCACTGGGACCCCAAGTACAGAGGACTGGCCAGAAGCTCTTTCATCAGACATGCCTGGGCTGAACTCCGCCTGCTTGTCTCCTGTGGGCTCTGCTCTGCCAGCACTGGGACCCGGCACTGAGCCCTGTTGTCACTTAGTCCCCTCCTGGCCATGCCCCTGCATGCCAGCAAAATCCCCCTGGCTCCAGAGGATTTCTGCCTTGTTTACTGCAGAATTAGCAGGACCAGACACTCATATCTCAGGGCTGCATTCTCAAATCTGGGCTTTCTGTAAGCTAGAGATTAAGGCATAGCTTCCTGACAGTGGACAGCTGAGAGCCAGCAACCCTGCATCTCAGCTACCTCCCAGTGTGGGGACACCCTGGAGAGCAAAGCTGGGGCTGGACCCCACTGCCATCAAGCCAGGAATGACAATGGTTCATGGGCAAAGCCAGCTGAATGCAGTGGCAACTGCTCGCCGGGGCTGTGTCTGCTGGGAGCTTCCTGCCAGCCTGGACGTGGGGTTATGGCTGTGGTGGGAAAGGCAGGAGCTGGGTGCCTGTGGGGTTTTCATGGGTTCCCATCCTGCTCTGCCTCGGAGGAGAGTGGACCCTGCTCTCCCCACAGCACCCTCCAGCTGCAGGTGGCTTCCAGCCAGTGTTGTGGGGGTGAGTGTACATTGCCTTTCCTAAATTTGAGTCACTCTGTCTCCTTCTTCTTCCGCTTGAGGAAGAGTCGCAAAGGGAAATGCTGCTCCAATGAAGGCTTAGTCAGAGCAGGACAGCAACCTTCCCTGCTTCTTAAGTGGGAAGAAAACACCACCTGGCTTTTGCTCCAAAGAAAACAAGTCTGGAAACGGTCTGTCCAGTTACTGGAAATGGTCTTAGTCCTGGGCCTGATAAGTCAGCCTCTAAAATCCTTGAAGAAATTCATGCCTTTGTTATTCTGATACATGTGCTGGATTCCTTCTGGAAAATGAATTTGTTAAGCTTCTTACAGATAGAAAGTGGCCAGTAGAGATAAGTGGGGTGTGAAATACATTCAAGGCTCCTTTATCTTTCTGCTGTGAAGTGTAAATCCCATTTTAGGCAGAAAAGAAACAAATGTGGGGACATTGCTCAGAGACAAAGCAAACTGCCAGGACCTCCCAGCAGTCTCTTTCCTGGGGGGGGGGGCCTGGGGAGGATCACACGTGATGTGATGTGTTTGCCATGCCTGAAGGTGCTGGGGGCGGGGTGGCTGCAGGGCAGAGGTCACCATGGCACTGCCAGTGCTCTGTGTCTCTGCTGCCAGGGAAACATGAAGCTGGACAAAGCATGAGGCAGCAATGCCTGCTGCTGTGCCCTGTCCCAGCTGCAGCTGGGTATGGCCTTGTGACTAACACCACAACACTAATCACTGCCCTGTTGACATCTGTATGCTGAGTAAAACATTTCCACTCATACCTGAGAGCTGTCAGGAAATCCAAAGGACACAGCTGGGTGAGCAATCCCTTAGGCTCCAGCAAGCAAGCCGGTGGGAAGGGGAGGAAGAGGATGGCTGTTGCCTGTGCATGGATGGGTCTGTGCAATCAGCCTTGGCTTTTCCTTCCTCCTACAGCATTTTGGGGCACGCAGGCCCACGTCCCCCCACAGCTGGTGTCCCTCCCCGGTACAGGAAAGCTGTTTTTGTGGAGTACCCTGATGGCTCGTTCATACAGCCCAAGCTCAAGCCAGCGTGGATGGGTAAGAAGCACCTGGAGTGTGAGGAGCTCCAGCAAACCTTGACAGCCACCAAACTCATCCTGGGTTGGGTGCTGGCTGCTCTTCAGCCAGGAGCAGGAAAGCACCTGGGTGGATCCCAGTATGGCAGAGCTCCTGGTGATGCAGAGAGCCTTGCTGGAGCTGATGCAGTTGATGCTGCTGTGCTGCATGAGGGACAACCACTAATTGGGCAGGAGGAAAGTCAGGACCCTTTGGGGCTCCTGGCGGGGTGTGAGCTGCCTGACCCCAGCTGCCTGACCTTGTTGTCTTATCCCCTTCAGGTCTTCTAGGCCCCACCATCCGAGCAGAAGTCTACGACACAGTGGTCATCACATTCAAAAATCTGGCCTCCCGCCCGTACAGCCTCCATGCTGTCGGGGTGTCCTACTGGAAGGCCTCGGAAGGTGAGTTGGGCAACATCAGGTGCTGCAAGTCCTTGTGTAGCACCTTCTGCTCTGCCACCTGCCTGCCAGGTGTTCGTCCCTCCCTCACCCTGCTATTCATGTCCCTCTGCGAGGACAGATGGTCACAGAGATGGCCTAGCCTGGGGGAGCAGCATGACCATGCCCAGCCCAGAAATGAGCTGAGCAAACAGCGCAGAGCAAGCCTGTATCTGTTGTAGAGGTAATACACAGGTTAAACCTAAGGTTGGATGCTTAGGGCAAGGAATACTGGGCTGCCCAGCCTCAGGGCAGGTGATGGGTGCATAGTCCAACGTGTGAGTCTGGCACAGCTCTGCTACTGCCCTGAGACCTGTCACTGTCCGTGAGACTCACTCCCCTGGGATGGAGAGGGGCTGTGTTCCTGGTTGGAGGATGAGGCATTTCTGTACTCCACGGTGTGCTGGAGATGAACCTTCAGTGACAACTGGCCATTTCTTTGGTTTTAGGAGCAGGGTATGAGGATGAGACCAGCCAGCCAGAGAAAGAAGGGGACCGGGTGGATCCTGGGAAGACACATACATATGTCTGGGAAATCCAGGAAAACCAGGGCCCGACAGATGATGACTCAGCATGCCTGACCCACTCCTACTCCTCCAACACCAACAGCGTGAAGGACATCAACTCTGGTTTGATTGGAGCCCTGCTCGTGTGCCGACCTGGTAAGGACAGCACAGGGTGGGGACAGGCCACATGCAACAATTAATTGAAAAGCAAAATAATCACAGATGCCTTCCTGAGGCTGAGCATGGCAGTGGAGTCAGTGAGCTGTGCTCAATGAAAGTGCTCCTGGGGTTCAGTCTTGAAATCCTGATGGCACAAGGTACAAGGAGATGTGACTGGGGTAAGATTGGTCATCCCTGGCTGAGACATATCCTGGAGGTAGTTGTCCAGACCCCGCTATAGTCACTGGAAATGACTGGGCACTGTCTGCAGGCTCCAGTGACTCACCAGGAGCAGTTTCTCCACTGAGCAAAGGTCTAAGAGTAGGCAGCACAAACTGACCTTTTGATGCCTTCTGGGGGCAGCTGCCTCTCAGCCGTGGACTCTTGGGGACTGCAAGGTTGGAAGCAGGGCTGCTGCAATTGTGAGACATGACAAAATCAAACCACAGCCTGGCCTTGGTTTACCAGCTCTTGAAGAGCACAAAGGGAATTCTCTGGGTGGTGCTTGCTGACCTTTAAAGAAATCCATCTCATTGCATCTTGCAGGGACCCTGGCGAGTGATGGGAATGAGGGCCTGCAGAAAGAGTTTGTGCTGCTCTTTGCAGTGTTTGATGAAGGTAATTACTGACTGACTGGTGTCAGACCCTGTGTTCAGCCTGGTCCAGGGTGTTTGCTTTGGCCGTGGTGTGAGCACAGCTGCTCAGCACCCACACGCCCTCCCAAGGGTTTGAGCCATGTACAGCCCCTACATCCAACGTGCTCCTGGTGCAGTACTGCCCCTCCTTCTCTTCCCCAGGTGCAGAGAGCTTGCAGCCCCCCCAGCTCTGCCATCCCATGCCCTGGCCTTATTCCCATTACACAGGCTAAAGAGGGGAGTCATTCTCTGTCATGTGTAGTGGTCACCCCCACACCCATGCAGAGCCATGGCCAGGTGTGCCCTGGTTTTCCACAGGCACCACACATCACACATCCCACCTCCCTGGGAAGGTTTGCTCTTGCTTTGAAATGCTCTCAAGTGAAAGCTGACTGCACCCTCCTCTCTCCACAGGGAAAAGCTGGTACTCTGAGCAGGGTTCCCCAGCAGCTGCCCAGCCCCAGGCTCACAACAGGACAGAGCTGCACACCATCAATGGCTACATCAATGGCTCACTGCCTGGTGAGTCCTGGTGGGACAGGGACAGGGGTGGGGGGCATGGAGCTGCTAGGAGCAGGGGTGGAGCCAGGTCTGTAAACTCGAGGCAGCTTGGGAAAGGATGTGGGAAAAGAGATCAAGAGGAGTTTCCAGGTGATGGATCAGTTAGGCTGTGTTCATCCCAGAGGGACTATTGCATCTCAGCTCCTTGGTCTGCCTTGCCCATTTACAGCGGGGCAGGAGCTGTTTCCAGCTGTCTGCGTTGCCAAGTACAGCTGACTTCCTTCCTGAGGTCTCCAGGAATAGTGCTGGTAGCAGAATTTTATCTTTTGTAGCCCTGTGAACAAGGCTGGAGGTAGCATTTAGCTCTCACTAAAACACCTTCACAGGATTTTGGGAATAGAACCATGGAATCATTTAGGTTGGAAAAGACCCTTAAGATCATCTGCCAAGTCTACCACTAAACCATGTCCCTGAGTGTCACATATACAAGTCTTTTAAATATCTGGGCAGCCTGTTCCAGTGTTTGACAACCCTTTCAGTGAAGAAATTTTTCCCAATATCTGGCATAAACTTCCCTGGTGCAACTTGAGGCTGTTTCCTCTTGCTTCTGTAGCACTATTGCTACTTCCTCCCTTGCTGCTTGGGGGAAGAGACTGACCCCCCACTTCATTACGGCCTCCTTCCAAGTAGTTCTAGAGTGATAAGGTCTTCTCTCAGACTTTTCTTCAGAGGAGCAAAAGAAAAGGCTGTGTTTGGTCTCAGCAAACACTAAAGTTGCTATTTTATGGTGTTCTCCCGGGAAAAGATCCAGAACTGCCCGAGAGTGAGGAATCTCCAAGGCAAACTGGGAAACACTGTCAGGAGAGTCATTACCAGCAGCAGCTTTGGTGAACCACATCCTAAAACCTCCCACTTGGGTCTGGCCATTCTCCAGTAAAAGGCAAAAGCAAAACTCCCCTAAATTCCCTGTCCTGATGGGTTCATAGAGCTTAAGAGCTGAGGAAATCTCATGGTCAACTACTGTGTCTGCACAGTGGGTTTTCCCTGGAGAAGTTATCCACCTCCACTCAGCATTCCCCTCCCTGGATGCAGGACCTGGCCTGAGAGGTGTCTGATGGAGAGCTGGAAATGGAGAGCTGAGGGCCTCAGGATGGAACCTCCACCCAGTTTCCTCCCAGGCCCTTGGGATCTGTTCCAGTCACCTCTGCACTCAGTGCCAAAAACAAGCTCTTGACTCTGTATTTGACTTTGTTTAGCTTCAGCTTCCAGGAACTTGTTATTCACTTCCCTGCTAGATTACAGAGCCCTTCAGCACATATCAGTTTCTCCCCAGGAAAATATTTTTACAGTGCAGTCAAGTTCTTTCCCATTTCCTAAGCATGCTGAAGTCTTTGAGTGTCTCTGAGGAAGGAATTTTCTCCAGCACTCAAATAATCCTGGTGACCCCTTTCTGCCCTTTGTGGTATTTCAGCTACTGCTGAAGACGTGCTGGAACTCTGCTCCAGATGCAATGTTTTAGTATCAGGCTTTCCAGTGCTGTGATCAGACAAATGATTCTCCTTTCCAGTGCTCAGTTTCCCTATTTATAGAGTCAAGGAGCACATCTCTCTCTTTTGCCACTGCGTCCCACTGTGAGCTCCCACCAGCGCTCCTCCCAAAGTCCCCCATTCTGTAAATCTAGTCTTATCTCAGGGGGATGATGTAACCTGTGCCTCTGTTTTGCTCAGACAGTCCACATTCATGTGTGATTCCTCCAGCCCGAAGCCAGCACAGGAGCAGGGGACTCTATCAGCATGTGTGAGACTCTGAGTCTATGGCACCAAGAGTGGGGGCAAGGGCTGGACACAGTGCTGACTCCTGGGTACTTTCCTTGTCTCCTGGCAGGTCTCACACTGTGCCTCAAGAAGCAGGTCCACTGGCATGTGATCGGGTTGGGCTCTGGGCCAGAAGTCCACTCCATCTTCTTTGAAGGCCACACATTCCTGGTGAGAAGCCACCGTCTCAGCAGCCTAGAAATCTCCCCTGCCACATATCTCACAGCCCAGACCATGCCAGGAACAGCTGGCTGGTTTCGGATGTTCTGCCAGATACTGTCCCATCAGCAAGGTAACCTTATTCTCCAAGAGCTCGGGGGAAAAGCAGTTCAGGGAATGGCCTGGGCTCAGGGTTCTGTGCGGTGCTGCAGCTCCAAGGCCCCTCCTGCTCCACAGTGTTACATCCACCTGCATTCTGGCCCATACCAGATGGCATGGGTTGATCCATGTTGGCCCATTTGATGGGAACAGCAGTGGAGAAGATTTCTCCCAGGCAGGGCCTGGGGGAGTGCCTGCCTGTACTGGCACATCAATGTGACCCTTTCTGCCTGGCTTGTCTGAACCCAGCTGGCATGGAGGCCTTTGTGAAGGTGGAGGAGTGTGCTGAGCAACGCCTGCTGAAGATGGGGAAGCTGTCAAACGAGCCAGAGGACATGGATTACCTTGAGGAAGATGAGGAAACTTATCATGTGATCCAAGTGCGCTCTTTTGCCAAAGACAAGCCCATGACCTGGACTTACTACATTGCAGCTGAGGAAATGGACTGGGACTATGCCCCTGTGAAGCCAGTGTCTCTGGACAGGTGAGAGTGGGCATGTGTGCTCATGAGGCTGCTCCTCAAGGCAGCCCTGCCAGCTCTTCCCCTTTTCCCCAGAAATTAATTTTCATTCTGCCCAACCTGGACAGTTTTGTTCTTCCTTATTAACACTGACAGTATGGATGCAAGAATGGTCTTGGGGAGGCCATGGGAAGGCAGGACCTGGCTTTGCTCCATGTTACCAAATGCCCTGCAGAGACATTTGTCTCCAGGGCATTTGTCTCTCTGTCACCAAGGCCTCTGGAGTCAGTCCCTTTGGAGCAGACAACAACTCCTGGTGACCTTCTCAGCCATCAGCCAGGTCCTTGGATGATGGAAGGCCTTGCTCTGTTTCTGACAGTGTCCTGCATGTGGCCATTTGCTCTTTCCCTGCCTTTGTCTGCAGAAACACAACGAGCATGTACCTGGAGCCTGGCCCGCAGCGGATCGGTTCAAAGTATAAGAAAGTGGTGTTTGTGGAGTATGAGGATGCAACCTTCAAGAAGCGCAAGGTGTCCAATCAACAGGACAAGGGAATCCTGGGGCCCGTCATCAAGGGGGAGGTTGGAGATCAGTTTAAGGTAAGAGAAATGCAGCTTTCCAGTGTAAGGGAGAACTTCAAAGCTTGATAATTTTCCTGTTAATAGCTCTTGGTTTGTGGCTAAGGTCTAACTTAAGTCATTGAGGTGCTCTCTCATGTTTGGCAATGTCCAATGTTCACCAGAAAGGCAGATGTTACTGGCAGCTTAAGGTAAATACTCTCAGGGAGATGCACAGGATATGGCCCAGTCCCTCTGATTTGACTTCGTTACAGGTGTCTTAGGAACTGTGTGAGTTAATACATGACACATGACATCCAGCACCTTCCTCTGAGGCAGGAGTGTCCTCTCATCCTCCGCTCTTCTCCATCTGCTTGCTGTTACCTCACAGCACTGGGGACTGTCGCTTTTGTCTCCTGAAGTGCCTCTCCTGACCACCTGACTTGTTTGCAGCTGGGAGGAATGGGATGGTTTCCAGCAGCTTCACATTTCTGCTCCCTCCCTGGGGTTCCCTGTGCAGTTGTGGGCATGTCACAGAGCTATTTAGAGAAATAAAGGAAGGGCTTCATGCAGTGAAGTGGGGAGCACTTTAAAGCTCTTGAGTGCTGTGCATACTTAACGTCCTGGTGCTCTGAGGCCTGGATTGATGGACCTCTTCTGACTCATATCTAAAGTAAGACTAAAGACAACAACTTTCTCTTTAATAAATCCGATATTTTCATGCCCTCCTTAAAACAGACACCTCCCAGAACAATGGACAGTATAGCTATGCTCATCACAGAGAAATTGTAGATTTTGTATTCTGACTTTGTGGTCCCAGACATGTCCGAGTCCCTCCTGATGATCACTGGCAGGTAGCCAACCCCAGGGCACTGCTGTCCAGTGTTTCCCTCTCTGCAAG
Source organism: Mohoua ochrocephala (assembly GCA_013398855.1). NCBI lineage: Eukaryota > Metazoa > Chordata > Aves > Passeriformes > Acanthizidae > Mohoua > Mohoua ochrocephala. The sequence goes on along the minus strand of VZTA01022876.1, from coordinate 67,157 downwards.
GACACTGAGAGCAGCTTCAAGGGCTGATAGTGATCAGAAACCACCAAGCATTCTTGCTGGCTGTCCTCATTTCAGATTGTGTTCAGGAATCTGGCCAGACGACCCTACAACATCTACCCTCATGGCCTCACCAGCGTCAGGCCCTACCATGCCATGAGACCCTCAAAAGGTAAGGCAGGCCATGGGAACTTGGGATATCACCTGGCCACTGCCATTTTTCTGGGCCAGGAGAGTTTCCTGCAGCTTGTGGTAAGACTGGTTGTCCAATCATCCAAGCACCTAAGCTCTACAATTCCAAGGATTATGATGATTCTAAGTTCACGTTCCCATTGGTGCCATATAACCCTGTCTTTAGGGTTATGATGAGCGGGAGAAGGGGCATTCTCAACCAGGGAGCTGGGACCATGTTAATTGGTCTATCCTGGAGGCCTCCACTTTCTGACGAGGCAGGAACCATCCTGGTGATCCTACCTGTGTTTGCAGTTTATTTACAGCTCTCATTCCCTGGGCTCGCTCTGGCCTGCATTCGTGTGGGGGTTCATCATGATTTAGACTCTCCCTCTTGCAGATCTGTAGTTTTTGCTCTGGGGTTGTTTTTTTTCCCCAGGTTTCTTTCCCAGAACTGCTTTCACCCCTTGTTATTGCGCTCCCAGGACCATGCCTTGTGCAAGGCCATCCCACATCCCACCAGCATCCTGGGATGGGCATGGGTGTTTCCCTCTGCAGCTTGTGTGGTCAGAAAACCTTTCTGAGCTCTTTTAAAAAGTGGGATCACCCCTTGCAGGAGCAGCCCAGACATAACTGGTCTGCTCTTGGGTTGTGTGTTGCCAGAGAAAGATGTGAAGGATATTCCTATCCCCCCTGGGCAGTCATTCACCTACAGCTGGAGTCTCACCACTGAGGATGGCCCCACGCAGGCAGATCCTCGCTGCCTCACCCGTTTCTACTACAGCTCCATCGACCCAGTCCGAGACACAGCCTCGGGCCTGATTGGGCCCCTCCTCATCTGCTCCAAGAAGTCCATGGATCAGAGGGGAAATCAGGTGGGTCTTTCCTTTGTTGCCTCAACTTCTAGGCTGAAAGGCTGGAATAACTGTGGTGGATGAAATATTTAGGTACAACCAAATTTGTCTGTCCTGTTGTCTTCAACCCTACCAGCAGTCCTAATGCCTCTGCCTTCCCCATCCTCCCTTGCATGCTAACTCCTATGAAATGGCAGTAAACTTCTCCATGCACCCGGACTGAGACCTGACAGCTACACTGGGCACCAGGGGTGCTCTGATCAGACCAGGAATAATTTCTTCTCTCTCTTTTCCAGATAATGTCAGACAACATGAAGTTGGTGCTGTTTTCGATCTTTGATGAGAACCACAGCTGGTACCTGGAGGACAACATCAGGAGGTTCTGCTCTGACGCAGCCCACGTGGATACCCAGGACCCCCAGTTTTATGCCTCCAATGTGATGCACAGTGAGTACTCAGCCAGGGGCTCCCTTGCAAAGCCCCAGCAAACACAGGCTCATTCCTGCCCCAGGGAAGGAGCAGGGGATACGCAGCAGCTCAGCAGCCACAGGGAGAATTTGGTCTTGAACTGTTTTACCCCTGCCCTCTTACAGCTATTAATGGCTTTGTATTTGACAACCTCCAAACAAAACTCTGCCTGAATGACGTTGTGTACTGGTACGTCCTGAGTGTTGGGGCCCAAACAGATTTCCTCTCCATCTTCTTCTCTGGAAACACCTTCAAGCGCAACATGGTCTTTGAGGACGTGCTCACTCTTTTCCCGTTTTCTGGAGAAACAGTCATCATGAGTTTGGAAAAGCCAGGTTAGTAACAGGGGCTATTCTGTAAACCATGGGCTTGGCATCCCAGCAGAGATCAGTGAGCACCTCCAGCCAGGTCTCTGGTGCTCCATTCCTTTTAACAGCTCTGAGAGAAAAGGGATGCACAGCCTGCTGGAACAGCAAAGTGAGAGGCAGTGATTAAATCTTTCAAAGCTTAAATCAAATAAATTTAATTACTATATTTTACTTCATTAGTAGGCTGTGTTAAGGTCACACATGCTGCCAAACCAGTAAGCTGGCTGCAGTAACATGAGCCTGATGGACATTTGCAATCTTGGCTCCAAGCTCAGAGGTCAAGGGGAGTGGCAGTGCTGTCCCTGCTGTGGGTTCAGCTGCTGGTCATGCCATTTATCTCCAGACTTTTGCAAGGACAGAAACCGCAGCCACAGAGAAGTCCTAGAAAAGATTCACTTCAGAGTTCAGTTATATTTCCCCCCCCACTCAGCAGTTTTTCCTTAGTGCTGGCAAAAGCGGTGCTGTCAAACCATTTCCTCACTCACGGAGGAGACACAGGATTTACCATGTGGTTGCAACACTGCTATGATGGTCATGAGCACTGCACCCTGAGCCAAGCTGTCAGGGATTCTAGACACCCAAGGAAACTTTCTACAACCCAGCCAAGCCTCACATCCGTTTGAGCTCGGATTCCTGCCTGCTGCTCGGGAGCAGAGCAGCAGCTCAGCCGGCAGCAGGTGGCAGCTCTCTCCAGTAGCAGAGCTCAGAAATCACACATCTCACCCTTTCTGCTGGGAGCAGACACACTGGCTGGGCATGTGAGTGAGAGGCAGCCTTTCCTTTCTTTCTCCTTCAGTGGGAGAGACATGGTGACTGTCTTTGGGTTGGGAGAGAGGTGTGTTTGACAGCACCAGGATGTCTTTGGGGGTGGCTTACGGTGATTGCTGCTGCTGGAGGCTCCATGGGTTCTCACTGCATTAACTGCTCTCACCAAGCTGTACTTGGGCCCTCACAGGTGTGTGTAGCTCACTAAGCTCTGCCAGGAAACACCAGCCCTGCTGATGGTGCTTGTCAAGCTCTGATGTTGCCAGCAACACTGTGGGTCCAGCTGTAAGACACTCTAGGGACTATGAAAGCATGGAATCACCACCATGAACCAGAGGCTGCCTGAAAATATAGGTTGCATTAGCAAGGGAGCAGCATGGGAATGACATCTCTTCCAATTTCCCACTGAAGTGGGCTGATGGTGTCCTTTTGCCCTCTCTTGACACAGGTGTCTGGACGCTGGGGTGCCTAAATCCTGATTTCAGAGACCGAGGGATGCATGCCAAGTTCACGGTCTCAAAGTGCCAGTATGAGCAATACCTTGATGGGGAAGATTATGTGTATTCCGATGGGGAGGAGGTTGCCTTTGAATTCCAACCCAGGGGCTTCTCTAAAAGAAAGAGGTCATGTGTGAATGAGCAACTGAACAACATCACCTCTTCCAGAAATGAGACAGAGAAGACAAGATTGTGCCCGACAGAACATAGGGATGTCCTGAGCAACAGCAGGATTTCTGATCCCTCTTTCAATGGCACATCAACATTTTTAGGAACAATGCCAAATCCACATGATATTTCCATGTCTTCTCTGCCAGAGACAAACTATGAGCCAGTGTCCTATGAGTCCTTCCTGGAAGACGAAGAATTGTCAAAAATCATCAGCCAGGATGAAGGGTTTGGAGCAATCCCACCTGGAGAACACTTGGCGAGTGTCAGTGGAAGGGTCCGTGGTACTTCGAGCTCAGAAGAAGGTCAGCAATGGTTGCACCAAACCACAGCAGTTCCAGGAGATGCTCTGGCAGGAATGAAAGTGACAAAAATCCCAGAGGTGCAGGAGCCAGTAAAAGGAATGACAGTCCAGTCTGGTGGTAAGATAGAGAACCTGGAAGCAGAGCCTCAAAAGACAACTACTCATGCAACAAGCTTGTGGGACTCCATTGCTTATGCTGCTGGCAAAGCCCTTCTTCAGGAGAACAGGAGCTCAATTCACCAGAATGATCTGGAGCACAACCTGGCACTTCAAGATGTGTCTTCACTGGGTAATGAGGACCAGTTGCTAAAAGGGGCTGATAAAATATCCTTTAACCTGTATGACTCAGAGGAGACAATCAGTACAGCACCGTCTTCAAGTATTGATCACAACTCTTCCTCCACACTGAACAATCCTTCTGCATCTCCAGATGAGACAGAAGATAATAGGACTTCTCATGCTGTGCTTCACAGTCACACCATAGAGAGCAATTATTCATCAAATGACCTGGATGCTAGGCTGGAAAAAAGGCCTCACAAAGTGGTTTCACAAGGCTTTTACGAAACTTTTGAAAAGCAAAATGTTTCTTTGTCAGGCAAACCTGTACAAGGAGAAATCTTCACAGATGAGAATAACTCCTTGCCTGCAAAAAGTGGCACAGAACAAGCCAGTGGACTTGCCAAAGGCACCAGCCTTCTAGACACCACCTTTGCAGACACCAATGACCTTGAGCCATCCAGCTATATAATGACAGAAGAGAGGGATGAAGTAATTTTGAAAGAAGTGTTTCAGGATGCTAAGGAGTTAGCAGAGCTGGACAGTATTGCCTTTTCTGAATCAAATGTTGTGACCAATGACACCAGGCCATTCCCAAATGGTTTCTTGAAGAGCTCTGAGCAGTTTCTGAGACACAGAGTTACAGCCAGAAGCCTGAGTGGCCCTGACCGGAGAGGTAAACAAGCCAGGTCACTGGAGAGCAGAGGTTTGGGTCTTCCCAACACCAGCAGCAGGAAGCCCCTCTCTGATGGTAAGACAGCAGAGCAGGATCTGGCCAGCCAGCCCCTTGAGACAGCAGTGAATAAGGAAGCCCCAAAGGCGTGTGGACCTCACTCCCCTTTTTGCATCACTCACTTCAAAAAAAGGTCCTTGGTATCAAGCGACGCCTTGCCTGAGGTGATGGTGGCCCTGCAAAGCCTGGAAGAAAAATCCAACATGGTTGAGAGGAGGCTACACCCGGGCAGGGATGCTGTACGGGCCGATGAGATGTATCCTGAGGGGAGGCTGAGCACAGAGGGGGGTGTACAGGGCAGCAGTGAGGGAGCTCAGCGCAGCAGACGCTCCCTCTCCCCACAGGGAGCACTGGCGACAGGACCAGCAGTGGCAGCAAGCAGCTCAGAAAGGCAGGTCACTGCTGAGGCTGCAGACCTGGCCTCAAACTGGGACCCAGTCTCCCCGAGGGCTGTGGTGAACACGAGGGGCTTGCAGAGCCCAGCTTTGGCCGAGCTGCAGCCAGGCAGAGCTGCGGTGTGGGGGGCTCCTGGGAGCGAGCAAGCTCAGGGGAGAAGCCAGTTGGAGGAGGAGACGAACTCTGTGGAGCAGCTGGGTCGGTTCAGTCCTGTGCCTCAGCAGCTCAAGGCCAATGCCACAGAGGACTTTGTGCTTGGGAGAATGTCTGGGCAAAGCCCGGAAGAAATGCCTCTGAAATTAGCCATCAGAGAGAACTGTTCACTGTCTCCAAGTCCCCCTCACAACAACAACAGCACCGAAAAACCATCACAGTATGTGCAAGACACTCCTCATGGATGTCAGGTGCTCGGCAGGGAAGATGTCCTCAGAGAAACAGGGAAGAGAGAGGGCCAGGGCCGAGGAGAGCCCAAGGAGGATGGGGAAAGGAACAGCATAGCTGGAGAGAGGAACCACATCCCAGGACACAGGGAGGAACCGGCCCTGAACAATGGGACACATTCCAGCCCCTCAAAGACTGCCAAGCCAGACTATGATGAGTACAGTGACACAGAGCAGACCATGGAGGATTTTGACATCTATGGGGAAGAGGAGCACGACCCGCGCTCCTTCCAGGGGGAGATACGGCAATACTTCATTGCAGCAGTGGAGGTGATGTGGGAATATGGGGACCAGAGACCCCAGCACTTCCTAAAAGCAACGTAAGTGTGATTCCCGAAAGCAATGTAAGGTTCTGCATGTATTCCTCCTGCACTGCATGGCATGGCATGATGTATGAGATGGCATGTCCTGGCAGGCAGGATCACGGTTCTGTGCTGGTATAACCCAGCCAAGCAGCCCAGGGGAAGGATGCTCCCAGCATTTCCCCTCTACCTGGAGGGGTTTGAACCTCCAGAAACTTTGAGCTTCTTTGCAAGTGGGTCAGGGATGCTCTGGCTCTGTATCCCCCTGACCAGTAACAACCATGCCATGGCTGCTCTCACTATGGGACAGTGTCACCTGACTTACCTAACTGGCATCCCCGCCAGGGACCTCCGAAGGAGCAGGAGGAAGCATTCCTGGCAGTACCGCAAGGTGGTTTTCCGAGAGTACTTGGATGATTCTTTCACGCAGCCGGTGCAGCGAAGAGAGCTGGATGAACACCTGGGCATCCTCGGGCCCTACATCAGGGCAGAAGTTCAAGATGTCATCATGGTGAGTAGAAAGTTCCCATTTCCTATAAAACCAAAAATCCTCCCGTTGTTGTTGGAGTTCAGCCAGAGGGAGTGCTGAGGTGGGCCTGCAGGCTCTGCAGTGCCCATGGGTTAACCTTCAGGGCTCAGGGGCAGGAGCTGCCCTGTTGGCATGTGACTGGCACCAGACTGGGAGGCAGAGCCACCATTCAGAGGGACCTCAGTGGCTGGAGGAATAGGCCAGCAGGAACCTCAGAGTGTTCAGATGCAAAGCCCTGGATCTGAGACAGACCCAACCCCTGCAACAGCATGGCCTGATCAGCTCCTGGGCTCCATGGGAAGTCTTTTGCGTCAAGGGATTGCAAAAAGGGTAGTGAGCTAAGCAGGGCTCAGTACAGCTCTTTTAGGTGCTCTAAATGAGGGCAGGCTTGGGCTTCCCACACCACCAAAGGTCCTTCAACACCCACCTGAGAAGGAGGTGAAAGGCTCAGGACTTGTGTCCCTGGAGAAGTTGCCCAGTTTTCATGGAAATCTTCACCAGGATGGACTCAGCACCTTTGGGCTCCAGAGGCAGTAGTGTAGCTGACCTTGCTTCCATTGAGCAGGAAAAGGGCCTCATCCTGCTGACATGAACCCAGGATGTGCTTTCCACCAGAGATTGCACTGCACAGCCACGGCTTGTGGTTCAGCAGGGGTTGGCCACTGCAGGGAGACCAACTGGAAGTCAGTCTGGGAACCAGGGACATCCTTCCCACCAGCTGGCTGGACCCACCACCAGGGTCCAGAGCACCGTCAGCATTGCTCCCTTCCACATTCCACTGCTTTGCCTTCCCTCTGGTGCAGGTGACATTCAAGAACCTGGCCTCACGGCCCTTCTCCTTCCACTCCACACTGACAGCCTATGAGGAGGTACAGGGCACGACGCAGCAAGGTGGCGTGGTGCAGCCCGGCAGCCACCGCAAATACTCCTGGAAAGTCCTGCCCCAGATGGCACCCACCACGCAGGAGTTCGACTGCAAGGCCTGGGCTTACTTCTCCAACGTGGACCTGGTAGGTGGGAGCCTCCATGGGGCATCCCAGGAAGGAGAGGTGGGCAGCATGCCTGGATCCTGGCTGTGAGGTCAAGGAATTTCCTATGGTGCTGTGCTGAAAGCAGCTTGGGGCTGTGTAGATTCTCAAGTGTCTAATACAATGATGAACACGTGCTGGTGCTTTCTCTTCTCTTCCCTTCTCTTAACTGGGTTTTCACCCCTTTCCCCGATTGTTCCAGCTTATGAGACTTGCAAGAAACCAGCATTTTGCGGTTCCTTAACCCCTCTGCCAAATCTGCCTGAATTTGGCCCCTGGGTCCAATGCAGTAGGGGCTGTCGGACAGTTGGACAGACAGACACCACGTCTCTTGAAAGCACATGCAAACACTTGCTGCTCAGCCTTTCTTAGCTCAGGGCAGAGTGGGGATGCCCCAGTGAACCCAACATGTCCTTCCCTCCCTGCACGTGGCCCAGAGTGGGAGCTAGGCCAGGGATGCAGACGGGTTCACCGCTTTCCTCTCTGCTGTGCCTCTTGCCGGCGTCAGCGCTGCCTCCTGCTCGGAGGCAAACCCTTATTTCCTGGCTCCCTGGCAGGAGAAGGACCTGCACTCAGGACTCATCGGGCCACTGATCATCTGCAACCGTGGGGTGCTGAGCTACGTTTCCAGGAGGCAGCTGGCTGTGCAGGAGTTCTCCCTGCTCTTCACCATCTTTGACGAGACCAAAAGCTGGTACTTCCCAGAGAACGTGGAGAGGAACTGCCGCCCTCCCTGCTGGATCCAGCAGGACAACCCTGACTTTAAGAGAAACCATTCCTTCCATGGTGAGGACCCTTGCCCTTGCCCTTTCCATCCCACAACCTATATCGGGATGGAAATACCCTGGAGCCTCAAGCCCCTCCTGACCGCTGCCTTTCCCAGCCATCAATGGCTACGTGAGTGACACCCTGCCCGGGCTGGTGATGGCCCAGCAGCAACGAGTCCGATGGCACCTCCTGAACATGGGCAGCACTGAGGACATCCACTCTGTCCACTTCCACGGGCAGCTGTTCAACGTCAGGACTAGCCAGGAGTATCGCATGGGAGTCTACAACCTTTATCCTGGTGAGATGCAGCGCAGGCACTGTGCACGCTCCTCTGCCAGGGCTTCATGTTTGTACCCTTAAGAAGTTCCTGCAGGGGAATACCAAGGAGGGGGAATGGATCTGGAATATTCTGTCCCTGTGTTTGCACAGCACTTGGCACAGTGGCATCCCATTACAGGCAGTAACTCCCCTCTGCTCTGCTCTCTGTTTCTGGCCAGGTGTCTTCGGGACAGTGGAGATGCGGCCCTCACACGCTGGGATCTGGAGGGTGGAGTGCAAAGTGGGAGAGCACCAGCAGGCTGGAATGAGTGCCCTCTTCCTCGTGTATGACCTGAGTGAGTGATCTCTGTGCCCTGACCCACCTGGGCCACAGCCACAACCAGCTTGCATTTGAGCTTCCTCCCCCCAGATCTCTCAGCATTTCTCTTCGGGTGACCCAACTGGGATCTTCTGGGTTTTCACTCTGAAAGAAAGTCACTACTTCAGCCCTTGCCACCCTGCACAGCCCAGCAGAGAGCACAGAGTCAGGGACACAGCTGGGGTGAAGGCTGGGACACCAGCTTCATTGGCCTGCAAATATTTAGTCCAAGAGCTCTCGTTTTCCAAATCTGAGGGTCCCTGGACCTTCCACAAAATGCACTTACCCACACATGGGCTGGTCCCTGCCCATGCTGTCAGTAAGGTACAGTGCCCAGCTTCCTAGCCATATGTCAGGAGGTAAACTGAGGCACAGAGCGATGACAGGAGGCAGTGAGTGATGCTGCCTGACTACAGGTTGGTCTGATAGAAACAGCTCCAAGAGCAACTGCAAAATCCACAGTAAACCTCTGATTCCACCCCAGAACGTTTCTAACTCACCATAAGTAAGCACTGGGGAAGTGGTGTGGGAGAGTAATATTTTATCACGCTGTGACAGTCTCTCTCCTATTTCTAAAAGAATATTAAATGTCAGCCAGAAAACATTGCCGTAAGTTAAAAATCCACTTAAGATTTCAAATTTGTATTTTCCCCAGGAGCTTTTGACACGCAGTGGCGATGCCAAGGTGTGACAAGTTGCTAATAATAATGGTTATTATAAGAGACAAACATCACTGTGCTCAGCAGACCAGAAGAGAGACACAGAGAGACAGGGGTGTCAGGTAGACTTTCCTTCAGCAATGTGATATTTGTTTTCAAAAGATGCTGCCTAGCAACAAAGAGGCCCAGGAGCAAGACATGGGTATAAGGAAGAGACACTTGTCAGCACTGCTGGGACATTAGGACATGGCAATGAGAGGTCAGGGACTCAGGGAAAGGAGTTTGGCAAGAGGCTGCTGTGTCTGATGCTAGAAACTCTCTGCTCTTGACATGGAGGGTTGGGAGCAAGGACTTCCAGCACCCCTAAAATTCAGGGATGGATGTGGAAGCCTCTGAAACCTATCCCTTGGTGTGAGAGAAACAAGCCTGGGAGCTCCTGGAGGCTTGAAAACCTCCCTGAGCCTTAAGGCTGCTACCCAGCCTAGACTTTTGTTATCTAAACAACTGTCCCTGGTTTTTGCCCTCCCCTGTTCCCTGCAGACTGCCGGAATGCCCTGGGAATGGCCTCAGGCGGCATTGCAGACTCTCAGATCACAGCCTCGGGGCAGTATGGTGAGTAGCTGGAGGGCAGGTGGGGTCAGGGCAGCTTCAGCCAACATAACTCACGTGTTTGCCTGCCACAAGTTCTGCTGCACTGGGTCCCTGGTACAGTCCTTCATCCATGCCCATGTCAGCATCCTACTCAGGACCTGGAGCCTCCCCACATGGCTGGCCCATCGTGCCAGTGCTCTGCCACCCTGTGTGCGGCTACTAAACCCCAGGATGATCCTCAGGCCCAGTCCCGGGAATGGACCTCTCACCACCTTACACAGCACCAAGGGCCAGCAGTACCCTCGTGTCTGTGTTCTCTCCTTGCAGGGCAGTGGGCTCCTTACCTGGCCAGGCTGGACAACACTGGCTCCATCAATGCTTGGAGTACTGACCGCAGCAGCGCCTGGATCCAGGTGAGAGGGGCCTTGTGTCCAAAGGCACCGCTGGGGGCATCGCAAGGTCATGCTCGTGCAGAAGGGCTCATGGATGGGCAGTGCCTCCCCAGCCACATCTGCTGTTTCCTTCTTCCCTCTGAGAGGGGAGCACTAAGATCCTAATGGCAGCTGCTCTGGTCAGGCTGCTGCTGGCCTGACCCCCATACCCATCCTCAGTGCCGCAGAAGAATCACTTGATGGTCCAGCTGCAGCACTGGATTGTGCAAAAATCCCCCAAAGACCAAGGAAGAGCAGCTCACCTCTCCCCTGCTCACTCCCAGCTGTTGGCTGACTTGTGCCCTTATGAACAACTGTTTTAATTACTTTCATAACCAGTGCTCAATTATGTCAGGAGGAAGGAAGTTCACGGGTTCACAGGGCATTGCCTGAACATGGCTTGGGTTTTCCATCAGAAGTGAATCCCTGACTTTCATTCTCAGGTGGATCTTTTGCATCCCAAGATTATTCATGGCATAAAAACCCAAGGGGCCCGACAAAAGTTCTCCAGCTTCTACATCTCCCAGTTTGTTGTGTTCTACAGCCTTGATGGGCGAAGGTGGAAGACGTACAAGGGAAATGCCACGAGCACCCAGATGGTAAGGTGAAGGGTCTTGAGGAGAGTGCCCTCCCAGAATGGGGTGTCCTGGGGTGATGAGAGCTGGGAAGCTCTGCACACAAGGCAGAGACCTCCTGAGCCCCTGAGATTAGGGCAGGAACAGAGACTATTCAGTGACTGAATCACAGATCTGCAAGGGACTTGCCGTCTGTGTCCATCTGTCTCATTTTGAATTGTCTGAGCTACCTCCTTCCACCATCCCAGGTGGCTGTGAGATCCACCTCTTAATGTTATGTTGCATTTTACTTAGAGCTAGGCATAAGACTCTACCTGAATATCTTTTTTGACCCCAAAGGCAAATTTGCCTTTCTAAAAATATTGTGCAGACGCAGATGATTTGGAGAATCTACAGTCACTAGAAAAAACCCACAACCTAAATATGCATAAGCTGATCAATCCACTGGGAGAAGAGTATCCAGAAAAGCCTCCATTGTGTGCACCAGCTGTGGCTACAACTTTTCCCAGGTTCAAATGTTTGAGGACTGACTTTTTTTTTCTTCTTTTTCTCACCCTTGTTTGGTGAAAATATAAAACCAAGTTAATTTGCACAGACCCGAAGTTTCTTCTTCTCTTTCTCCGTGGCCCACTCAAACTTCTTTGGCCTGAATCACATCTCAAATCATTTCCCTGAGCTGCCATTTTTGTAAGGATGGTGATAAGATACAGAAGTGCCAGACAGGAATGTTTTCTCCCCAGTAATCCTTGCCTTGTCTATCTCTCCGCTGGTACAACAATTCTTTCCCTCCCTTTCCCTGCAGCTGTTCTTTGGAAATGTGGATGCAACTGGGGTGAAAGAAAACCGGTTCAACCCCCCAGTTGTAGCCCGGTACATCCGCATCCACCCCACCCACTACAACATCCGGGCTACGCTGCGCATGGAGCTCCTTGGCTGCGACCTCAACAGTGCGTCCTACCCACAGATACCAACCACCCAAACTGGGCTCTGATCTGCTGGGGTGCTGCGCACTAGCTCCATATGTGCCAGGACTCCCAAGCACTTATGGAGGGGGAAGGAGGAGGTTGGAGATGGCACTGAGGTGTTGAGGGAACAAAGCTGGAAAGTTTCATTGTGGTCTTAGAGATAACAATACCAGAGGGAGAGCGTGGGGCCAGCTCTCACCATCACTTTTTTACTGAAGCACAGGAAACTTCCAGCAGCAGCTAAGCAGATAGATGGGGAGCTGCTGCCTCAGTCTGGGGGAGCAGGGAACAAGCAGAGACAGATGCTGTTGGCTTTTACTCTGGTTTTGCCAATTGAAGGTGAGATAGCTCTGATCAACAGTGCAACCTGAGGAAATGGTGCCCTGGGATCCTTTCTTTGGCTTTGCACACCTTCTCTGCAGCAGCTAAAAGCAGCAGTGGCTGTGCTGTCAGCCCATGCCCTAAACCTGCCAGCTGGCTCTGAAGCAGCTGTGCACAGGCACACCTGATCACACATATGCAGGGTGTCTCCCTGCCAGGTATTCTTGTCCTTTCCCTGAAGGCAGGTTCTCCTTATGTCTCCTTACACCATAAATTCTTCACATTCCTCTTAGATAAAATCTCCAGGGAGAAAAGAAGGTGAGAATAGTTTGGCTAGAACCATGCTGCACACGGGGGGCCCTAAGCAGTGCAGAGACCATGACACTGCAGCAAGGTACTGCAGAAGAACCTGTAACCAGGGAAAAGGCATGGAGGGCAGCTGGGGCAGTGAGCAGGCAGAAGGTATCTCCATGATGGGTCTGTTCTACCCCATGACAAGCATTGCTCCTCTCTTTCAGGCTGCTCCATGCCCTTAGGAATGGAGAACAGAGGGATTCCTGACCAGCACATCTCTGCATCCTCCTACAGTGCCAACATCTTCTCCAGCTGGACACCTGCCATGGCCCGCCTGAACCTTCAGGGCAGGACCAACGCCTGGAGGCCAAAGGTAGCCAAAGGTGCAAGGAGATACCAGGCAGGCAGCTGGGATCCCAGCAGGGATCTCCTAGTCAGGGCTATGTGGGAAGTGTGTGCAGCCACATGCACCGTGCAAGCTGCCCACTCACTGCCACACTGATTTAGCACCCAGCAGTTCCCACCAGATGTCTGGTAGGGCAGGTGAAGTGCAGGGCCAGCTTGGCTTCAGCTGCAGTGAGTGTGTCTTTCTCATTGCTGCTGGAGGGTTGAAGGCAGTCTGTCCTTCCTCAGAGCAACAGCCCCAGAGAGTGGCTGCAGGTGGACTTCGAAGTAACCAAGAAGGTGACTGCAATCATAACCCAAGGTGCCAAAGCTCTCTTCACCCAGATGTTTGTGAAGGAGTTTGCTGTCTCCATCAGCCAGGACGGCGTGCACTGGAGCCCAGTCCTGCAAAATGGCAAGGAGAAGGTAGGCAGAACTGCTCCATGGCCAGAACCATGGGCACCCCCAGGGCAGCAAGCACAGCCCTTGGCTGAAAACATGCACACAGGATTTCTTTCCAAGAGCAGTGAGCCAGGCTGTGCTTTTTCCTTCCTTAAAGCATTCCAAGGGGTGTTTGTCTGGGTTGATCCTGTCCTCACTGTGCCAGCAGAGGAAAGCGCACCCCTGGTTTCTCTCTCCTCTCCAGATTTTCAAGGCAAACCAAGACCATCAGAGCACAGTGACGAATACCCTGGAGTCCCCTCTCTTTGCCCGCTATGTGAGGATACACCCCCGCCAGTGGCACAACCACATTGCCCTGCGAATAGAGTTCCTTGGCTGCGACACTCAGCAGGAGTACTGATGGCTGCGGGGCCAGGAAGAGGCAGTGCCAGCCCAAGGACACACATCCCACCAGGCACTGAACACTCCTCAGGGCTGGAGCCATCCCTCCAGGGGCCTGGCTGCCCCTGCTGCTGGGGAAGAGAAGAGCTGCAGAGCTTCACAGTGGCTGGGTCATTATCTGCCTTTTCCTGTCTCTCGTCTACCAGATGCCATATACTCAGATGTAATGATGAAGAATTAAACAGTAATTTTCCAGTATCTCTCTGCACTTTCTCCTCTGCTCTAGCCTTGGAGTCCCCAGGGGCCCAGTCAGCATTACCAGCAGCTACTAATTAATTAGCCCCAGAGCTTCTCAGCCTGGTTTTGCACAAGTTCCTGCTGCCCTGAGCACAGTCCTGGAGGAAGAAGAGCAAAGATAAGGATGGGGGATGGAGGCCTTGCTCCAGGCCCCAGTGTCTGTTTCACAATTGGTGGGGATCGGAGGCTGGAGGGAGGCAGCTCTTGCTCAACCTGACTCAGCACTGGGCTTTGGCCCTGCACTTCCCTTTGTCTCCTTTCCACAGTGCTGCTGCTGCTGTGGGCTGGGTGCCGTCACCCTGCTTTCTGTTGCTGCCTTGAGCAAGCCCTCCTTGTTCTCCACAGGAGGAGTTCTGTGGGTGCCCCTGGCTCCCAGGGACCCTGGTGGGACATTGACTGGTGGATGAGCTGCCACTTTGACATAATCCCCAGCAAGGTGTGCCATGGGCCAGAGCCATCTTCCTGACACCTGTGGCTTTCCCCCTCCCTAGCACCTGCCCCACGCAGTGGCAGATGTTTCCCCTCCCAGGAATGACGATGAGCAGCGTGACACAGCGTGACACTGGCTCCTGCCTCATTCCTCTCTTCCAGAACAACAGCCACCTCACAAGGGTGGGAAGCACCTGGAGGGCTGTGGGGAAGGCGTGAGGTCATCCTTGTTGGGCAGCACTTCTACTCCAGCAGCTTGCCAGAGCCTGTGCCATCCCACCCCCAGGGCAGTGAGTCCTCCCTCTGTGACGGGGAAGCTGGGTGGCCCCACAAAGCCTCTGGTAGCCAGTGTGGCAGGGAAAGCAGGGTTATGAGAAGGCTTTGGAGAATGGCAGAAGTCAGGTGAGTGCCATCACAGGATGGCTGCAGCAGCCCAGCAACATCCAGAGATTGCCTTGAGAGCTTCCAGGGTGCCCCATCAGAGTCGGGCAGTCTCTGCTCACACCTGTATGAGATGTGGCCTGCAGCAGGTCTGAGAACAGCTCTGCCAGCAGCACAGGGGACACCAGGGCTGTGCCATGAGCAGGGTGGTTGTGTGAGGGAGGGCTGCTCTGAGCCACCCAACTCCTTCCTGCCATCGGCTGCACCAGGGCTGTGTGGTGCACACGGATGCTCCCCTCCACACCTTGTGTCTGGAGGAAGCGGGGACGTGCTGCAGATCACCCCAGTGCTGTGACCTATCCGGGAACCCGCACCCAGGGGAGATCAGAAACTGGTGTTTCAAACGACAGCTCGAAAAAGCCTCATGCATCTGCCACGTTCCACACTGCTATACAGGGAGCCTTTGCTGTGGCCCTGGCAGTGATTACATTACAGCCCAAGCAGGAGATGCAATCACTCTTTGGCTTAATTGCATTCTGACAATAACCAGGCACAGAGGTGAGGAGAGGCTGCCTGGCAAGCACTGGCCTGAAGAAAGGGATAGGAGCCATGAGCTTCTCAAAGGGAACACCCTTGCCTGAGGCAGAGTAGCCCTCAGCCTGGGAGGACAAAACCTGCCACCTCAGGCCCTTCTGAAGGCATCCTTCCTCAGCTCCAAGGCAACTCCATCTCTCCTGAGCTCAGTGGTCAATGCTGCACAAGGACAGCTGGCTGCAGTCACTGGGCCACCAGCACAGAGGAGCACATGTGAAGGCCCTGATGGCAAAAAGAACAGAGCAGAGACATCATCTCAGACCCAAAGGGCAGCTGGACTGTAGACAGAGACACACATGCTGAGGAACTGGCCCAGTCCCTCACATTGATACCCCTGGACAAGGGCAAGCATCTGCACCCTCTGCCCATGCCCAGGCTGAAGCAAAAATACCCTTCAGGGTCTGTACCAGTGGATGCTCAGGCTCATCCTCCCTCAAGAAAATGGCTGCCATGTTGTGGCACATTTGTCTGGTGACACAGGATTAGATCAGAGGAAAAGCTCTGTGCACCAGAGCCTACTCCAGATTATTTTCAAAGAGGAAGCGCAGCTGAAATCTCTGCAGGTGACCCAGCAGCTTTCACCCACCAGCCCTGGGCACTTCCAGGATGTTCTCCAGCCAGCCAGGAAGCAGGGAAGGGACTGTGCTGAGCAAGAGCACTAGTGGGCAGGCAGGCACATGTGTCTGAGCCTGCCAAGTTCTGGCACCCATTACTGGAAGCATGTCTTGACATTTATCTTGTGAGGAGTGGAGACCAGACGCTGTTTCCTCACAGCACGACGCAGATCTGAAATGCATCACATCCTCCCCCGGCCACAGACGTTTCTGTGCAGGGGAAGGGCTTGACCGGCATGAAGCCCTCTGCCTTTCAGCCAGGAGATGCCCTGCCTAGTCACCACCCTGCAAAGAGCCCTGCTGCAGCACGGGCTGCCTGGCTGAATCCTCCTGGACCCCAGGGATCTTTTGTCTTTCATGGCTCAGCTGCCAGGGTTGCCTGGGCTGGGTGATTTGGTGATCAAACAGCTTTCTGGTGTCTCCAGGAAGCCAAAACACATCCTGGCTGTCTCTTTCTATTAGAGCCCAAGCAGAGATTAATTTGCAAGCCAAAGTGTGTGAGGTTTCAGTGCTGAGTCCCAGCCAGATAAGCCACTGGCCAGGGAGGTTTCTGAAGCTCCCTTCTCTCATGCTGGATGGAGAGCTCTTGGTGTGCTCCCCCACCTGAGTCAGATGTGGGGAGTGTTTGCAGGTATTGCAGCTGTGCAGGTGGGCACCATTCTCTGAAAAAGGTGCCAGCACATAAGAGAAACAGGCAGTATCAGGCTGAAGAGAGCACCTGAGCAGAGACCACGGCCTACGGGGAGCAAAGCAGACTTGGGCAATCACAGCTTAAATCCCAGCTCAGCCATGGAGCTTGGACCAAGCTGCTCACCACCTCCTCCACCTCAGTTTCCCCATGTGTAACCGAGAGGGAATGAACAGACTTAGACATCCTTTTTCTGTCTGTCAGGTGTCTCTTGTCACATTTCTCCCTCCTACTACACATTCCATGATTAACTTAAGGGCTTGTCTCTGCTCTCTGTATCTCTTGCCTCCTACTCCACGTTGCTACCAGCCTGTTTCTAGCCTATGAGTGCGAGAGGAGCCCAACACCAAGGGGTCCTGCCTCCAGGGTGTGCTCGGGGCAGCACATCTCAAAGCCATGCCCCACCAATCCCAGTGTGTGTCCATACTTCCCCGCTCCTCCTCCTCCCAGGCTGCTTCAGCTGCTGGGTAAGGATGCTACAAAGTGCTCTGCAAACCCTTCTTGGTCAGCTGAGCAGGGCTGGGGGAGATGAGGCTCCGAGCAGCATTCTCCAGCCTGGTGCACACATCTGCTGGGGCTGAATGCAGTCAGGCACCCTGTGACTTTTCTAGTGCGTTATTTTCTCATCCCAATCAGGCTGTCCAGGGAACCCTGCAGACAAAGTCTGGGCCACAGGTTCCACCAGGCACAGCTGCAAAACATGGCCCTCTTAGCTGTCTTCCTTCTGCTCCTGGTATTGACTCCCCTGATCTCCTACTAACGCTGCAAGCCTGTTATGTGCTTGGTACGCAGAACTCGCTTAGCATCAGGAGCTAAATTTGATGAAGCCTTAGACCACAAGTTGTGAATTTCCACTCAGATAGGCTGAACTTTTACCAAGTTAAGTAAAAAGGGGCCCCAGAGCTGGTTTGAGCTGGAAGATAAGGAAGCAAGGAAGGCTGCTACCATCATCAGGTCCGCTGACGCAGCAGTCTTAGAGATAAGAGAAGGAACAGCCCACCTAGAGATAGTGAGGGGACCCAGTAAAGAACAGGAATACCCCAGATCCTAATATTACTAGTGGTCAGAACTGTCATGTGAGGGGTGGGGAATTGTTCCTGTGGAGGATTGTTCCTCTTTGCAGGCACTCAGCTCAAGCTGTTCTACATGTCAGATAAATAAACAACCTATTTACTCAGTGGATTAGCAACTTGTCTTCTTCAAGCAGGCCGAAGTCCTGTTGATGGTGGCATAAATCCTGGCAGGTGGGGTAATTCCTTCAACAAAGCCCAAGGCCCCAGATGGGCAGTGTGAGGCTGAGAGTAGGGCAAGAAATGGAGCTACGTCTGGATGATGCAGGACTTCAGACAGGTGATCCCACGTAAGTGTGCAACAGCTGCCACAGGAATGAGACTGATGGGAAGAGTACTCCCACTCCAGCCTGTGCTTCTGGGACTCTGTTACGGGTTTAAAACTTGGTTAGATGGACAGGTTGTTAGACCAATTAGAAAGCTGGTACCGCCTCTGCGATCCACATATTTGCTAACCCAGAGCGGGATTTTGGAATTCTCACTTCCTGCGTGCCTGCAGGGAGGAACGGGCCCGCCCGGGGCCCAGGCCTCCCCCACTGGGAGGGGCCAGATCCCTGGAGAATAATTCTAGAAGCTGCGGGCAGCCAAAGGAACAACTGTGGGCTGCCCTGCAGTGAGATCCTTGCGATGCGGCATTTAAGAACCCCGAGCTCCGTCTCGGAGCGGGGCCTGGCGGGGCCCAGCCCTCCCCCCGGTCCCAGCGGCGGCGGCGGCGCGGCCCGGCAGAGCCGGCAGGGACTGGGCCGCCAGGAGAAAATATTACCCCGAAGCCGCAGGCAGCCAAAGAAACACCTGTGGGCTTCCACGCAGCTGAGATCCTCGCGGTGCGGCATCTATGGACCTCCGAGCTCCGTCTCGGAGCGGGGCCCGGCACGGCCCGACCTGGGGCCCTTCCCCGGCAACGGTGGCGGTGGGGACTGGGCCGCCAGAAGAAAGCACCAACCAGCCGGCAAATGGAGGAGATGGCAAGTGCCTTCCTGATACAAAACCCTGATAACATCATTTTCCTCAGCTGCAACTTTGCAGATGCCAACTGCCTTCCAAGTTAGAGAAGAAAGAAAG
>VZTA01022876.1:17602-45910 GCA_013398855.1 Mohoua ochrocephala | reverse complement strand
GCCCCCCGCTCCTGGACCCCAGCCCGCTCCCGGCCCCGTCCCCGCCGAGCCCCAGCAGGGAGCCCCTGCGTGCCCCGCTGCCTGGGGGCCCTTAGCCCAGCACCCTGCGCCCGGCTCAGGCCCAGCACGGGTCCCCCGGGGGTCCCGCTCCATCCCGTCCCTCCCGCACATGCAGGGGGAAGCAGGGTTCCAAAGGCAGAGACCCCGCGGTGGGCATCCAGGTGCGTGCTCTGTGCGTGGCGTTGCTGGTCCCCAGCACTCCAGGAGCAGGGATGCTCGCTGGGGACGTGGGGTGCCTCCGGGGAATGGTCAGCCAGCATAGCCGGCAGGGCAGAAGGGGCTGGGTGCAGGGGAGGAAGGCTCCAGCATCCTGCCACGGAAGAGATTGTGCTTGTTTTGCTGCAAAGTTGTAGCTGGTCTGAACTGGAACTGCCTGTCACATGAGCTGATTCAGCTGCTGAGCAACCTCCAGGTCCACAGCATGGGCTCGAGGAGGGTGGGGGTCTCTTCCCCAGGGAAGGAGGATGCAAGCAGCCCTTCTCATGCCTACCCCAGGACAGGGAGTGAGCCGATGGCCGCATGCACCCCACCTCCAACAGAAGGAGAGCAGCCTGCACCAGCTCTCTTGGTTCTGCTGAGTGGGCTCCTTCCTCACTTAGTGCTGCTTGGGGTAGCTAGGGTGCAACCAGGAGAAGGTCAAGAGTTGCCAGTGTTAAACAGCTGATGCTTTTCTCCCGGCAGAGATTTTCAGCTTTGAACAGGCATCCTTGGTGAAGCCATGGCATAATGTGCCTGGGCAAAGGTTTCCTTGCAACTGCGGGGAGTCTCTGAGAGAGAGCGGGGAGGAAATTTCCCTCAAGTGCTGTCCTTGGCCCATCCTGTTGGACACTTAAACATGCAGAAGAGGCTTGTCAGATCTGTCTCACACCAGTGGCTCATCTGCTTTTTATGGTTCAACCTTGGTAGGGTGCTTTGAAAAAAACAGTAGGAAAAAAATAAATAAAGCAAAGTGTCTGGACCAGGCAGCTGCTGAGAGGAGCTCTTGCATCCCTCTGCCTGCAATATCCAGGCAGAGGGCCTGCCTGGCTGCAAACAGAGCAAGGACAAATTGCCAATAGCAGCAGAGCATGGAAAATGTGGGCGCTGCCCTACAGCTCCCTGGTGTTACGGTGTATTTATTTCAGTAGGGATAAAGAGAGAGATTGTGAACTGAGATGTGCATGAGGCCTTTTAAAAGGAGCTCTGTAGGGCTGGCTTCCAAGAGTGTCCTGAGCTTGCCAGTCGGCCACATGCCTGTCTCTGTGTCATGGGCATGCAGAGATGGTGCTGGCCCACAATGGCTGTGGCCCCTCCATGGGACACCGGGATATTGCCCAGCAGCAGCTCTTGGGAAGGGTGCTGGGTCTGCCTGGCTGCTCCTGGTCCGGAGTCAAGCAGGGTGGCTGGGAGGTTTCTCTTCTGCATTTTCTCTGGCAGAGCCACGTGCTGGGAAATGCTGTCCTGTGTTCCTCACGTGGTGGCAGGGCATGCAAATCATGGCAAGCGGAAGCCATGTTATTGCTAGAAAACAACTCCAGGCCTCTTCTCTTGAGCCTCACCCCGTGCCTGCATATCTTTGCCATATCTCCTGACTGACAAGTACAGATTTACCAAAAAGGTGTGGGCTTTATTCCCAGCTGTGCACCTGGTTGGCAGGATGACCTTGGGCTTGTCCCTTTATCATCCATGACTCAGTTCCCCAGCTGTAAAATGGGCAGTGAATGTGACCTTTGGGAGTTTGGTGGAGAAAAGGAGGGTACTTCTGGGGAGAGCTGATCTTGAGGGTGCAGAGGGAACAGAGGGAACTCTGCACTTGCCTCTGGGCAGCAGTTCTCAGCATCCAACTGGCAGCAGCTCCAAAGCAGACTGAGGCCACAATCCCCAGGGGCCAAATCCTGAATCGACCACAGGTAAAACTCGGTTGAAAGCTGAGCTAACTTCTGGCTTTGACTGATGAAGTGGGGAGGGCTGGTTCCAACGTTTTAATCTCAAATGTATTTGGCCGTGTTGCTGTGTGCAACAGCTACAGGGAAAAAAAGCTGTTTTGCAGGGCTTGTTCTGGAAGGATGGAGTGGCAGGGCAGCTCCTCCTTCTGTCAGTGTTGTGGTTTCACTGGCCGTCCCTCGGAGGTGACCAGCTTCACAAACACATCTGGAAGGCTGCATCAGCCTTTTCGAGTGGGAAGGTGGTGCCTCAGCAAAACTGACTGTGCTCCCTTGAAAATCTGGCCCATCTCCATTGCAGCACTCTGTGATCTGGAGTCAGTGTGAGGGCACACAGAGCTGGCAGCACCTTCTGGCTGCCACTACCATTTTGTATCCCTCCTATTTCTCTCTTCCCCCTCCCACCGAGACCTGTTGGTGGTGCCGGGCCTTTTCCCAGTGTCAGCAGTATAATCCTTTTTGGTTTAAATGTTGGTTGATTTGATTCTTTTTTTTAAACTTGAATCATACTGAAGGGGTTTTAGGTGAGATTGTTCCTGTGGCTGTGCAGGCAGACTTGAGAAGTCAGTAGCCCCTGGCAGAATTAATTACTTTTAAATGTCCACGTGGCTGTTGCTCCCCAGCCTGCTGGAGCAGCCCTAAAGCAGCTCCCAAGCTCAATTTTTTGCTACTTTGCTTTTTTTACACATTGCTGGTTTTTTTTAAGCTGTACAAGACTGAGATGGACAGATCCTCAATGGGGACGGAGGCAAGGCTGGAGGGTGGGAGGAGACATTGCTGGGTCAGGACATCTCTGCACCAAGCAATGCCCCACGGTCCCTGCATGCACCCATGGCGACTATAATGTGAGGGGCGATGATTCATGGAGGGAGCTGGGATCTTGTTCCTCACTGTGGGCAGCAGAGTATGTCTTCCTGCCAGCCAAGAGGGCAATCCCAGAGAAACCTGGCTCCAGGGCTCCTTCTTGCATCCAAGCTGCTGTACTTTGGGGGCCTGCTTGGCAAAACCAGCAGTACTTTCCTCCACATACTCGCCAGGCAGCCCTGTTTTTCCAAGGCTACCTGATACTGAAGTCTCTTGGTTAGAGCAGCAAGGAGAGCCCAGGAACCAAATCTCTGAACGTGCCCTTTGCACTGTAGTGCTGCTTTCCTCAAGTGCTGCTTCAGCCTCCTGCTAACAAGCTGCCCAGTTAATGTTTGATTTGCCCGTGGCGTGCAGCCTGGTGGAGCCAGTGCGGCAGCAGCAGCAGCAGCCCTGGCAGACAGTGCTGACCCCACTGGGGGACAGGATGCCAAGTCCTGGGATCCTCGCTGCATTCCCTGTTGGTAAACACTGCCCAAGGAACTGGTACACTTCTCTCTGCCCCAGGATATGGGGCAGAAATCTGGACTCTTGAGGAAAATGCAGGCGGGGGGCTGTGGGGCACCTCTGACCCATGGAGCTGGTGGCTCTTGTGTGCATTGCCACTGGAGCAGGATTTGTGCAGGAGGATTTGTACCCTCGTCAGCCAGCTGCAAGGCACACAGGGCTGCTGGGTGCTGGGTGTCCTGCACCCCTATTGCACAGCTCAGCCCCCCAACCTCCTTGCCCCACCTCTGCCCCAGCATGGTGACAGAGCCCGGGGCTGTGCAGAGCTGGCAGTGGCTGGTAGCCATGAGCTGGCTCTCAGCTCATGGCCAGATGTTTCCTGTGGAGCAGTGCACAAGGAGCAGAGTCTGGCCAGTCACCAGCATGACTCGAAAGGCTCTTGAGGTCACAGACTACGCTGGGCTAAGCCAGCCAAGAGCGTGGCAGCTTCCAGGAGAGTGCAAGGCGATCTGGCCGGCCAGCTCATGTGCATGGGGTATGAGAGCCACGCATGTCTCCTGTTTCTGGGTGACAACATCAGGGCTGAATCTGCCACCCCGAGGGTCCTGGTTGTCCTCATGAACCAGGCGTTTTTCCATCCCCACCCGCCGGCTGCCCAGTGCCATCAGCAAAACAGCCCACACCATCCCAGCATGGCTCTGGGCAGAGAGAGTTGTTGGAGGACCCTTCTGCATTCAGAGTTGCCATCAAGTGACTGGTGGTCATCCCCAGGCACAGCAGCCAGTCTCTGGTGGCAAACCTTGTTCTCCAGGAGTCAGCACTGGTGCTGTGTCAGCGTCGAGGGCTGGGTGTTTTCTCCAGCTCTCAGCAAAAAGCAAAGGTCGGGGCCAGGAGGCTCAGCTGATGTGGATGGTGAGGATGGGAACTCCCAGTCCCTGGAGCAGACTGTGCTGTGTCCTGGGTCATCGGGCTCTGCTGAGCCTAGAGGTTTGAAGCCAGGAATTGCATGGTCTAACACTTTCCCAAGGCATGACCAAGATAAGTGTGATCTGTGCTGACTCCAAACACCTCGTGGGCACTTTGGCCTCGGGTTGGGCTGGAGAAGATCCTTGTCTTCTTATTCCTCCTTGCACCTGCTGGTTTGGCAGAGGGGGACAGCTCTAGGCACGCACGCTGCTGGATCTGTTCCTCTGCACTGCAAATGGTGTGGTAGCATCGTGCCCTACTAGGGCTGGCAAGCCAGGCGGGGGGGGGATGGATGCAAGTTGTTCTTCCTTCCACCCTGCAAGTCCATGGCCTGGGTGCTGTTCTGGGCTGGGATTCAGCCTTCTTCTCTGTGTTTAAGCCATTGGCAGCTGGAGCCCACGTGGTCGCCTTTTGAGGAGTAGGTTGGTTGGCACTTTTGGAAGTAGTTGGCTTAAAAATAAATCGCTGCATCATGGGCACACAGCTCCCTGAGCCTTTCCCTCCCTGGCCCAGCCCCACCAGTGCCCTTTTTGGGGGCTGTGACAGTGACCGTGCCTGGTCTGTCTCTCTCTGCCAGCACCTTTCCTGCTATCCTTGTTAGTCCTGACTCTGCTGCCCCTTTCTTTGGCTCCCTCCCTGCTTTCTGCCATCGCACAGAGCTGGATCAGCCAGCAGCACTCCAGCACATCCCTACCAAAGCTCATACTATTGTGGTTTAGTGCCATGGCTGCAGCCCAGTAGCAGATACTCTTCACGAGCCTTCGCCTGGCCTGACCAGATCTGCCTCCCCATGTGGCAGTGTGGGGCTGCAGCTCCTCCTCTGCTCCAGGCCAGGGGTCTGGAGTGGGTGAGAGCGAGCTCGGGCAGGGGGGGTCAGGCTGATATTTCCCAGCTCCTGGCATGGAGCTTCTGGCCCTGGTGCTTGGTTGACAAGTCAGGCTCTGGTGGGGAGAGGTGTTGGCTCTGCCTATCTGGCATGGCCATGTCACTGATGCAGGACTTTGTGAGGACTTTGCTGGGTGTCCTTGCAGGTTTGCTGGCTCTGGCTCTCAGAGTCAGGCTGCAAACTGGGCAGCAAAGCCAGGAGTCTGGTGTGGAGTGGGACAGCCGGGAGGGTTTGTTTTGCACCGTGGGCTGGCGTGGGAATTTGTGCCAACAAGGTGGGCAGGGGCTGCAGATCGAGGCTGGCCTGGGTTTTGCTGGGCCAGCACTGATTTGGGAGAGGCTTGGGGAAAGTCCACCGCACTTGGGGCCAAACAGGCACATTTGTGAGCTGTGTGGAGACATTACCCAGCATGTCTGAGGGATTTGACAGGACTGTGTCAGGCTTTCTCAGGCTGGGACAGAGAAGCTCACCAGGTAGGATGGGTTTGGAGGTCCCATGCACTCTCCATCTGCCCTGGTGCCAGCACCAGGAACACTGCTGGAAACCAAGAACTGAGGTTTCCTCAGGACTGAAAGCCCTTGCTTGGCTTCCCAGTGCAAACCGGCATGAAAGGACCTGTAGCTGGGAGCTGGGAAGGGGAATGGGATGTTTCTGGCTGGCTTGGGAGCACACTGCCTTCAGTGCCTGGATGTTGAGTACATGGCTCTGCACCGTGTCAGTTGTCCACTGATGTAGGTCAGGAAAGGTTGAACTTGCAAACTGAGCAAGAGAAAATCCTGGCTCCAGTTCTCAGGGGTGACTCCCAAACTGTTCTGTTCACTGGGTGAAGATGTCCTGGGCTTTTATGCTCTGCAACAAGCTGTATGTGAGCCAAGTGCTGCTGCAACACACAAGGAGTGTTTGTGACTCTTTGCTTCAGAAGATCAGCTGTGGACTCTTTTGGCTTCTGCTACCTGTAGCTTTTCCAAAGTTTTCTTACCTCCTGTGTTTCCCAGGCTGGAAAACTGCAGATTGAACCCGCATCCACATCTCCAAGGCTCAAGCTCTTCTGCTCCTTTTCTTTTCTTGCCCTTAGTGTCTTCTCCTCCCCTGTGCTCCGCCTGCGCTGCAGGCACCTTAACGTGTTTGAGTAGCTCAGCCCCGCAGCAGGGATCCAGCATTCCCAGGTGGAGCCCCTAAACCGTGGTCTCTGTTTTGCCCTGACAGGCCATGACTCAGTCCCCAAACGCCATTACTGAGGACATTTATACCAACGGCTCAGCGACCCTGGGCAGCCCCTCGCACAGCAACAGCCGCGAGGTGCGCAAGATCCGCCTTGTCCAGTTCGAGAAGGTCACCGAGGAGCCCATGGTGAGAACTGGCAAGGCCCCAAAGCTGGATGGCACCCGGGGGGTGGAGGGACAGGTTGAGCTGTGCCAGCAGGCTGGCCTCGAGGGAAACAGATCACTGGAGATCTCGGCCATGGGAAGAAGGTGTTGGACTCTGCCTTCTGCCCAGGCACCCAAAGTGAGCCCCACAAAGGGTGGTGATAATGGTGCCAAGAGGAGCTGCAGCAGCCTGAGTTGGCCTAGCAGGGTCTTTCCCCCAGCCGCTGCACAGCCCACTGTGGACATGGGCCTGGAGTGGACCTTGCTGAGGGCAGGAGAGCTCTCCCCTCTAGCGAGCAGTCATGGATTTTCCTGTCTTCCAGGGAATCACGCTGAAGCAAAATGACAAGCAGAGCTGCATGGTGGCCAGGATCTTCCATGGGGGCATGATTCACAGACAAGGTAACAAGGCCTTCATAGAAGCAGTGCATGGGGTGCACGTCTGCAGGTGGTTTCTTCCCATGCAGCAATAACGCAGGTCCTCAGCAGTGCTGGCTTTCCCCTGTGACATGGACATCTGTGCCTGTTCCTCCCCTAGGGATGTGTCAGGAGCTTGGGACTCACTGGTCTCTCTGCATGGTTGTCATGTTAATACAGTGGAGGCTTTAGGGATAAATAAAGGGTTGGGGGAAGGGCTCTCCCAAAAAGGAGCTGGAGATGATCTGTCTCTGTCTCATGATGGGGTCACTGTAAGAAGAGATGGATCATACCCCGGGGACCGTGGGGGAAGCTCTTCCCCCATTCCTAAAGTGCACAGGTTGGACAGGCATCCTGTAGATTGGCTCTGCAGACCAAAAGAAGGTGCCAAAAGAAATAAATAGGTGCTATTTTCTGGTTTTGGGTCTTGCCAGGGAGGCGTGGATACGAGATGTTCTCTGCTTAGAAGAGGCTGCTTTTCCAGCCTTGGATCCAAGTGGGAAGTCTGTGCTTACCACTGCCAAAATAAGACAGGAGCCATTCCAGTAACACTACTGGAGCCTGATTTTTAGCAGTATATCTGAGGCTGTAATCTGCCTGGGTATATAAACTGAAAACACGCAAAGTCGGGAATGCTTGCGTTAAGGGCCCTGTAAGGAGGTTGTCCTTGGCTTCAGGTGAGGTACTTGGGGTTGGGTTTGAAACATTGATGCAGGTGCTTTGACCAGTCCAAAGCACTTCCCACACAGTGGAAAGCAGCCTGATGACCTTCGGACTGGCTAAGTGTGTGTATTTGGTGGAGGGGGAAGAATTCATTCCCCTTGTGCTTTGCTCCCATGTGCTTAGATGGCACGTGTGGTTCCAGCAGCACTGCCAGGCAAACACTGCAGTGTCCTGGCCACAGCTTGCCCAGGAGGCTGATGGAGCTGTGTACATTGGGTTTGTCCCTTTTCTGCATTTTCATGTTTCTCACGTTGCTGGCAGGCTCCCTTCACGTGGGTGATGAAATCATAGAAATCAATGGGCAGAGTGCGAGCAACCACTCAGTTGACCAGCTGCAGAAGATGCTGGTAGGTATCTGTGTGTGGCAGGGCTGTTCCCTGGGAAGAACCCCTTTGGCCTGCATGCTGAGCGCGTTCACCCCCTCCCACACACCAGAGCCAGCGCACAGTTGCCTGCCTACTACAGCAGTGTGATGTGGCAGAAACCACCCTGCATGCAGCCCCGATGGGGTCTGTGCTTGCTGCTTGTTTCTGGCCTCCTGGAGCAGCAGTGAAGGCTGTTGACCAGGTCCCTGACATGTGCTGATCCTGTGTGGGGCTTGGAAACCACCTCTGTTTGCCAAGACTGGTGTGCAGCTCCAGCCCAGGGTGGGCTGCTCTTGCAGACCTCAGCCACACATGCATGTCATGTTTGTGCCATTTGCCTGCTGCTGAGGTCGTGGTGATCCTGTCTGGCACTTGCCAGAGAGAGCTTTGGACAGGGCCTCTGACCTGCCCTGGCTTCACACATTGATGATCCTGATCCATGCCCAACATATGGCACCTTGTTGGAGGGAGGTGGTGGCACTGCTGAGGACACCCACCAGCAGCCTAAGCAGGAGGCTTGGCCTTGCCAAAGTGCCACAGGATGTCCCCGCTCCAGACAGCGGGACCGAGGAGGAGCTTGTCTTTGTTTCTGCCTCCTGAGAAGGGCGGTTG
Source organism: Mohoua ochrocephala (assembly GCA_013398855.1). Classification (NCBI taxonomy): domain Eukaryota; kingdom Metazoa; phylum Chordata; class Aves; order Passeriformes; family Acanthizidae; genus Mohoua; species Mohoua ochrocephala. The sequence goes on along the minus strand of VZTA01022876.1, from coordinate 37,284 downwards.
GCCCAGGTGGTCCCTCCAAGCCTCCACATGTGGTTGTCCCCGTGGGACCACGTGAGTCTTGTGATGCATGTGAGGCAACAGTGGTAGGTATCTGTGGTACCTGTGGCAGGCAAGAGAGTGCTGTGCTCTAATGTCACCAAGAGGGCCAGAGCAAGGGGCCAGCATGGAGGGGACCTGGAATAATCAGCCTCTCTTCCCAGGCTCCTCACTGGAGCAGGAGCAGCCAGGGCAGAGATGATGCAGATCTCCATGTTCATTCTGGTGGTGCTTAGCAGTGCCCACAGCCAGACCCTTGTGGAGGTGCTGGTGTCCCTCCATGGGAATGAGACAAGTATGGCAAAGCCAAGCAGAGCTGTTTCTGACCAGGCTGTGGTGTCCCCCAGCACGGTGGGGAGCACACAGGAGCCCTGCCTTTGCAGGTCCTGGCACTCAGCACCTCCCTGCACAGGTTGCTGCTGTTGAGCTGCCTCCAGACACCACCTCCTCCAACTCTTCTTTCTCCCCTTTGTTCACTAGAAAGAAACCAAGGGGATGGTCTCATTAAAAGTCATTCCCAACCAGCAAAGCCGCCTCCCTGCTCTCCAGGTAAGTGCAGCCTCTGGACCCGCGGGCAGTGCTGGGATATGGCTGTGGGGCAGGGTGGGACCAGAGCAAACCATGCAGGACCAGTGCTGGGGAGAGAGCTGTGCTCAGCCAGAGGTGTCAGGGCAAGGGGGTAGCTTCCTTGGCACCTTGTCTGAGCTGCTGGAGGTTTCTGGTTCACCTGAGGCTGGCCATGAGCTCAGGGAAAGACACAGGGACAAACTCTGTCCCAGCAACAGTTGTACTCCCCCCTGCTGTGCCCAGGGCAGTGGTGCTGTCTGCCCCCCAGAGCCACAGCTGCTCGTGTCTCTGTTTGTTGCAGTACCACCACCACGAGTGGACTATGTTTCCACTCCTGGATCCCCATGATCACCTTTATTTTAGGGGCTGGTGGAGAATCCTGGCATCATGATTTTCCCCTGCCCTGGCTCACCTCGCAGAGGCCAAGTGTCTCTTGGGGCAGGTCTGCTTGGGAGGGTCTTAATGAGAGGAGGCACAGAGCATTCAAGGCTCTTGAGGTCCCCTCCAGCATATTCCCTGCAGCCTTTTGACTTTAAAAGACCAGGACTTCTCATGCTGGAGCCTGCTCAGCAGCTGAGTGTCTGGCCCTAGAGAGGAGCTGGCAGCAGGCAAGCAAAGAGCCCTGTGCAGCTGTGGGTGAGGTGTGGAGCTGTCTGATGCCAACTCCTAACTGGTGTAGGCGGGGTATTTCCAAAATGGCCTGGCTTGGACCACGAGTGCTGCAGGAGCAGAGAGCTCTGGGCAGTGCCTGCTGTGTATCCCTTGTGTGTTTGTGTGGATGATCAGCTTCCTGGTGCCAGAGAGTGCTTTCAAAGCAAGCAGCAGTCCTCATCCTGAAAGGAGATTCCGCTCTTATTGTTTTTCCTAATTTCATTCTTTCGTGAGCGATCTCGTGTCACAGCTTGATCCATATGCTCTTTTCTGGCAGTGAAAGGGGACCATGTTTCTGTCCTGATGGCTCTGTGCCTCCAGCAGCACAGCTGAGGGAGGACATACTGTGGGAAATTGTTTTAATGTGGAACGAGGACAGCATGGTCTACTCTAGCCAGGGAGGATGAGTTTCCAGGCCCTGCCTGTCACATCTGAGGGCAGGACAGGCACCACCCCACGTGAAACCCTTTGCCCCCTTGCTACATGCTGTGTTTCTGGGGTAACTAACTTTCTAGGGTCATGCTCAGGGTTCCCTAAACTCTGCCTTTCACTCCTAATCCTCCATACTCTGCCTGGCTTTGCCTCCACTCTAGTCCTGACAGGGTCCTGCTGGGAGTAGGTGCTGTAGACTCCCTCCCAAAGAGCCAAGCAAGCAGAAGGGACAGGGAAAGCCAACTTTCTCACACCTTCTTGGTCTTCAGGGCTTCTCCACCCTCAGGAGGGTGCGCAGTGGCCTGGGAAGCAGCAGCTCATTTCCATTTGCAGCTGTGATGAATTGTAACTTTGTGAGAGTAGCTGATGCTGAAGGGACCAGGACAGACCAAGGCAGGGATGGATACAGCACTGCATCCTTGGCTCCCTGAAGGCCTCGTGCCATGCAGGGAGTGCCCAGTTCTGGGGAAAGGCTGCACAGAGCAGCTGAGATTGAGCCATGGCCTTCCCTCAGGTCCCTGTTGCCATGGTCCCTGTCACTCCACTGCAGACCCCAGTTGTGCACCATGTTGGTGGGACTCCTCTGCGGCTGGCTGAACTCACCAGCACTGTGCAGCACCCAGGGCACTGCAGGGAGGCTCCATGGCAGGGTTTGAACACCAGCTGTGGGTGTGTGGGTCTTCCTAGAGGCAGCAGGCCTGTCACCAGCTCCCAGTAAGGCCAAGATGCTGTCCTTCTCCCTCCCTCATCCACTCACCAGCACATCTCACTACAATTCTATGCCCAAGACTTTTCTCCCTAAGCTTTGTGCATCTCCTTTCTCCCCATGCAGCCTTGTGGGGCCTGGAAAGGAGCAGGGGCTGTGTGCCTGTAGCCATCTCTGCAGTCACTGCTGGGGAATGCAATGTGGGGGCCAAACTCGGCCACCCTGCATGGCCATGCTGACTCTGGTCTGCTCTCTCTTTTGCAGATGTTCATGAGGGCACAGTTTGACTATGACCCCAAGAAAGACAACCTGATCCCCTGCAAGGAAGCAGGACTGAAGTTTCAGATCGGTGATGTGATTCAGATCATAAACAAGGACGACAGCAACTGGTGGCAGGGTCGGGTGGAGGGCTCCTGCACTGAGTCAGCAGGACTCATCCCTTCTCCAGAGCTGCAGGAGTGGTAGGTCCTTGGATTTGGCCAGAAGGGCTGGATCTGGGAGTGGAGGCGGGAGCAGTGACCATGTGCTGTCAGGAGTTTGTGTTGGGTAACAGCAGTGTCACTGCTGGGACAAGGAGGCAAATGTCCCCTTCATGTGCTGCAGGGTGAGCCTTTTCTGTCCCAGCAGCCAACCCGTTGCTCTTGCATGTCTGAGGGACAATCCTGCTGCTGTCCCAGGGCTTGGGGTGACAGCTGGGCCATGGTGGTGTCCTCCTCTCTTGGCAGGCGTGTGGCGAGCGTCACCCAGCCCACCCAGAGTGAATCTCCAAGCTGCAGCCCCTTCGGGAAGAAGAAGAAGTGCAAAGATAAATACCTGGCCAAGCACAGCTCAAGTAAGTGTGAGCAGGGCAGTGGGCTCCATCCCCAGCCCTGGCCATCTCTCCTGCCTCTGGGCAGGAGTTCTCCAAGGGAGTCTGTTCTCCAAGGGAGTCAACTGAAGGGCCCAGCTGCGTCAGCAGTGGAACCTCGGGATACCCCATAGTTGTCACTTCTTTCGAGTCCCTTCTCCAGTCTTCATAACCCCTCATGTTGTCCCCATGTAGAGCACGAGGCCAGGGCTGGCTCAGCACAGAGTTCCTGTGCTCTCCCCTGGTGACAATCCCTTGCACTCCCGGCCCCGTGAGGTCAGGCTCCCCAGCCTCAAACCCCACAGGCTGCTGAACACAGGGCAGGCAGTGGCAGTGCTGCTGCTCAGCAAATAAGGAGCAGCCTGAACTGCTCCCACAGCTGCCAAGTCCCGTCCCTGGTGGGGCAGGGAACTGCCCCTCAGCCACCCATGCAAATGCCCCGTGCTAAACTGAGCAAAGAGCTGGCAAAGGTGGGTGCCCAGGGACTGCTGGCTCCTGGCCCGGCCTGCAGCTCCAAACAGCGACAAACAAGGCTATAAATCACCCAGATACATAAAGCTCCCCCAGCAACAAGCTCCCTGCAGCACCCTGCTGCCTCTCCACCCCAGTTCCTAGCTCCTACTGTCCTGAGCAGAATTACTGAGCAGAAGCAGCCCTGGCTTCTTTGGCAGCTCTCCAGCACCCACTCTGCCCCTTACATGCTGCTTGATGTTGCTGCTGCTCTTTCCCCAAGCAGCCAAACGTGGATGAGCTCCCAGCCCAGTCCTGACCACTCCTGTCCATTTTGCCCAAGGACCTGGCTTTGGTCTGACACACACACACGGTTGAGACCAAGCCAGCTGTGACCCTCCGTGTCTCGTTTCTCCTCCACCCCAGTCTTTGACCAGCTGGATGTCGTTTCCTATGAGGAGGTGGTGAGGCTGCCTGCCTTCAAGAGGAAGACTCTGGTGCTCATCGGTAGGTCCTGTGCCAGGCATCCTCTGCATACAGGGGCTGTGTGGTGGGAACCCGGGGGAACCAGGACTGACAGGGGCTGGGGCAGTGAGGCCCTTCAAGACCTAGGAAGGTCTGGGGAGCATTTCTTCAGCCTGCAGCAGTCATCCCACAGGCTGACCCCCTCCATGCAGCATTGTGCATGGTCTGGCATCTGCGCTGCAATGCTGGGGTAGACTTAAAGCACGTGTTTGTGGCTCCTGAGTATCTTAATGGAAAATCTCTATTAAAAGCAGCTCTGGTGTGTGCAGTTGCACCAAAGCAAGCACTCCCATGCTGTGGGGACTGAGCACTTGGTGGTGGGCTCCACAGGCATGGGCAGCCCACCAAGTCCAGCCAGGCTGGCTGCTCTGCAGGCAGCAGTCCTGTCTCCAGCTGGGGCTGGAGGTGAGCATCTCCAGGGCACGGAGAGCCTCTACCAGGGCTGGATGACATCACAGACCAGCCCAGAAAGCACATCTTGGGCAGGGGCCAGGCCAAGCTCTGTACCTTTCGTCAGACCCAGAGCTGTGGAGGGGCCCCAGCATCTCCCAACAGGTTGCTGTGAGCCCAGCTCTAGTGTCCATCTCTCTCTCTCCAGGGGCCAGTGGTGTGGGCCGTAGCCACATCAAGAATGCTCTGCTCAGCAACAACCCAGAGAAGTTCATGTACCCACCCCCATGTGAGTACCCAGCCAGGGTGGAGGGCACAGCATGGGATGCATTTCCTCTCACCTCTTTGATCCAGGACCTTCTGACAGCAGGTGGGAGGTGAGGCAATGTTCCTCCAGCACCACCAAGCCCCTGAAGTCAGAGGTCCCCACATGCAGGGCCTCCCTGCCTGCTGTCCCACATGGACCCACCTTTCCCCACAGAGGCTGCAGGGTTGCTGCCACCCACACACAGACACCTCACTCTTGTCATCCAGTGCCTGTCCCCTGCTGGCTGGGGTCCCTACTTGTCCAAAGCAGGAAGCAGTTAACGGGGGATTAGTACAGCTTAGTCTTGATGCTGGCTCCGCTCTCCTTCTGGGGGCCAGCACTCACCCTCTCCCTCCCTCCCCAGACACCACACGCCCCCAGAAGAAGAATGAAGTGGATGGGAAGGACTATTACTTTGTCTCCACCGAGGAGATGACCCGGGACATCTCAGCCAATGAGTTCTTGGAGTTTGGAAGCTACCAGGGAAACATGTTTGGCACCAAGTTTGAAACAGTGCACAAGATCCACCAGCAGGACAAAGTCGCTATTTTGGACATCGAGCCCCAGGTAGGGAGCAGGGGAAGGGGTGGGTGGACAGGGGCTGCCGCAGATTGAACTACCTGGGGTGCTGGCTGTGACTGTCCCTGCCTTCTCTTCCCAAAGGAAAAAGCCAGCAAGCCCTGGGGTGGCATTTCCATTCCCAAGACGTGGGTACAGTGAGGGTGTTCCCTGTCACAGCACACACCTGGCTGTGACAGCAAGGCCACGGCCAGGCTGCTGTGGGAGTGGGTTGTAGGGACCCTTTTCCAGGAGTCCACCCAGTGAGCTCATGTCCCCAGTGAGGGGTGTCTCCTTTAGGCCCCACTGCATCACAGGCACCGTGCCAGCCTGGCTGGGGGCAGCATGGTGGGGTGGGGGACAGCAGCCAGCCAGCTGTGCTTGCTCCCAGCCTGGGGAAGGGCCACACTCTGGTAACTGCACTCCTCTCTCCACAGACCCTCAAGATCGTCCGCACGGCCGAGCTCTCCCCATTCATTGTCTTCATTGCCCCAACAGACAAGGCAGAGGAGGTGAGTGGCAGCGTGTCCCCTCCTGTCCCTCTCTGGCTGGGCTTCTTGGCCCATGGCAGAGCCTGCTGCAGCAGCCCAGGGCTCTCTCCCTGCTCCCCATCAGCGTATTCCTCTCTGCTTTGCTTTTGGTGGTCCAGAACTGAGCCCAGGCCTGAGAAACAGGCATTGCCAATTCCTGCAGCTGTAGACTCAGCAACCCTCATCCCAGCAGCATAATCGCAGTGGGGAGCACAGCCCAGCCCCCGGAGCAGGACCATTTATCCTGCCATCAGCTATGCAAATAGACACACAAACAACCTTTCATTCTTTGCCTCATTAGGATGCTGATCCCTTTAACGTGAGGATGAAAGCAGCACTGATAGCGCAGTTAACTCACTCGGTGCCAAGCACTAGGCTGGCAGCCACAGGCTACCACTTCCCAGGAAGACCCCCTGGATGCAGGGATGCTGCCTACCCTGTCCTGCCCCCTAGCCTGGCAGGGAGATGGGAAGACAGAGGCCAACAAGAAAACCCAGAGCTGTGCTCTTCCTGGATTCAGTGGCAACAAGGCCACCTCTCCCAACCTATTAAGTTTGTGTTTGCAAAGCTTCAGCTACAGATAGTTTGCAGAGAGGATGTTTATGCAACCTTCAGAGCAAGTGTTGTGCAGCTGTTTAGAGGCACATGAAGTGCCTGATGCAGCAAGCTGGGGAGGGGGGAAAGGGGACAGGTCTCAGAGCAGAAAGGGCCACTCTCTGTCACCCACCGCTGCCTCCATCCAGAGAGGAATCACATCCTGCTGCAGTGGGCAGGGCCAGCCCTGCTGCCAGGAACTAAATATAACGCTGTAGCTTGGCTCACTCTGAGGAGAGGGATGCGGCAGAGTTAAAATGTGACCCCGCAGAGCTCATGTGAGCAAAAACTGCTCCTTGCCCTTCCCTCTCCACCCCCAACAGCTGCCGGCTTCATCCACAATATAGGAAAAATTAATTTTGTAAGAATAGATGAATATTTTCAGTAACTCTTTCAAGATGAAGGTAGCTAAGCACTTTTTTTTTTTTTGCCCCTATGGTAATAATTATATTTAAAGTTTGTCAGTGTTGAACCGAACACCTTAAAGAGAAGCCTGCTGTGCCCTGAGGGAGGGTGTGGTATTGCAAATATTACTGTGCCATCTGTAATATGTTTTTAGTGCTGACCACTAAAGGTGTCAGTACTGCGATGCATACCCAGGTGGTCTAACAAAAAAGAAGGGCAGGACGTAAAGACTGGTCTGATTTGGGTCTATTAATATATTTTTAGGTCTAGTTAATCTATTGATAATAGCTATAATTATATAATAGATATGATAATTAATATAATCTAATAATACCTGTTTAGGTCTATTAATATCTGCACAAAGCAGAGTTCAGCGAGCACTGCACCCCAAGCTATCCCTCCTCCCCAGGCACAGAAGCTGCCTGTCTTTCAGGCTCCACGAGGGAAATATGTAGAAATGGTCTGGACGTGATTGCCGGGGGCAGAGCTGCCCAGGGATGCACCCCTGGGATGCCCCTACAAGCTGGGCAGCCCAGCCATACTGGCAGGAGGGGAGAGGCAGCTTTGCTTTTACTGTCCAAGTGCAGCGCTAAAAACCCAGCCAAAACCAGTGGAGAGGCTAGTAAAGTTCTGCCAGCTGGTGCTGTTCTGGTCAAAAGCCAGTGGGAAGGGATCATCTTGCAGGGATCCCACTCCAACCCAGCCTGAGGCCTGGAGCTGGTGATAATGCCCAGCAGAGCACTGGGCAGCCTGCTGCTTATGAACCTTCTCCCTGTGAGCTGCCACAGAGCATTTTAAAGGTAAATACGAGACCCAGCAGCTCTGGCCTCACTCTAGCAGCTAACCTGATGCTCCCGGCACCACATGAAGTCCAGCAAAAGCCCCAGACACAAGCCCAGAGCTCACACAACAGCTCCTGCCCCCTCAGGCAAGCTCTAAGGATTCTCTGTGCTCTGACACTTCACAACCACTCAAGTTGTTTTGGTGTTGGGAGGGTGTTTCCCGGTTGGGGTGGGCCGTGAAGTTCCTCTCCTGAGCACCGTCCTGTTCCTTGCAGTCGGAGGCTCTGCAGCAGCTCCGCAAGGACTCGGAGAGCATCCGGAGCCGGTACGCACACTACTTCGACCTGTCCCTGGTCAACAACGGTGTGGAAGAGAGCCTCCAGCTGCTGCAGGAAGCCTTCGAGCAGGCCTGCAGCTCTCCACAGTGGGTGCCTGTCTCCTGGGTCTACTGAGAGGGCAGCCGAGCCCAGCTGCTTCCCATCAACCATCCTGCAGCCACTGGGAAACGCCGCCTCAGCTTCCCCTGCCCCACACAGCTCAGCACAACTCCCCTCCTCTGCTGCTCCACGGACACGGTCTCGGTTCACACACACGCACAGGATGCCCAGAGCTCCTCTCCTGGGGGAACGAACACAGGACAGAGGCTGCTTGGGGGACAGCCACCTCCCGTGGCACTGCAGGGCAGGGCAGTGGCTACAGCAGAGCCCAGGTTAGCTCAGAGCACAGCTCCCTGCCCTCCCTGGGCAAGGGAAAGCACAGTCCTGCTGTAGCACCCAGCTGATCTTCCCTGCAGCAGTCCCGAGAGAAGTGGCACAACAGGGGCGTTCTAGGCAGATGGCTCCTGACATGGCAGGAGTGCACACAACTCAAAACCCTTCCCGGATGTCCATGAGCCTTCAAGGAAACCCATGCCTTAGGAGGCTTCTCCCAGACCACACCAGAGCCCCTACACCCAAGGCTGTCCTCTCACAAAGGGGGAAGATGATGAATGTGGCATGGAGCACCCCCAGGCAGGCCTCACCCAGTGTTCCCAGGTTGGAGTTTTCTCATTGACCCTGTGCAGCCATAGGTGTAAAAACTCAACTGTATTGGAATTCTCACCGTGCAGCTTGGATTGTTACTGCCTGAGAAACTGGGCAGCAGCTGAGCCAGTCCCACACACCAAACCCCAGAGGGACTCTTCAATGGGTAAATTACATCCAGCCACAACTATCTGTTGCATGCAGTAGAAAAGTGTCTACAAAGAGCATCCAGGCATGTTTTCCAGTCTAGGGTGTCACACACACTGTATGCAAACATGAAAGCCATGCTCACCATGGGGTTTGTACTGACTCACGAGCCCCACACCACCATGTCTGGGAAGTATCACTACATCTCCTGGGCAAACCACATCCACCACATAGGTGAAAAACCTCATTTGTGTGTTCAGTCAGCTACAGGGGCAAGGGGAAGGTGGTTAAAAAGTCTTGTGCAATTTTTTTTAAGGATGCCAAAAATAAAAATCTATGTGCAATAGGGACCTTCGTTCTGATCCACTGCAGGGAAACAATGAGCAGCAATAAATGTGCGCTGAAACATTGCCGTGGCTGGTGTTTTACCTCTCAGGCTGGGCACTGACAAAGGCCCTTCTGGTGATGGTCCTCATCAACATGGCCATTTCCCTGCACCAGCAGCATCTTCAGGAGAGGAGCACAGAGGCTGGGCATGTGGTAAAAGCTGCCCCCCTGCCCCATGAACACCACTGACCTTTCAAGAGGAGCCAGAGGAGCAAGAAAATCACCCATTCAAAACCAGAAGTTTTATTTATTTTCTGTAAAAAACAGTAAATAAAAATGGACCTTTTTTTTTTTCTGCTCAGGTTGTAACACCCACCAGCTGCTGTCCCCACTGCCTGCATGTATCTCCAGCACTGGAGGGGAGGATAGACCGTTAGGACAAAAGCAATGCACGAGGTTAAACCAACAGCTAACAGAATCTCTGCAGGGATGAAACTCAGAACAAAACAGCCTGGGGTCCTTCCCCATTAAAAGGAGCTAAATCCTGGCTCAGCACTACCCCTGTGACAGAGGAGAGACCTTCTGCCCACAGCAAGTCATTCCAGATAAGGAAGTTAGCAACAAATTTATCTGCAACCGTTTAAGCCCACACCCAAGGCCCCTTGGCAGAGCTGCCTCTGACCAAGCTTTTCCTCATGAGGACTCTGGTCCCAGCAGCAGGAAAAACATGTTGGCCAGTCACCTCCTGGTCACTTTCTGCCCCCCAGCCACATCCCCACCTCCAGCCTTCAGAGCACACTGGGCATCAGAACTAGGTGAGGCAACCAAAAGCTCTGCAGTGCCATTCCCACAAGTGGGTAGAGAAGAGCAAAGAGCCAGCCAGAGGGACACACGGCTCAGGTCACTGGGGCACCGGGCTTGGGGATCAGCACACAATGAACAAGCACGTCTTTGTGCTATAAAGCAAAAAGGAGGAATTAAATTTTCTAATCCTTTCGTGATATAGCTAAAAAAAAAAAGGAGTGAAAAATAATTGGGGTGGACTATATGTTCTCATTTAACTGAAGGTCAAGCCAAGCATGTGGCCAAGTTAAAACAAAACACAGTCCTTTGAAAGTAACTGATCTGACTGTCCCCATGCAAACCCATTCACATGGGCTGTGACAAAGCCACTCCTCCAGGCAGCAACACATTCTTTAACTGTCAGTAACAGCTTCAGCCTTGGGAGAAAAGGAAGAAAGAGGCAGTACATGAGGGGGGAGAAAGATGATTTCACCTTCTCTAGGTGAAAACAGACACCAAGGAAGAGCCAGAAGCTACAGTCTCCCTGAAGATACCACTTCTGTTGGCATCATGGTGCTCAGGTTTAGAGATCAATCCAGTGCAGGGACAGTGAGGCACCCCTCACGCTCCTCTGGCAACCCTTAAAACAGGATGGAGAGGGGCACCTGAGCAGGGCAAACACCCACTCACTCACATGAACAGCAGAAAAGAACTTGGAACTTGCTGGCTCCTCTGCCACGCAGCCAGTCCTCCTCTTCCCAAGGCCTAAAACTCCTCCCCCTCCTTACTGATGAGGTTGCCTGCTTTGGACAGATCCAGTTGCTTACTCCGAGCTCTCTTCTACCTCCTTTTGTTTCTTCTTTTTCTTCTTGGTGCTGGTCTGACTGGTCTGTGGAGAGGTTGGAAAGGTCAGGAAGCCATCAAAAAGGAATCCCCCACTGCTCATTTCAGGAGGAACAGCCCCAGAAGCAGTGCAGGCTCCCCACGGCTGCAACGCTTCTTCACCACTACACAACACTCCTGCACAGACTGAATGCCAGCACCATCCTCCCACAAGGACCCACGATGGGGCACCAGAGCACAGAGGTGGCCTGGCAAGAACCCACCAAAGTTGTCCTGGGGCACCGATGGCTGCTCAGCCCATCCCTGACCCACTGCAGACCCAGCCCCACAAGCCTCACCTGCCCTATCTCCCACCACCCTCAGCCAGTTCAGTTTAAAATGCACCTCTAATACATCCTCCTCTGCTGTGGGGAGGCTGGCACTCTGTGGACATGCACAGCAGGCTGCTGATGCATTAATCCTGGAGGTAATTAGGGACAGACAGCAATCTCTCCCATGTTTGGACCATGGCAGTACCCAATTACATACCACTTCTATTTGTTCTCCTCCACTCTCAGCTGCCTCTTTGGCCTTCTTCTCTTTCTTCTTCTTTTTCTTCTCCTTTTTGCTCCGCTCCTCTGGTGGTGGGGTGGCAGGGGACGGTGGGGTCACAGCTTCCTCGCTTTCACTCTCCGAGTCTCGCTTCCTCTGTTGGGGGAATGCATTGTCAGACACACCAACACCTTCCAACAGAGCTCAGCTGAGGGGAAAACTGATGGCCTGATTCAATACAACTTCACTTAACAATGCTTTGAGCAGGCAGGGTGACCTGCAGACTGCCAGTGGTCCACTCCAGCATACACTGTCTAGGATTTGCTTCTGCCAGAATTGCCCCCTGTACTTTTCAGTGTTTCTTGTACCCCAAATGTTAGTTTAAAACACTGCTGCACCTTTCCAAGAGCATGCAAAAGCCCCGAGTTAGGGAATTTTAGGTGCAACTCTTGCATGGACTTTTCTGCAACTGTCTATAGTCTCCAAAACGGTTCTCTGGCACAACAAATCTCTATTTTGGCTCCATACATGAACATGTTTTCTTGGATGCGGTGTTGAAGAACATGCTCAGGGCTGGTACAGCTTGGTGTCTGAGCTGCAAATTGTGCCCTGGGTGGTGGGAAATTGCTGGAGCCCCAGGCAAGGAACTGTGAATGGGCACTGACCTTGTGCATAACAAAGGGTATGAAAGACCCTGGACTAAAAATCATCATTGGATCAAAATGCAGGTGCAAGGCGTGTGCAGATCATGGGAATAGCAGGGGCATAAAAACAAGAGCCAGAGAGCACTGGCAATACTCACTTTTGCGGCCCTGTCCACCTCTGAAACAGCTCGGTGATCAGCAGCTGCTTCTTTCCTGGAAGTGTCCCTGAAAGAAAAGATCCCCAGGTTGCATAGGAGAGTCGTTGCCTCAGCTGCTCTGGACTGGTACAAACTCCTGTCCCCTCACAGGGGCTCTGTAACCCACCCCAGGAGCTGGGTGGGGAAGTTGCTGTGGGGGAGACCTGCAGCCTGCACCAGGGCCAGCTGGGCTGGGAAACAGCACGGCCTCCCCCCATTTGATTTAGCAGACTGACTCCCTCTAAAACCACAACAGGCTAAAAAGGGATAACCGTCTGCTCAGGGCCTTTCCTTCCAACGCCGCTCACTCCAAGAAACGCAACTGCATCCCACAGGTCCCGACAGCCTTGGGCCAAGCCTAGCATGATCCATGCACAAACAGCAGCGCCCAGCCCAGCCCTTGCTGCACAGTGCTCCCCTCTGAACAACCCCGTGGGAGCCACACACCCAGTGCTCACCTGTAATCCACATATTCCTTCTTCCAGGACTCTGGTGTGCTCTCATTGGGCTTTCCATGCTTGTCCAGCAGACCCTTCTGGATCATCATCTTCTTCTGACTGGCCTGAAAGAAAAGTGCAACAAGTCAAACCGCAGCTCCAGGTAGGAAAAATCCTCCCTCAAGCTAAGAGGAGGGAATCCAGGAGCAAGCCAAGCCAACAACTACAGCATTACCTATTTACCACTGTTCCAAGGACCTTAAAACAAATGAGACAAAACATCCCCTGCACAGCAGCCTCAATCTCAGACAAGAGGCATCTTTATCAGTAAATAATGGCTAATTTGAGGGGGGAGTCACAGCAACAGTACTGCGACTGCACATCATGGAGCTTGGATCTTTCACTGGGTTTTTCCAGCTTAATTACCTGCAGCATTTGAGCTGGACCACTTGTTTGCAAGGTTTTGCAAAGGACTCCAAAATGCCTGAACTGTCCTGTATTACCCCACCTTTGCTCTGAGACAAATGTGCGGGCATCCCCAGAACTTCCACCTGAACCACAGGAATGGAATGAGCCACAGCAACTTGACGCTGGGTTTTGAGTCCAGCCTGCATCAGGCCAGCCTGGCTGCAGTTAAGCTACCACCACATGCCTGAGGTGAGAGAGGAACCCAACAATGAGTGTTCCCACTGCTCCTGTCCTTCAGGCACAGTTTAGTGTCTCGCAGACAGTGTGCATTCAAGCAGCGTTGCACCAGAAGGAAAAGCAGCTCCTTGCCCAGCCCCTCCAGAGCCATCAGCATGGGGTGATGGATGAAGGTCATCTTTGCACAGAGTGCTAATGCCATCCACTTCACATCATTTGGCTCTTTACCAGAGGGGGGGGCTGGTGCTGTGCAGACCTGAGGAGCCCATGCCTGAACACCAGCAGTGGCCCCTAAGCTCTTTGGGAGGGAAAGCCTCGCTCCCACCAGCACTGGGCTGCCACAGCCCTGGCACTGGGAATTGCCACCACCATGACTCCAGGAGACCACAGCAGAATTACACCAAGGCCCTGAAGAAGACACAGGCACAGCTCTGCCCAAGGGTCCCAGAGTCCCACATCCCAACAGCTGAGCTCCCACCACTGCCCTGGGACTGACCACACGCCCACAGCACTCACCTTGGGACCCAGCCCCCATTTCCGGGGATATGTGTCTCTCTCCATGATCACTCTCTTGATCTTTGCCACGATGCCATGGTCACATGTAGAAATGACTGCTGTGGTCATCAAGGCAATGGCTGCAGAAGCAGGCAGAGAGGTCAGTAATTCTTGAAGAGCAGAACTTTGACAGCCTGTTCTGCCTCTGTCCACACAAAGAGGACCAACACCTCCCACCAGTGTCACCTCAAGGACTCACTGGCACTGTCACACAGTTCTGAAGACCCTGGTTAGAACTGGGCACCCTTTCAAGTCAAGTTGGTGGTTGCTGGAGTCCCTTTACACTGACCTACCAGGAGGTGTGATGTGCTTGGTGGCAGCATGTGATCAGACACCATCCCTCGTCCCAGTGAGGATGGAGCCCCCCAAAGAGGGGCTCCAACCCTGCCAGCACTGCTCCCCTCCTGCAGGCAGCCAGCCACACATCACAGCAGCCCCCAGCAGGACACTGGGACGCTGCAGGATGTCTGGAGGCTGCACAGCACCCAGACCCTAGAACAGGAGCTGGGGTGCTGCAGGAGGGCAGCTCCACTGCACTCAGAGAATGGATAAACTGTGTCATCACCTCACGCACAGCACACCTGAGCATCACACAGCTGCTGAACCCCTCACACCTCGCCCAGGACTGATACAGCCACTGCTTCTTAACATCCTGCCCCAACCCAGCTGCCTTGGGCCCACATTCCCCATCAGGAAGCACTAATTAAACCTTCTGTGCGTGGGGCCTCATTTGTGGTGCCTTTACTGTCATGCAGTCTGTTATTTCTGCAGTTAGCTGGGCACAAGGAGAAGGAGGCATTTCATACCTAGGCAGATGGCTTCTCCTTTCGTGGTGATGACAACAATCTCCTGGTTAAGCTCAATACCATCCTCATATCGCAGAACACCAGGCAGCATGATCTTGGCCCCATAACAAATGGCATTAACCTGAAAATGTAGGGAATGGGAGGGCTTATAAGCTATTACAAGAATTAAAGTACAAAGTGTCTCTAATCTTTAGCTTCCCACTGCCATTACCATCCCAGCAATATCATCCTTAAGCATCTATTCATTTTTGTCCACTACATAAAACTCGGGAGCTTTGGAAGAAGAAAGCAAAGCAACCATCACAGCAAACAACGGGTGAGGCAGATCTCTCATCCTCCTCAAGTGAGGAGAAGAGATTCTCTGTCATTTAATTCATGGCTCCTGCATCTTACTGCTGCTCTGACAGCAGCCCATATGAGGTTCTACACAAGTCACCATCAGGACAGCACCAGACATCATGTGGCTCCTGATCCCCTGTATATTCCATCAGCTGCACAAGTCAGGAGGACACTTTGCAGTCTGTGTCTGCCCCCTGGCACTGCCTCAGGAACTCACCGCACTGTCTTTCATGACGAGCCTCTTGTGTGAAGTCAGCAGCTTCTCCAGGGGCAGGATGACCCTTCGCAGGTAGCTGTCGTCCTTGTTGTTGTCGTACTGCCACTGGGCATCCAGCACGTCGTGCATGGTCACCATGTTGTCCTGCAAAGACAAAACCCTTCTAAACTCTCCCATCAGCCACCAACTTGGAACGTGCACAAGAGAACAGCTAAAGCCCAACAACAAAGAGTGTTTGACGATGGGGAGTAAAAACAGACGCCCACCACAAACAACAAAACGCAACTTAAAAGAGACAAGAATACTTTCCATCACCAGCCTGAGGGCAGCCTGACTTGGGCTACCAGACTTCAACCTTCCTCATCTCTGACAGCACTTGGATCTAGGGTCTAAGGTCAGTCCACGTGAAACTTTATAATATGACTTAACTTAAATTCCTGAATGAATTTAGACAAAGGTTAGTGAGCAGAAATATAAATTAACCAGCTCTTCAGTCTGTGACATGGAATAAATTCTGAGGCAGCTGTGAGCACCCAACACCTGGAATTCACAAATGACTACAGTGACTACAGCTGTGCTAAGAGCACAGATGGGTAGGGAAGCACTTGCACTCTGATACTGCTGCTTTGCGAAGAAAGAAATTTGTTCTGGAGTTTGGACCAGCAGCAGGATCTATGACCAGAGTGAAAAGACTGTATAAGTGTCCAAGATCACACAAGACTGCATCTCCCAGGCTCATTCCAGTGAAGCACGTTCCCTGAGCTGTGCTGATGCCAAGCAGTCACTTCACGCTCCTGAACTTGCGGAACATGTCGGGTCTGTGGGCTGAGAAACACAGGTGACATAAAACAAACTTTTAGCCACCACGGTGTACTTCCCAGTCACTCACTGTCCCAAAGTTTAATTACCAGAACAGGAGCAACATCCTGAACTGAACTCAACACTTTGGTTCAGACCATCTATGGGCAAGAGCTCACATCGTTTGGGGGCTATTCACAAAACTCCTTCTGGAGCCTAAACCTCCTCCTAACACTGTAAAACTCACACAGTCCCAAGGAGCTCTTGCCATTCTGACAATTTCAAATGGGTTGGTTATAGTTTGAGGTGCCACTGTACCATCTCTCCCAGGATGCCTGAGCGGACTCTGCGGAGCTCTTGCATCTGGCCCCCCACGCCCAGCAGCAACCCCAGGTGAACGCAGAGTGTTCGGATATATGTGCCTGCTTCACAGCTCACCCAGAAGATACCTGAAAGGCATGACAGGATAAGAGAGTTTTTAAGCAGAAAATAAACCACGTCCTTCAAGAGAAGCTGTATGCCCAGCCCTTCCCAGAGCCATCAGCATGGGGTGATAGATGAAGGTCATCTTTGCCCTGAGAGCTAATGCCATCTAATTGACATCATTTGGCTCTTCCACGAAGGGTGCAGCAATACAAAAAGAGATGGGATTTGCTTCCCAGCACAACAAAGTAATGCACGAAGCAGCTACTGCTGGACAATGGGAGGATTTAGATCTTAAGACATCTGCCAAAAGCAGCCCATTTCACAGAAAATTTAATCAGTTTTCAGCTTTATAGGAATAAGGCAGGAAAGCCCTGTTTTACCTAATCTTCTCTCAGGATCATACTCCACCAGCTTGCTCTCGTAGATGGTTCTGACTCTCAGCTGACGTTTGACAGCAGCAATGAGGGGTGGCCGCTGAAACAGGGCACCTGTCAGGGTTTCTATGGCCTGAGGGAGGAAGGAGAAGCAAGAGTTCACACCCGTGCCCTAATACAAGTCTCCAGCAACTGCGACCACTTCCAAGGGTGAGAAACCACAAGATTTGCCCTGATTCGGTGATGCCATATTTAATAAAGCAAATCCAAGCCAGTGATAGGGTCAAGATGCCAGCGAGCACAGCATCTTGAACTTTATCATCAGATGGCAGCATGTGATCAGACACCATCCCTCGTCCCAGTGAGGATGGAGCCCCCCAAAGAGGGGCTCCAACCCTGCCAGCACTGCTCCCCTCCTGCAGGCAGCCAGCCACACATCACAGCAGCCCCCAGCAGGACACTGGGACGCTGCAGGATGTCTGGAGGCTGCACAGCACCCAGACCCTAGAACAGGAGCTGGGGTGCTGCAGGAGGGCAGCTCCACTGCACTCAGAGAATGGATAAACTGTGTCATCACCTCACGCACAGCACACCTGAGCTCCATTCCTGGCCCCTCATCTCCCACCAGTGCCCAGCACTCTGCATGCCAGATGCCAGCATGGCTAAGAGCACATGAGACTTACCCTGGCCAGCTGAGCCTCACTTTCAATGGCATTGTGCAGCCGAACAATTCCCACATACTCTTTGCCTGAAAGAATGACAAGAGCAGTCAGGAGCGGCCACTGGCATTTGCTGTTGACCTCAAGGTCCACCCTGCTTCACAGCCACACGTCCCCAGACCCCTGAAATCCTAACCACCACCTCTTCTAGGGAAATGGGCACGATTTATTACAGAGTTGGTTTTCCTTCCAGGGAAATAAATCTAAGCTACGTTTATTTCTTCTCTGGACTGGTAGAGGCTGAGGCCCTAAGTTCAACTGGTACATAAAACCATGTCAGAGGTGTTTTCACTGACTTACAACAACCCAAGCACCAGAGAAGCAATAAAAAAAAACCACCTGAGACAACACGGATGTGTCCTCAGTGGCTTGGAGTAACGTGCAACCCTTAAGGTCAAGGCAATGAAGACCACGATTGGCCTTTTCGAGTTTTAGAAATCTCCATTTTGTCTCCAAAAGCACTTGACACATCCCCAATCCCTGTAAATGGCCCTGGGCAACAAACATACCTGCGCTCTGCTGAGATTTGACCAGCCGCGTGGCCCTCTCGATGCACACAATGAGGCACCCAGTCACCTTGGGATCCAGGGTGCCACTGTGCCCCGTCTTCTCCACTCGCAGGATGCGCCGGATCCACGCAACCACCTCGTGAGAGGATGGATTGGAGGGTTTGTCTAGGTTAATAAAGCCAGACCTACAGTGCAAAATGGCAGGGAACGGGAGCTAAGCACCAGGGCAAACACAGCAACAGTGCAGTAACTTTGAAATACTTGTCAGGGCTACAAAGAAATCTATTTCTATACAGCCAGATAAGCAGCTCTCAGTGAGCCCAGACTGATCTGCTCCATGCACAACAGGTGATATATTCCATGGTCAAGGAATTCTCTTCTCCCTCGCCTGCTTATCACTACTCTGCACTTAAAAAACCCAAACTCTACAAACTCCAAGCAGTTTCAAAGCCCAGCAGGCCAAGGGACTTTTCCAAAGACCCCAGAGAATTCCTCACGTGGTTTGCACGTTCATCCACAGACCTGACACGAGCCCAGAATAAAGAAAACTTTACAGAGAGAGATCAGTGGGTCCTATTCAAATATTTACTGATTATGGCAAGACACTGAGTCAAGCAAAAAGGTACAAGGGGAATCCAGACAGAAAATATTTTAAAGGTATTAACTGTGAAAGAAAAATAAACCATTTCAGCTTGTAGTGCACTCACCTAACATAGTCAGAAATCTCTCTCTTCAGGGGATTAGCACCCGAGGGAAGAGGTGTGTAGTGTGCTGTCCTCACATTTAACTTGTCAAAGTTCTACAAAATCCAAGTAGAAGTTACATGTCTTTTTAAGCTCCCGTGATTTCAGTGTTGCTGTGCTGCAGTACATTTCCTCAGGTACACCAGGTCTGATTTGTACATTTAAGTGATAGAGCCACTTCCAAATGAAAACGACCCAACAATGAAACCATGAAAGTATTTTACAAAAACAGAGAAAAATATAAATCCTGGACTGAAGGAGATGGGAAAGCAGCACAAGATACACATTTACAATGCAGAATAAATCCAATATGCCCCAGAAACCCAGCAGAAGCAACATGGAAGTCTACACAGACCACAGGTCATGATCAGACCCACATAAAATACTTAAGAAATATGGCGGGATCTTTACAAGGCATGGAAAACTCACAAAACTTAACTATTGCTGCTGGAGAGACCGTGTAACACGATTTCTGCATGCAGAGCACAACGTGTGCTGCTCCCCGCTGCGGAGCTGGGGTTACACAAATGGTCACACCTCCGGGGGCAGAGGACAAAAGGAGCGGGAACACGGATGGGCCACGAGGTTGAGCAAAACTCGCCCTACCTTCAGCAGCAAGGGCCACTGCGACGTGTCCAGCTGGGCCACCCGCGACTCGGGCTTGATGAGAAAGTCCTCGGTGTGCTGAATGTCCTGGTGGAGGGCGAAGTTAAGCGGGATCAGAGAGGGGGGAAGCCGGCGGGCCGCGCTCCCGCCGCCCCACGCGCCTTCTCCACGTGGCCCGGGAGGCTCCGCTGCCGCCACGCGGGGCGGGCGCGCTGCCGCCGGGGATGGGGCGGG
>VZTA01022873.1:0-31200 GCA_013398855.1 Mohoua ochrocephala | reverse complement strand
TTTAGGCTTGACATGAGAGAATACTTGCAAGGTAACATTCAAGAAGGATCCCTTCTCATTCTTTGCAGGCATACTTAGTGCTAGGATACCAGTGTCACTATGACTTCAAAACAAAAATTTTAATTCTTTAACAGATGACAGAATACTTGAGAATGCAAGGAATTCCGGTATTCCCCTGTCTGTACAATTGGCTTTAACATATGATCAGTTCCATACATCTGCTACCTCTGATGTTTTGCCCTAAGAGCTATGCTGTGAATAACTGTAATAATCCATCACCCAGGNTTGCATTTGAGGTGCAAGTAAAAGCATCCTTGGAGTTAAGAGCAGGTTCATCAGAGAGAGGAGGTCTTGCACTCTTGGTTTATACAACTGGATGAAAGATGCTACATCAGAGTGTGATCATTCAGACAATGTATTGTTGAATTGTCTCACCTTTTTAAATGCATCGTCTGTCAAAGAAGATCTGTTATGCTCTTATGCACGACTTTTCCAGTGTGTACAAAAGTGCAAGGTGGTTTGAGTTTTCCTAGTGTTAGTACCTGTAAAATATAATTTCATTAACAGTGTAGCTAAATTAACATAGGCATTTTAAAATTGGTGCTAAGTGAATCAAAAAGTAGACTCATTTTTGGTTAAAAGACTTAGTAAAAAGGAATTGGTTTGGAGTATTGCCTCCATAACATTTTTCAAGTGGACTTTCAAAGAAGCTCAGCAGAGTCATAAATATGTATCTGGTCATACAGCTACATGCATTAAAGTTATGCTTACATTATCTAATATATTTGTGTCAACAGGTAATGGAATGCAGTGAGTCTTTGATCTTCCATATTGTTTTTCTATAAAAATATGATAGGATATAAATTCCAAGGGTTCCTGACACATGTGTGAAGTTACTGTTGATTTACACAAGACTTCTTTAATTTAGCACAATAAAGCTGAAAGAGTTAACCCAAAAATGTTGCAAGTACAGTTATGGTAGTATAAAACTTAATATTACTGTTATTTCAATGCACTCCTATTTCAGTGACCTAATAAAAATAAATTAAAGCATAATCAGATATATACTGCATGTTGCAGTAGATACGTTTTAGAATGTAAAGATTATATAGTTTATAAGAAAGGTTAATAAACAATTTAGGACAGAAAAACTGATTATAAAAATATTTTTTTTCCTGTCAGTATACAGTAGTTTTTTCTTTAAGTACAGTGGGTCTGGATTATGCTACATTTCATATCTCTCAGCTCTGGACTTTATATTACTTTTTCAGCACATTAAAACTTATGCAGTGAAACTGAATAATGGCAAGTGTTTTTATACCCTTTTATAGCCATTTCTTTTTTCATAACCTCCCCCTGTTTCCTGTTAGCTAAACTATAAGCACCTTTCTGTTAATTTATGAAAATTATTGTTGAGATAGCACATTATCACTGATCTGTATGGCACTTGCAGCATGTTAGAAGCAAAGGTCCAAGCAACATAAAACACATCAAAATTCATTAATGTGGTATTGATTATTTTTTGGATAATTAATTTTATTGCAGGCCCTTGAAAGAGATAATGAGCTGCAAAGGGAGAAGGCAAAGGAAAATGAAGAAAAGTTCCTTAATCTTCAGAATGAGCACGAGAAGGCACTAAGAACTTGGAAAAATGAGGTAGGTTTATTAAATTAAATGCTATAGTATTAAAAGTTTTTCGGAATAGTCGTCAAGCATTTCGAGTAATTCCTAAAAGCCAAGAAAATATCGCAGAGATAATACAATAAAAACAACTCATTTATTCTCCAGTAATACAGACACTTCTAGAAATGAATATTTTTAAAAGGTAGATTTAGGTTGACTTCTGTGCTCTAAAAAGTCAGTGCTCTTCCTGCAGTTCTGATTTGAAAGGAATTCTTCAATGTGGACCGAGGGTGAAAGGGGCTGGGAAAAGGTGTATGGTATGTTCCCTCAGTGAATTCACCTCTGCGGACACCTAAACAATAGTTTGTCTTCCATATTTGGCATTTTTTCTATTACCTCATTACTTTTAAAGAATACTTCAGGAATTATTTAGTCCAAAACAATTAGCAAAACATTGTAGCTGTAAAAATTGTCTGCAATAATAAATGCATGTTTAGACGTAGGAAAGATTAATGCCACTTCAATAAGACAAGATCTGCTTAATGTGTGGAAACCAGACTCTAAGCAGCATTTGTTTAGTAGTCTGTCTTTTTTATTTCTATGTACTTGGCACCTACTGCCAGACAGGTTTTGATTTTGGTAGATAGATTTCCAGGGAAGCTGTGGGGAAATAATGCAAAGTTATCCTTATGATCCTGTTGTCTAAGGCTCACTCCTTCGAGTGCAGCCACTGTGGAGATGACTGCAACCATGAGGCCACGAAATAGCTGAACTATTCTGGTGCTCAGTTCCCAGAGAAAATTTGATCTCCCTGATTCCTTGGAGAATCTTACACCATAATTTCCTCTATAGATATGGAAATTTGTCCTGCTTATTTCTCAGGAATGTTTGCATCTGTTCTTTAGAAGATAATTGTTATTTCTTTTCATATTTCTGCTATGGTTAACTAGAAATTTTGTCTCCTAAAGTAAATCATCAAGGACAAAGTTAACACTGGTCTGGAAATTTTTGTAAATTAAGTGAAGGTATTTCTGTAAAATTGCCCTTCAGTTCCTTTTACAAGTTGTAGTTTGGACCATGCAGTTAGTTCTAAATACAAAAACTTAAATGTTACATGTTTACTGAAGAAGCATTGGACACTTGAGGCTAGTTACAGAAGCAAAGTGCCAAGCAAATTATTTACTGTTGTGGTTTCTTGACAGTGCAGGTAGAGAATGAATATTGACTATTACATTTATCTTTGAGCCAAAAAGGAAGAAAGTTACAAATACAAATCTCTGTTTTTTGGAGCATTGCTCATTGCAGTAAATGGTGAAAAAAAATCCCAAACCAGTTAATAAAAGCTATAATCTGTAATGGAAATGTGGTTAAAATTTTGGTTTGAATGAAAGAGCTCAATTACTTTGTACAAAGAAATTCCTTCACATCTGTACTTTCTTTTAAGGACTAAGTTTCATTTGCCAAGCTGTTGATACCTTTGTAAAATGCTGGTTTACCTGTTTGAACACGCAGTAGAGCGTTTGTGTGCTCTGTGTACTTGCAATTATTACAGGAGGAAAACATGAGAAGAGAAATACACACTATTAAAAATGAGCTGAATTCCCTTAAAGGACTTCGTAGACATCTTGAAGATTATCATCTTCCTCAGGGAAATCAGCATTCTGAGCAAGTGGAAAATCTGCAGGTAAGTGTCTTTACTAGCTGCAGTGTGTCTTGTAAAAAGGCCAGAGAACAAAAGATATGACAGTTTTTCTAATCTTGTCTGTTATGTCCACTGATCTTTCTTTGACATTGCTCATCTTAAGAATTTATATGATAATGACCCTAAATATCATTGAAACTTACTGTACCCAAAAGAATGTTCCCCTTTCATCCAGAGGGGTGCTTAAAGCATAGAAACCCGAGATGTTACTTCATTAATGAATTTATAACTAACAGATAGCAACTTAAATAACCTTCCTTTACTAAATCCTGTTTCACAAACTTTTGCATGGGTATTTCTCAAATACTGGGGCAGACCAAATTGACTTCATATGTATGTAAGTTCCCTGGAGGTGTGGAAGTAAGTCCACTTCTACTCAGAGGAACTAATTTCAGCTTCTGCAACATGGGACAGACCAGAAGATTGTTTTTATCAATACACAGGTTATCTAAGTTCTTCAGTTTTAGTTTGGGAAACACCAACCTTTATGTCACACAGCATCTTTAAGAGTCATCAAAGGCACAGTGAGCTCATCAGGTGATGAATGCAGGAGGTAAAACACTTTTATGCAGTGCAGGTTGAACTAGAATTTAGCTTGGATTGTTGGGTGAATCAAATCCATGTTCAGCTCTAGATGCAGGGCACATACGGGAAGTCAACAAGTGGTTAAGCACACGAAGACGGTCTTTTGGAATGAGCCCTGCAGCTCTGTGTTATCCCATGATCAAACTGGATTGCAGATTTGTATTCCAGTCTTTCATGAGATTGAAAAAAATGGGCAGAGTCAGAAGCCATAAGAAACATTCTCTGTGCATTGAGTGTATTCTGTTGTTCTGTTGAGTATTGGTTATATCCATTTTCCATTAACTTTTACACCCAAAAAATGATCTATCCTTCAAAGAAGGGAAAACTCATTTTCATGCATGTAATTTTGCTTTCTGTGTTAGGAAAATAGGAAGACACTAGGACTGTAAAGACAGGTAACTATTTTAGAACTAGTCTATGAATTTTTAGTAAAATGTCAAACAGTAAAAATATTTTAGAATTTGGAAGAACTTAAAATGGATTTCTTCACAATGCATGTACGTACGTATGTATGTTTATAGCTCACGCACAAACATACATGCATACACAGCTGCTGGCATGTGCTTAATAATGCAAGGGAAGTTAGACTCAAAACGATTACTCATTGTGCCCAAGCTGTATGAACTCTACAAGGTGTAATACAAATTGTGTATCTTTTAAAAATCACTGTTTCCTTGAGTGAAAATGAAATATCAGTTATTGTTAGGATGCAGAATCAAAGTGATCGGGCATTCATGATAAGCAGTACTTGTGCTTACTAAAATAACCCCATGGGTTTGAAAGCAGAAAAGCTTAAAGCATGTGCTCATAAATGCAAAAGAAGTCAGTTGTCTTCCAAATATACATCTTACACCATCTTATGGCAAATTGCCATACCACTTTGTGTTGTACAATCATTAGATTTCCAAAGCTAGGCAGGTTGGACTGAGTGGAACACTGCCAAGAAACAGGAGCTGCAGCAGATCGTATTGGTTATTCTGATTTGTGGAATTTAACCTTGTATCACTAATGAGTCAGCCTCTAGTGAAACATAAAAGGGAAAGGTGTTGGCTTGGATTTAGATCTTGACTGTGGTTCCAAGTGTTGTAAGGAAATATGCTTATACTTATTTTTACACCTAGTGCAATATGAAATCCCTGTGGTTATTTGTGGGGCATGAAATTCAGAATGTACTTAAACTTCTTCACACTGATCACCTCTGGAATAGTAATTAAACAAAAGACATTTTTAAAAGAAAGGTACAATGTCAAACCTCATTACAGACTTGGATTGCAATTTAGTTTAACCTTACCATGCTTCACATTCAGTTTGACATAATTTGTAATACAGCTGTGTACCATTAGAGAATAGGGTTACACCCAGCGACGGGCTGCTGTAATTCTTTTGTGTGTGTGCGTGTACAGGAAGATCTGGTTTTGAGAAGGGTTTGAATTTCATACTATGAAATAGTCTGTTGAGGGAAAGGATATTTAGGGATATATGTGTTTATTAGTTAGATTTTACTAAATCACAGGCAAAAAATTAAAATCCAAGTTTAAAAGTTTTGTTATTTAGGTATTTTAGTTTGTCCGTCTTAGACCTATTTTTTAAGGGCTAAACAGCCATTTGAGTGTATTGAAAAGTAGGTTTCTTCAACCCATCTGAAAATCTGGAAAGGCATCATGCAACCTTTCTGCCTTTCTATGAACATTTCATCCTGTTTGTTTCAGATGCAGTCACCAGCTCAGCCCATACCAACAAATGTGGTAAGTCCCACTGCAGTGGCTGTCTTAACAATTACAAAAGAATAATGTACACAGTTACAGTGTGGTGTTTGGTGTTTCTGTCTGAAGAAAGAGCTCCTAGAAACAAAATACTATAAAACAGTTACAGCTTTCATGAAAGAAAAAGGAAATTTCTACTATTTGTATTCAAAAAGCTTGAAAATGTGATGCCAGGGCTATATAGAGCAAAGAAGCAAAATTAATTAAAAACCTAGAAAAGAAAAAGATGTAATATGTACAATTTCCAAATCAGAGTGACAAGGAAAATAGTGATAAAACATGAGGAAATGAGAAAGAAATTTCAACTGAAACTTCAAATTGAGGGTGGAGTATTTGGCAGAGGAAAACGATTTTAGGACCCTCCTCCATTTGCTATGACTCCTCCCTCCCCCAAATCGGCAAAGCTGGGAGCATCAGGGTGTTTCTGTGACCTGCGAGAAACTGTTTCTGGCAGATTTGTGTTCTACATCCCCTGCTCTGCCAGCACTGCAACAGCCCCATTTTTCAGCAGTGCTGCCGACGTGCCTCCCTCCATTCTGCAATATTCTCTGTCCTCCCCACACATCCAATGCCCAAGTACAGCTCTTGTAACTCCCTCCCACATCCCAGCCTTCCTTCTGCAACACCTCCACTCACCCAAGTATCTTCAGCTTTTTCCCACATCTTTTATGGACTAAGCTCCCCCCCACATCTGCCTACATTTATATCCTATCTTCAGGGCAAGAGCCAGCACGTGCTCCTGTCTTCAGCTGCCAAACAGTTGATGATGATAAAGGATGCATCTCCTTTTCCTTTTATTTTGGTGGGATTTTATTATCTTCACTATTCAGGCCCTAGCTTTTCACAGAACTTTATTGACTGCAGCTTTCAAACCTAAACACAAATACAGGTGCAGTAGCAGACCAGTGATTTAGACTTTAAGAGGACACATCTTTCAGGCTTCTACTGTTGTTGAATTTGGCTAAAATTCATGTTAAAAAGCTATTTGGGAGGGAATGAGGAACTGAATGTCAAGGATTGCAAATTCATAAGCCTTACTTGCCTGTGAAATGAAGTTAAAAGTCCTGGGCAGTTTGCTAGAAAAAAATGTTGTTTATATGTGTACGTGTTGTTTATATGTGTACATGTTGTTTATATGTGTACATGTTGTTTATATGAGTATGTGTTTGGGTGTAAGCAGCAATCATGCAGGATTTTTCCACATGTAATTACTGAGCAGGTCACTGATTGAGCCAGCACAGAGAGGGAGTGATCCAGTTGCCACATGTACAACACAAATTCCTTCCACTGAGGAATTCTGTCATCTGTATAACTTCGTGGACTGTAATATAGCAGGACCTAATTTCTTTCTTACCCTTCTAGGGTATTAGTCTGCTTTTTTCTTTTCCTCTGTTTATGTTAACTTTTAATACTTCAGGTGAATGGTCTTTCTTTTTCATCAGAATTGTAAAATTAATTTTAAATCTCAGTCCTGAACTTTTTACCTAATCGGTGACTATAGTAAATTATTAAAATACTTATAATCTTTTGTTTCTTCTTATGCTAGAGTGGTCAAGAACACTCAAAAGACAGTGAAATACAGGCTGTTAAGAAAGATGATGAGTTTATGCAGTCTGTAATAAGAAAATATGGTAATTGTGGAAATGAAGAAGAAACTGAAGTAAAAAACACAAGGGACCAGTCTTCAAGCACTGAGGAATTAAAGATAGAACAAAGTAATAACCTTCCATGGATAATAGAGATAAGTAGTATTGTTGAAGAAAGGATGAATGTTTGCAGATACAGTATATGACAAGAGAGGGCTTAAATCCTGAACTAAATGGTCATATCTGAAATCTACAGAATGTTAATCTATTTTCTGCTCTCTCAGTTTATAAATATTTTGCAAGTTACCATAGTGCAATACTTACCTTCAGTAACTTTTTGACAGGCTTGTGTGTGTAATATAAGAGATCAGTATCGATACCAAACTTGAGTCCATCTCTTTGGAAATGATAAACTGTAAAAATAAAGCACTACATAACCTCTGGGTTATCGGTCACTAACTAGAGAATACACTCATTCTACAGATTTACAAGTTCTTGAAAACAGTCTTAAGGATGAAATTAATGTTGCTAGCCCTGATGAAGTAAAGCAAAGGGAGGCTTCTCCCAGGAATACCCTCTGCACAGATGCTGATTTAATTACCCAAGGACACACCTCAGAAATGCATGTCACTGGATGCAAAGAGGCAGAAGATCCAGGAACAGCACACAGAATGATACTAGATGAAAACAATGAAAATTTAGATCAAAAGCCACAGGATGGCACCGAGCCTTTGGCAGCACACCACACACAAACAAGAAAGGCCTTTTTAGGCAGTGCTGAGACTGTAGGTGCTGACAGGAAAAATGGAAGTCAGGAGACCAATATGAGCAAGGAAGAACTGAGCAATACTACAGATGAATCCACTTGTGCCAAGGCAGATGCAAACTCAGACACCAGACAACACAACAACAAAAGTGTCCTTACACCTGGAGCACCCAAACCCGAGTCTGAAGCTGTTCTTTGCACTGAGAAGAGTGCTCTGCATGAGAGAAGTGCAGACAGCCACCAAGCTAAGGAGTTAAGTTTTGGCATCCTACCTTACACTAAAGAGAATTCTCAAGCAGAATACCAAAAACATAGCTTGCTGAATAGTGACAATTATATAGACAGTGGATTACATAAAACAGAAAAAACCTTAAATCTGAGTGGTTTACATAGAGATAAACTTCCTCTGGAACAGACACACGTAGATGCTGAAGAGAGAAATGATGACAATGCCACAAACATGAACAGCACTGGTGTTCTGGTAACTGATGCTCAAAATCCACCAATTGTTTGTTGTGATGATGCAAGTGGTGATGATGCTACTGCAAAAGAACACAGAGAGAATAAGTCTCTCTTAGGTACTTTAAATTTATGCCCCCCCAAAACTGAGAGAGGAATAAGCGTGGATGACATGCACAGCAAGCAACCCGAACAAGAGAGTGCTAAACAAACAGGGAATGCTACAAATACGTGGACTTCAAGTGCCGAAGCCAAATCTTCAGTAAAGGCTGATGGTCCTGAAAGTGCTCATAAAAAACCTCCAACAGATAGAGCAAGTACAGATAAACTAATTCCATGTAAAAATGTTAACAATGATACTCAGATACACTCCATCAAAACTGGACATTCCCCGGAGATTAATACTTCAACAAATAACACATTGTTAAAAGAGAAGAAAGACTCACTGAATACTACAGTTCCAGGAAGGAAGTTTGCTGAGGGTCACCTGAAAGAATCATGCTCTTTACCCATGAGAACATCTGGAAATTTAGTAAATGTAAGTGTAAGGTCATCCTTTGATCTTTCAACCTCAGATAAAAAAGCTGAGAAAACTCCACTATACTTGAATTTTTTAGCTCTCAGTTCTTGTTCAAGAGTAAATCAAATGAGAGGTCAAGCTACATGGGCTTCAGCTTCCAAGGAACCTTCCCTTTTGAAAGAGAAACTACCATGTTTAGTGGAAAACACAAACATTATTTCAAACACACAGAGTCAAAATCTCAGTGAAAATGTGGACAGTGGAGAAACAGAACAAGGTAAGAAAATATAAGCATTAATGTCCTGAACCATGTAGTGCTTAGAAAAATTATCAAAATGTGAAATTTCTTCGTGTAGAAAAATGTAAACCTGACATTTTAGTTATATTGCAAAAAGGTGAGATTGCTCTGTTTATATTACAAATGCAACTAAACAGCTTTTGTTAGCGTATCAATCAATTAGTTGATCAAATATTTTCTCCTCATATTTCCCTTTGCGAAATAACAGCAGTGCAATGACAAACTGAATTTCGATAGGCATTTCTAACCCTAATGTAGAGCATATTCTGTCAGGGCTCTGCATGGATCTGAAAAGCACCGAGCAGCTTTTGGAAGTTATTCAGTGTTCTCATTTTGCATCAAAATTAGGGTAGAATTTGAATCAGTAGATGCTTCTTTGAATGGGGCTTACAGAAATTTAATTTTTATTTTATTGTACACCTGTAATTTAGATGGACACTTAAAACCATCTGAATGTGTTGAATGTGTGAAAAGACTTTATATTCTTTCAACTTCTGGAAAACACATGGAACTTTAAGTGCTCAAGGAGCTTTTCAATTTCCTACTATTGACACTTGGTTATTATTTGTTGAGCAATATTTTGCATATGCAAAATATTAAATAGGAACTTTATTCCATGGGTTTCTAAATCATTACTGAAATGTGGAAAAATCGTATTCTAGATTTGTTTTGCAAAAAATTAGCTGGTAGATTATCCCAGAACTGGAGCCCTGAGTGCTTAGATGTTTTCCAAAGAGCAGGATTCACAGGACAGGGCGTTTGTGTCTCTTTGAGTTTTTGTTGGTGCAGTGTTTTCACCTTTGCCCCTTGCACATACCAAGAGCAGAGTGGACTCCCATCCTTAGGTTTGCAGCCAGTGGCAGACAGCAAAACCCAACAGTCTGGTTTCTTTACATGGTTCTGTTACTATGAATTTAGCTCTCTAGGTAATTTGGTTTCTGTACTTGGTCTCCTGCCCATGGATATTTGTGTTCAGATGCACTGTTTTTTGAAGTTCAGTTTCAGAAATGCCCTTCTCCCTAAAACAGTAGTAGTGGTAGGAAGGTAGCAGAATCCTGATCTCAGATGGCACATTATTTCTTTTAATAATGTGAATTTTGGTGTCTGTTTCAAGAGAATGAATGCATAGTTACATGATGTTCTGCATGTATCTTTTCTGTAAGAACAGACAGCGCTATCTGAATTTCTTCCCTGTGTTCCTCCTCCTTTTCTTGTCAGAAACCTTTCTGTATGCAAAGTACTGGAACTCCAAGTGCCTCTGAGGTTCATCCAAAGGAGTTGGTAGGGAACTAACTCTAGTCCCTCAAATGAGTTGCCTAGTGACCAGACCTCTTGAATTCCTGCTAAACTTCATGGTGAGGGTCTTGGTCTGTGTCCCAGATGTGCCTCATTCTGCCCAGTTTAGAGAGGTCCCTCCTCGCGCCTGCCGCTCTCTCTGAACCCTGCACCTCTTTGGGAGAGTAGAGAACCTCACAGCCAGGGCACCTACAAGTCATCGTGGTACACAGCACTGCAGCTTCCAGTGTTCTGTGTGCTTGGGGTTTGGGGTTTGTTTGCAGATCTCTTCCCAAACGGCAAACCTGCAGTGGAATCCATGTGGACACTGTACTTACATTTTAAATTTTTTTTTGACTGCCTGGAGCACAAACCATTTAGCCATATAGGGGACCTAGAGGTGAAGGGAATTGGTGAAAGAGTTTAGTAAACCTGTCTGAGGGAATTCCTTCTACTGCCTAACCACAGTGCAATTTACTATTTATACTCTGGTTCCCAGAGAGCAGACATTTACATCAGCAAATGAAGGAATGAACCGGGAATGGGAAAGGTCTTCCTGGCAGATGCATAAAAAAGAACAAACACAAAACCATTTCCCTCTTCCTCCCAAGAGAAAATGTCAGTATTCTGAAATAACTGTTACATAACCATGAGGTAACATGTATTTTCATAGCAAAACAAGATTTTACCAGCGATGCAGTGATCCACAGGCATCTGTGTAGTGACGAAACAGCTCCTGTTTGCACTGTGAGTAATTGTGAAAGCATGCTTGTATTTTCATCTTGCAAGGAATTTGATATTGGTTTCAACAGAATCTACTGGTGCTGCATAAAGCCTCTGCAGGACTGGAGGCTTATACTTGGCTATGATCAATCTACTCACCTGCCTTTCCTACCTTTAGCAGATGCCTATTGCCTGACCACCTGAAACATGAGATATAGCCATTAACAAAAAGACTCTTTATTTAAAATGTTTTTTGATTGTCTGAAAAGCTTTGTCTTAATGTCTTCTCTCATTACAAGTCACCCTGGAATATCATGTTATAATGGCATTAATTATGAATTTATTATTGTTATCAGAAATAAGTGAGTCTAAAGTAATAGTGTTTGAAAAAATATATTAGGTTAAAATATTCAGAATACATACATTTTCTATAAATCACTTTTCTGTCACTAACCTAATGCGTGAAAATGAGAGAAAACATTTTTAATCAAAGTAGAAACATACCTCATCTTTAGAGAAAAAGTAGATGAAGCATGTGAAAGAAAAAATGAAGGGCAAAAGCCTGTAACAAAAATCCAGTGATTTAAAACAAAAATATTTGATTTTTTAAGATCAGAGGTAAACCAGTTTAGTAACTTCACAATTGGTGCCTGGAGACTAAATTGCAGTTGTTACCATTTCCTTTTTGTCAATCAGGTTCTAGCAGTTTGAACAGAGCTGCCAACACTTTGAATACCTCTAGTATCCACCGAGACCCCCAGGGAGACCCTAGTGAAGAATGGAATGCTATAGCAAAGGCTTTTTATGATTCTTCTTTTCCCACAGAACATGTAAGTCAATTAAAAATATTGCAGACCAGACCTCAGTGAGCTAATTCCACAGATATTTGTACAACTGTACCCATCTGGATACTTTAAGGCTGAGTCAATCTCCGAAATAATATCAAAAGGGGAACAAGACACCATTTTTCACAATTAAGGTTGATAGAAAGCAGCAGGAAAAAGTCACAGCATATGAATCAAACAGATGCTAACCAGTCTGCTTGGGAGGAGAGGAAGAGGGTAGTCCATTGTGTACCCTAATAAAAATCATCACCTACAGTAAAAGTAGCAGTTAAAAAAAAAAAAAAGGAAAACAGTAGTATGTGAAAGTATAAAACCATTGTTTCCTTTATTACTTGATAGGACCATGTCATTTAAAGGAATCCATGAAAGAATAAAAATTCAGCACATCTATGAATTAGAGCTTATCCATTTATCTTACACTGTAGTTATGTGATGCCCTGTTTAGAGTAATCTTATTATTTTGTAGGGTAACATTACACAAACATATAAAAACAGAGAATAGAAGCCTGTTGTTTCCCTGTAAGACAACTTTATTCAGCATGGCACTAAGCAATGACTCATTGCTGCATTTCACATCTGTGTTAGACTCTGGAGCTTGAAGAGCTCCAACTGCTCTATTAGAATTTGACCCAATGCTAAATGTATCGTTCAAAAGTGATACATTAATTTACAGCTGCAGCTGACCTTTCCTTTTTAGAAGAGGTTCTAGAGGTACTTCTCAGGTAGTCATGGCTGTCTCTGGCTGAGCTGTACAGTGGTTTCAAGTGACAAAGTTGGCTGACTTCAGCAGGTAATCAGCTCTTGATGCCATCAGCATCCACAGTCCCAGAAATTCACAGGACTGATGTCTTAAATTACTCGACCTTCCTAACCTGACTCTACTTGGGAATGACACTGAGGTGGATTTGTCACCAAACACAGTGGTGGTATTTAGCGTGTGTCTCTTGCTTTTTCTCAGAGGTGGAGCCAGGAGCCGAGTGAACTACACTACATAACCTACAGCTAAAGCGAAGCTGCATTTCATTATCTGGTTGTGGTTATGTCTGCTTTTTCACCTCCAAACTAAAGCTCCTGATGTGCTAGCTAAGTAAAAGCAGAGATGGACAAGAACAGTGCCTTGCTGGTTTCACCTTACTTAGATTTTCCAAATACCTAATCTACGAAATCTCAGCCTGCAATAATGCAGAGCACTCCCTCCTTTCTGTGTTGGTGTCATTCTAATACCTTCTGTTCTCAACTTTGTCATTTTTATGACCAATATAAACAAGCTGTTGGGAGATTAAAAATGGGCTCGACAGTCTTTTTTGCTGCTTGGTTTGCTTTGACTAACACGTATGATTGTAACTAGAGCAGACTTAAGCCTTCTGCAATTTGAGTAATCTCATTCAACCACAGTACAGTACTCTAAAAAGGGATAAAAATTATAAACAAATGCTACAGGTGCACTTATAATTCTAGTAAAAACATTAAGAACTGTTTTAAACCTTAGTCTGTCCATGCCTGAGTACCAAAGGATGAATAAGCACCCCCAGCTCAGCTTAAATATGCTATTTTTAGTACAGGACAAGTTCAGCCCCCCCATGCTATTCCATAGAGATCTTGAGTGGCTTGCCATGAAGTATGATCTGTTTCTTGCTGAGGCCTTGGGAAAAAGCGTGAAAGAATTAACAGGTTGAAACTTTTACTGCTCAAATGGAGAAGTTACTTCCTCATTGAAAGGGAGCTGCCAGTCATTGCTGACCTGAAGCATCAGTACCTTCAGCTGCATGGCAATAACACTGTTACAAATGCAATGAACAATGTGCATGAATTTTACTGTTGATATTTCAAACTTTAAGAAATGCTCGTGCATTAGAGAAGGTCACTTTTAGCACAAAATTAATGTGCAAAAATAAAGGTAGGCCTGATAAAGACATAGTGGCTTACATACAGTTGTGATGCCCTGTTTTGCCTAATATATTGAGGAGGAAGGCCTCATCTTGTGATCCTTGCAAGAGGAGTACCCTAGCACAGAAGCAGAGTCTGAGAGGTCACCTTGCAGATCCCCTGCAGCACTGGCTTCGTGCTGCACCTTGCTCAGGCAGGTGGCTGGTGCTGTGTGCTGGCCCCCCAAGAGCCACAAAACCCCAGATTACAAGGGGAGAACTCATCATTCAAATGCGAGGTTTTTGCTCATCAGGCAAAAAACCTGTTTCCCTACTGTGTTGCCATCTGT
The DNA here is from genome assembly GCA_013398855.1 of Mohoua ochrocephala. Classification (NCBI taxonomy): domain Eukaryota; kingdom Metazoa; phylum Chordata; class Aves; order Passeriformes; family Acanthizidae; genus Mohoua; species Mohoua ochrocephala. The sequence continues at coordinate 16,840 of VZTA01022873.1, read as the reverse complement.
CTTTGGAGTATCTAACAGCAATATACCAAAGAGTAATTAAAACTATTAAAAGAACAAAACCATCTTTAACATAAAAAAGCCAACCTATTACAGACCTTGTTTTAATGATGTTTGCTTTCTAATCTATACAGTGGAGAGGGAGTTAACACAATAAACCTCATGATTTTGGGTTTTGTTAATCAAATGCTTGCATAGCAATAGAAATGTCAATTGCAACATTAAACTCTTTAATTAAGCTATTTATTTTGCTAATCTGCATTCTAATACAAGCTTGTCTTTTTTAAATCACACTCTTGCACCAAGTCTTAAGGTTTGGTTTATAAAAGTGTCATTATCAAGTTTTCTAAATTAAATATGAAGCAAACACTTCAAATTAAACATATTTTTTCCAATTGATTTATTTTCCTGTTAACATTTCCTTGCTTGCTTAATGTTCAGCAAAACCCAACAATCTGAACCTTTATATGTGAATTTCACTGGGTTATCAACTGCTAACACTTGTATTCTGTCAGGTTAAAGAAGGATTTGCTGCTTTGCAGGACAAGCAGAAGTCTTCTCACACGACTGCCACTCTAGCAAGAAGTGAAAAAGCGCTCAAAGATGAGGACAGCTTCTCTCTTCATAACTCCATTATACAAAACCAAACAGGAGGAATTGAGAAATTACTGAATTTGGAGAGACTTCATTCAGCAAGAAAAAGAAAATATGAAGAAGGCCAGTGAAGATGAGTGCCAGGAGATAAGCATTCTTTTAGGCATAGACAGATCACTTACTTAAACCAGATTTGTAGAGGTATTCCTACAAAATGAATATGGTATATATGTGTAGTTTCATGTTTAATATAACATGTTAACATTTCTTATGTTCAAAAATGTATACAATTCCTACTCCTAGTGTTAGTTCTGGTTCTGCAGTCAAATTCAAGTTACTATTGGCTTTGCCAAAGTTAAAAAGTTCATAAGTTAATGTTTCTATATATGTTCAGTAAAATTAAAATGATTACTTAACTGTACCCTTCTCCTGCTCCTCAGAAGTTTTGGCTGAAATAGTTCAATTCATTTTCTCTGACAGACTGCTCACTCGGTTTTCAGGCAAAATCACCTCCAGCTATTCCAGAATACAATGGTTTCTGCAAACATTTACAACTACTTCCAGCAGCTCTAAGGGGCAGAAGAACAGAAAAATCTTCTGCTTACCTTTACTGCCAGATTATTTAAATAGATCTGTTGTAGTTTCTGTATCAGTAAGGTCTCTTTCAACACTGAAGTATCGGGTATGATTACAGAGATAAGGCAGCAGATCTGGCTTCATGAAGCTTCACTTGTATTGGGTCACATTTCTCTTCCCTTGAGTGTAAGAGAAATTTTCTCTTCCTTTACAAATACTTGCACTATCATTTTTCTGACCTCCCTCCCCTTCCTCCCCACACCTCTTGCAAAGAAAGGTCCTCATACTGTAAAATGAACAAAAGCAGCATAACCAATATTGCCAGTTTCTTGTTGCTGATTATGTAAGAAAATCAACAGAAGACATTTTCCCATGTTAGTTTTATTGCCTTTTTTTTTTTTTTTGGTGTGGCAATTTAGAATATTTAGCTTCTTTAAACCAATTGCATACATTTTTTGGAAACATTCACAAATTGTCAAAGTTTTGAATAAAATTCACCTATAGCAATATTACTAGGTCAAAAAAAAAAACCAACTTAGGTGTCTGAGAGACTGAGGAGACTGTTTTTCACTTGATTCAAATTTTGTTTCCAGGTGTTTAGAGTGTCATACAACTGCTGCCACTGCTGCTTTCCAAAAGTCCGATGTGTGCTGTGACTGGAGAAGTAAAACAAAATTGGAAGATTACTACAGATGTCACACTCACCTAATTATTCTTCCATAGCATTACTTTACTCTCATGAGCAAATAGGAAAATGCTGATTTTCTCTCTAGAAAGGGCTGCACTTTACCAGTCAAGAGAATTCTGTAGCCTTCCCAAATATTTAAAGCAACAACAGTCATTAGTATTCTTGTCACTAGTAGGTCATTAAATGAAATGTCCTGGAAAGTAGGACTCTTTCATTAAATAAGCTAATCACATTCAGTGTGAGCTTTAATAAAATTATGATAAATAGCAACTATTTAACTACAAGCAACTGATAGGAACAATACCTTGCTTCTAGTTAAAATATTCTACAAATGTAAGTGAAATAATTAGAACACACTAAGTTCTGCAAAATGCCATGAAGAATTGTCTTACCTGACAACGACTTTCCTCTGTGTCTGATCTATTTTGCAGTACACCATCTTTGTCTTTACAGCTGCAAAAAAACAATGCTGTTTTGAGCAACATTTTCATGATCATGCACAGGTATTAAACTGCACAAAAACGGTTCAAAATTAGATCAATACAAACATAAGAACACAGCAGTTCACTTAATCTCTTTTGCTGCTGGTTTTTATGGCCTAGTAGGCAGAAAAGCAAAATGATGTAACAAGATGAAGGTCATGCACGAATCCTATTGTTTGGTGCCAGTCTATTAAAGCAATATCCTGTACAGTTTTTATGAACTTCTCTCCCCTAAAAACACATCCTGTTTTAATGACAGCAAACAAAACCAGATGACAAATTAAACCTGCAAACAGTTTATTAGTTCTGTAAAGAATTACATGAGATACAGTTCCTGTCACTGAGAAGAAAAACACTGGTTAAGACACAACAGTTGGGCCTGTCTTTAAGCATGAAGTTCTGCAGCTTTATCTTGTAAAAAGCACAGAAATTAAAATTAATCTTGTTCTAATATTCAACATTAGCTTAGAAGACTGTAAAGTTCTTGTTCATGAGCACTGTGTGCAGAGAGGTACCACAGCTCTTACCATCAATGACAAACGCTTCTACATCATCGGCCCCGATCTGCAGTTCCTGCTGCATTGTGTCAAAGGAGATTTCTTTATTCTCTACAGCCATTCCCATGAAAGTAAGGAGCCTCATCTTTGCCATGTTGTGTTCGTGCAACAAGCCTGAGTAAAAGTGTTGACAGTTTAATTAATGATTTAATTATAATTCATACAAATAATTTGCTTTTCATGTTATTTTTACTAGATGCTTCCAATAATTTAAAATTTATTTCACATTAAAATATATTCTACTTTTCCTTATCAACAGTTTTTCTGGGGTAAAATATCAAATCCTGCATCTGCCGTGTCTTTTGCTAAAATAGCAAGTTTCATTGTGAATTCATCAAGACTCAGTTGTTTTTAGTAAAAATGTATTATCTACAAAAGTTTTCTTTTTTGAGCAGTAAAAACATCACCTGAACAGAATTTTAGCTGGCGAAAGTGCAAGTGAGTTTCTCAGTTGCATCACCTGGAAGAACAGCAATACAACAAAATGGAAAATCCAGAGCTGGTTATGCTGAAAAACCTTCTTACAGCCTCACCACTCATTCTCCTGTGTTTCTGGAAAATAAACCTCTCCCAGTTTGGTTCCAGACCATAACATTGTGGTGCCAGAAGAAAGCATATTGGTACTGAATTTGTTTGTCCACAGCAAAAAAGGCATCATGAGTCCCAGGTAAGCATCCAGCGTGGCCAAGAAAAGCGTTGTTCAAAACCAGCGGAACCCATACCGAGGTCGGGTTACATCTTTTACATGACTGCACGAATGGCAACACAAGGAACTGTGCCAAGGCCTTGCATGTCCAAATCAAAGACCATTTTCCTGGAAAAACATCCAGGTCAACCAAGTTAAGGCACTGAGATGAAACAAGGCATTTCTTAGTCCCGAGGTCCATGAGGTACCAACTAAAATCCAGTGGAAGTTTCTCAAAAATGAGTGTCAATCCTTTTGTTCTAGAATGACATTATAAACATTCCCATTGCTTCAGTAAATACGTAAGTTTGGAATTTATAACGTCCATACACTAGCAGGGAAGCACATTAGTGCAGGACATCATGTTGTGTTAATTAGCTGTAATTATGATGCAGGTTCCCTATTTGGCACCGATTCAACAAAAATGCGATCACCATAATTCATACGAATGAGGAGCACCAGCAACTATACCTAACTGGGTTTAATGGAACTCTACAAGCATCAAAAAATCAATTAGCACACATTAACCCTAATTAACAAATGCAAATGAGATGCTGATTAACTTTGCGAAAAAGACTGCTGATAATACCAGATTAACTGTGGCCATGTTAGGGCGATGCAGTTGACACAGATAATGCTACTGCTGGCCTAAGTTGTCAGCATTAATAAAACAACAAATTGTAACAAACTGATGCCACCTGTAGGAGCCTTCGCTGCACAGCTTTCCTGGGCCAGTTTTCTAACTGGTCCTGGTCCAGGAAAGGGTACAACTACAGCCCATGCTCTGCTGCCACTGAAATCCCATTACTAATAGCCTTTAAAACAAAGGTATCTTGGCAAGTTATTTTTAAAAAAATCTCTAAAGCATGGTTAAAAATCTCATTGCTTTTGGGAACGGATCACTTTTGAATGCCTCATCTAATAACTGCATCGTTGTCTAGACCAAACTGCCCTTGTTTTTCTAAGCTGCGGCTGAATCACTCAGTTCCCAGCATTTCCATCTGCGCTGCCTCCAAATCTCTGCTTGTCCACTGCTCAAAGACACACCAAGTTTCTGAGCACACCATAAATCAGGTGAGAAATCAGCATAAGTGGAAGTTAAGACTGCCTTTCAAAACAGTTACACAGTATTTAAGGATTTTACTAAGATTATATGAATCTTAGATATATTGAAAGCTCAGACTCTGAATTCAACCATGAAGGGAAGCACAGACACTGGGAGGCAAGGCAAAAGAAATCACAACAACTGAGTACAATACGATTAATTCTACATATATGTGTAATTAATTTTCCATACATTTATTCAAATGTTGGTGTAACAGCAATTTCAGCAAATACTTCTGTGGACAAATACCTAAAAGACAAGCCCAAAACCCCCTTTCCCCTGAGAAAGAAAAGCATAAGATGTCTGCATAACTAACGTTCAGATACAGGTGACTAAAGATACACTTACCTTATATACACATTTACAAGCTACCAAAAACTCGCTGCTAATTTTATCCACCAAAAAATCCCATTGGTATTTCCATCATTTTAATACCCAAAGTACCACCATTTTAAAGCTCTGAGGGCAATTATTCTAAGAATTGTACCACACTCCATTAAACAAAATAATGCATGTGTTAAAAGGCTGCACTAAACTCTGTTTCAGCAAAACTATGGCTTTCCTCAGATGCATCCAACACAGTGTTTAAGTGTCATTTCAAAATCAAAGTTATAAAAAAAAAAATCATATTTTTATGGAAACATTTATTCATTACCAATATGTCAAAACCTTAATGCAGTAATAAAAAAATCTGCATCATTGAGCAATTTCTGCATTGTCACTGACCCCTGTCCTAAAAAGCTGGAATATAAAAAACGTAATTTTAATGCATGCAATAGCTTATGAACCAGTGCTCCTTTGAAACAGTCAATTACACATCAACGGGGGAGTGTCAAAGTGTTAATTACTACTCCTTTTTTCCACAGTGTGTAAATAAAGAGGGTGCTGACATTAACATTCCATCACATTGCTTCATGTGATGAAACAAATTAACTGGGACAGACTGTGGCTTGCTGGGTCTAATGCATCAGCACACACACACACACACACACAATTTGCATGCCTTATCTTACTGCTCAGAAGTATTTGCTGTTACAAAGTTATTCACCATAAAAACAAAATAGGAGATTTATATAAGCTGGTGGTTTACTCAATGCAGTTGTGAGCTCTGGCCTAGCCTAGAGTATGAATGAGTTAAACCTTTCACAAAGGGAGTTCTAAGAGAAAAAAAGGGCGGGTAAAACTATAGCTCTCTTCCAAAGCCATAAACCAGCTTGTTTTCAAAGAACAAACCACAGTTAGATGGCCCACTCACAATCTAGAAGAGGTTATCTACAAACTCTAATCTGTTATGGAATTTCCTTGCTTCAATACATGGATTCAAACTCAGTCTGTGGCTTCCATACCTTAAACCACGTGAATAGTCAGAAATGTAATGATCTGAAAACTCACCCAGGGAGTCAATGAAGTCTTTGTTGTTCTGATAAAACTTGACATAGGATGCTAGTTTAGCACTTACAAAAATTGTCAAAAGCTAGAAGATGGAAAACAAATATGAGAACAGTTAAAATATTATCTTGCAAGCCGGAGAGATATAAACTGTGGGTATTGAACAGAATGTTAAGAGCTAAAATTCTGTCTTTTGTCAATAGCTGTGGGCAGTCTGTGCTGAGCTTACTTCCTTTTCCCAGACTTAAGATTTGCTACCGAACTCATGGGAGGACAGGACTTGCAACTGAGTTTCTGAGACTTTGAAAGGGAAACATTTCACATGAAATTTTAATTTTAAAGACTATAAAAGAAATAGCCCATTGCAGCTCAGGATTACTGACACAGATAACTATTCTAATGGATTTCAAAAGACACATTAAAACAAAGCGGTCTATTGCTATCAAACCATCTCACTAAAAAACAAAGTTACTTACATCATGAATAAGTTCTCCTTCCAAAAATTTGACTGGTTTTAAGGCAAGAAGATGATCAAAGAGAAAGGTATTTGGATCCTTCAATGCTCGTACAATACATCTAATGAGAGAAGGAAAATGCTTACTTTCAAAGCAATACACATCTTTATGACTAAGAGCAGCTCCATTTGTTGTTCCTTGCTTTCTAGGAAACACATAAGGGTTTTCAATTACTATCAACGGTAACACATGTCACATTCCAATTTTAATCTTCATTTTACAGATGGAAAAACCAAGGAACAGAAAGCATAAAGTAACTTGTCTAGCATCCAGGTGGTAAAAACACAGATCGCCCTACAGTTTCCATCTATGCATTTATTTCCAGCACAGCCTTTGTTCCTGGAGGTACTTTTACTGTCCTCCTAAAGTTTCATAGAATTAAGTTGTTTCGGAAGATTTAATTACACTTGAACATGTGACAGAAAACAGAGAAAACCCCAACACCAAACAGTGCAAGACCCAGGATTTATCAGCTGCAGCTCCAGACTAGAAACAGGAACTCCAGATGAAAGCTTTTCTCAGCAGCACATCAGAAGCCTTGGCTCGCTCTGCCACACAAGGACACCAGGAGAATGCGAGCTCTGCACGGACACGGCCCTGGGCACACGAGTTCCCTCAGAGGGAACAGGCTGCTGGCTGCTGTAGGGTAGGCAGTGAAGTTTCCACTTCTGCACAGACACTAATTTTCCAAAGGAGTGATCCTGATTTTCCTCCATGGTTAAGTATAAACAACTCCCTTGAGAACTACTGGTAGTGCACATCTGGCAGAACTTAAATAACTAATTCCTAAGAAAAATCATGATAGTTAGAACATCTAAATACAGGCATTTACTCATTTTGGCCAGTGGGGAAAATGCACTGCTATGAATCAATTTAGTCCCAGCTTGTCCAAAAGGTAAGTTTATTTCTGTACAGTTCACATACTTTGTACTTGCTCACAGACAAGACAGCAACCATGTCTTTTCAAGAGAAAGTGCTATTTGAAAAGATTATTAGATAATAAAACTGGCAAAAAAAGTAAAAAAAATCTGAAATAAAGGATTCCAGTTCAGATTTTGAGTGCACAGTTGATGTAAAGAAGTCCTTACCCAAGGATGATCTCTCTCAGCAGTGACCAGGAACACTCCAGTGCACTTGCACACTGGAATAAACCTGGCTGTGCCTACAACCAACCAGACCTACTGCAGACTGCAGAGATAAACTCTTGACTGAGTCAACAACGTACAGAAGAGGCCGTGGCAGGACCCTTGGCCTGCCAGGCCATTCGATACTTTTAATAGTAAGGTGATCAAAATATTTGGCAATTGAGGAAAAGTTACTTTTAAGGAAACTGGGAAGTCAGTATTACCTGTGAGCATCAACTCTAGCCTGGGAAGCATTGTCCTCTGTGTAACTTCCCAATAGCTCCACCATTACTTTTGCTGCAGTGTCACTATAGAAAAAAAAATAAAGTTACCTCAGGACTGAAAAAACAGTTCAAAAAATACACTCAAATATTTAAATAATTCCATTATGATGTTATAGGTCAAATTAAATTACACTTGAAAAAGATGTAGATGATCCATTTTAATTCTAGTGGAGAGAACAGATTAACTGGATGTATTCTTTCAATTCTTGTTCTACAAAATGTTTATCTTCACCCTTCATTTCATTCTCTTAAACTGATAAATTACCTGCTGGTTATGGAAAAAGCTTTCTGAGCTAGGAACAGCTTTATATGGTTCACTAGAATGCTCCTCTTATGCACATCTGGATTTAATCATTGTGCAATAAGTAGCGCTGCAAAGTTTATTTCAAATGTAAAATGGCATCTCTTAAAGAATATTTATGGTCAGGAAAAAGACTGTATAAAAGCTGCTCTCTTCTTTCACAGATTCTCTCTTCAAGTATTCAGACTGAGAGCTGCTCATTTTATTGATGAAATTACGCAGCCAGCAATGAGACTGGTTGAGGCTGCTGTGAAGCAAACAGCTTCCAGCACTGTTCCGACAGACAGCTTTTAGAAAAACACCTCCTTCTCAGAAGCTGAGCAAACCTACAGCCTTGTCTACCCAGACTATCTTGTAAACACCACCAGTACTACTGCAAACCAGCTCTGAAATTGTTACTGGGTCATTTTAACAGATTTTGATTTATTTTCACTTAACAGTTTTACCACCAACAAGGCCAGCAACCGCTGATGCTTTTTGCAAAATTTACAACAAATTATCCCACGTGGTCTAAAAGAACACACAATCTTCCTTAAAATAAAACACTACAAGAATAAAGTTTCAGTTTGCATTAATGACTTAGGCCAATGGCACAAACTGCACAGGGAGGAACGAACCAACGCAACATGCCCAGTATGTTCTGTGCTGTGACAGAAGTTTAACTCATACAGCAGCACAGGTCTGAATGGGTTTTGTGGTACAATAACACTGTCTTTACATGGGTATTTATTTGAAATCTCCCCATACCACTGCTTGACCTTGACTCTGTAGGGTGAAGTTTGTTCTCAGAGAATTTACCAGATCTGAGAAACGTGCAGCACAAATATTAAGACTTCATGGGCAACAACCAATATCATATATAATCTGGATGTACATTGAATGAAGACAGTTTGTCCCCAGGCAGGGGCATTTTCTATAGATCCCAGAACATTCCAGAACCATGTTCAGGGATATAAGCTTTAATGAAACATTTGTTTTAGAACTCCAGCAATAAAGAGGTCAGCTCATGTTTTGCCCTCATAACCAATACTGATGTAGATGAACTGACAATTCTGTATCAGTGAAAAAAAATTAATTTAGGCAGCTTTATATATGAGGGAAGCATTTGCATATAAATCAGTCTATGACTGACTATGATTTTAGCACTGGTGAAATCTTACCAACACTAGATGTTCTAGGGGACAAAGGACCAGTTAATTACAGGACTGGCACTATATATGTTCAAAGAGGCTCAGCTCATGTGCTATTCAACCTAAGAATACACAACTCCTTATTTAACAGAAGCTTTTCAGCAGTTATTCTTGTACACTTCAGAGCTGTGTTTTCTGTAGTTTTCAGAGCAGTACAGTTTTCTGGCACTTTTCCTCTCCTAATCTTTCCCTTAGGAGCAAAACTTGAAAACTATCACTTCACTAATTTCAAATAGTATTTTCAATTCCCCACCTTTTTGTTTTATTTTTAAGTGGGGAAGGAGTGGAATTTTTCACTTTTATTTCTAGGAAACAACAGAATGCTACAGGACAATTACTCCCAAACTTTCTGTGCTAAATTCTTGTGAACCTCAGTGAATGTGGCAGGCCTTAAGTCTTATCTTCTATTTAGTGTCAGTTTACTATTGTAAAGTAGGATGTTTAAAGCACTAATACAGATCACTATTTTACCAAAGCTTGTTGTTAAACGTGTCTCACCTAAGGTGCAAATGTGAGCATTTTTTCGAGCAAAACAGCCTGAACAAGTGCTCTTGGCTGCAGTTGCCAGTCTAGATGCATAACTTGACAAAAAGCCAGTGAGAGCTTAAGAGTGATGGTAGATAAAAGGAAGGAAAAAACCACAACAGAGCATTCAGAGACTTAGTGAGATGCTGGAATCGAGTCCCTCTACATTACATGATATTATACGGAACTAAAATTAAATGAAACAATTACTCTGCAGGTGCCTGACATGCTGAGCTTTTTGCTACAAGTATTAATAACCAGACTTGCCAGACCTGTTTGAATTTAATTTGGGCAGGGCTAAAGCTGCTGAATGCTGCCAGCAGAGACCAGCTTTAAACTGCATCAAGGTGGCTAGAAAAGGTTTGATAAAACAAACTTTCACTCATCACTGTAGGAAAAGGGACACCACACAACCTCTGCATCATCTACTTTTTAGGAGCTACCAATCTATTAACTACCAACTTATCCACTGCGAGAAAGTCTATTAGCTACGGAAAACCATCTCTTATGCCACACTGAGCAAAGTTAAAACATAAATCAAGCACACAAAAGAATTCAATTGTCTTCAACAAGGTAGTTCTTTTCCCTCGATTATAAACCAACAATGGTAACTGAGGTATGATTTTTATCACTTATTTTTCAGTTCCCTCTTATCTTCCCATACTGCTGGATAGAGCAACATTCCTGAGTGCTACAGCTGGAATGCTGCTGTGAGTTTCCCATACTATTGCAAACACTGCCCACTGATCCAGGAGAGTGAACCAGGTCAAAGGTGCCAGGGTCACTTCTTGTTTTCTTTTCTGGAGAGAAGTGCAAGTGCTCTGAAACACTGCTCTGCTCAATGCACAGCTGGCTGCAACCCATGGTAAGGACACTGAGTGCAGGAGTCACTTCTTACAGGGTTTGTGGAGGGTTTTATTGGCTACCTTAAAAATATCACCTATGGTTAGTAAGCAGAAACCATTTAGTAGCAAGGTTACTGGTAGCAGTGGAAATNGTTTGTGGAGGGTTTTATTGGCTATCTTAAAAATATTACCCATGGTTACTGGTAGCAGTGGAAACAAACACTAGAAGTTTAATCCACTGATTTGATAGCAAGGCTAGCTAAAAATAGCTGGGTATTAAGTTTGGGAATGAAACTAGTTAAAGTCCCACAATAAATCAACAAGATGGGAAGTGTTTAAAATAGCAGGAATGTTATCAGTGTAATATTTCTGAAACAAGGTAAGCACTAAGCCATGGAAAAGATCTGTGATTAACATTTCTGAATTTATTTTGACCATCTGAAATCTGCCACACAGAATTATCAATGCAAAAGCATTTGAGTGTTACAAACAGGAATTCCCAGTAATGTAGCTCACAGAGTAACTAGTCCATGAGGATTAATCATCCCTAAATTGAGGTTAGTTAAAAACGATCCTGCTATGCTGATGCAGCATTTCCAGGCTACAATTCCAGTGGGGCAGAATAAGCCAAGTGTCCTGACAGAAGGAACTCTTCTCCACTCGTGACAGCTTCACACTTGCCTTTGTAAACCCCCAGCAAGGTCATGTCCCCAGTCCCACCCCCTGTGCAGTCCCACAAATGCCCACGCCAGCACAAACACACTCAGGTACTGGCAGCTGGAGGGGACAGGCAGGAACAGAGGGGGCAGGACAGAACCTCCCTCTGCAGCCGTATGAGGTTATGCAAATGCGGAAAACTCAAGTGCAGCTCTGATACCACTGTGAGCCAGCAGTGGAGGGGTCCTGATGCTGCCTCACTAGGAAAATCAAAAAACCTTGGAAAAGTAACTCAGAAAACAGAGTGGAAAGGCAGGGAGAAGCAACACACAACCCCCACATCCCCATCCCAAACTACAGGGGCAGTTTAGATAGGTTTGAGCTGCTGTGGAACTACACCCTGAACCACTGGACAGCAGCCCATCTCTGCAGCCCTGGCCAGGGCACTCTCTCCACTGTATCACATCTGTAAGATAAACTGATGACAGCTCTCAGTTAAGACCTGCACTAATTTACAGGCACCATGCACACAGGATTACTCTACATGCCAGAAGACAGTGGTCTGCCAAGTTTGTTAGATCAAAGATACTTCTTATGATCCAGGATAATAATTCAAAACGGCCAAGCAGGTATTCTGTGGACATTAATTTCCATGACTAGTGGAAAGCTCTGTCCTGAAGGTAATGTTTACATAAAAAGACTGATTCTGTTAACTGTGATTGATAAGCCTTCCCACATCATTAAGTAAGAGATAGCACTACCATGCACTAAAATGTCAAAAGTGCAATTAAATAATAAACTTGGCATAATGCTACAATGCTCTAAGATGAGTATTTATAGAAAGAAGTTGTGTTATTTTGGGAGTCTGTGGTTCACAGCTAATTCACTACTAACTTTAATATTCTTGAGAACACTGGTTTAATACAGGAATGCTTAAAAATATAAAAAAAACCCCCCCACATATATTTGGATTGAATTATCAGTACAGATTATTTGTACAAGTCCTGTGAGAAATACTTTCCCGACAGATCACCTATAATACCTCAAAGTACAGTTATCTAGTATGTAGTATGACTTGTCTTTTGTACCTTTTCTTGCAGTCTACTAGGACATCATAGAGCAGTCTCAGGAGAGTGTGCTTTTTCTCTGTGGCTAGATTCCAGTCGGAAATCCATTTTCGAACCTAGGTACAATGCAAGTGAAAAAGAAGCATTCAGGAAAAGATTAAAATAACATTATAAGTACTTCTCATTTTCTCCCAAGCAGAAAAGGATTAAAAATATCTTGCACAGAGATTTCTCTTTTAGGTCCTTTGACTTATAGGCTCTCCATGCAGTACCTGAAGTTTTTCCATGAGAAGTCAAAAGTCTGTGCTCTCCATGTTACTGCCTAACTAAGGATGAGTGATTCTCATGTATTCTGATTCCAGAGCAAGAGACAAGAACTTGACTCCTCACTCTTGATCAAAGCTTCTCACTTTGGTTTCCACCACAGGAATCAAACACACATCTATATATGATCACCATCAGAAATGAAAAATAGACAGCAACTTCACTTAGATTCTGCAGACAGGCCTTTAAAAGACAAAACCTGTATTCTGCATTTCTTATTTAGAATCATAGAATGGTTTGGGCTGGAAAGAACCTTAAAGGTCATCTAGTTTCAAGCTCCCTGCCATGGGCAGGGAAGCCACCCACTAGATTAAATTGCTCAGAGCCCCATCCTACTGAGCCTTGAACACTGGCAGGGATGGGGCATCCACAGCTTTTCTGGGCGACCTGCTCAGTGCTTCACCACCCTCACAGTCAAGAACTTCTTAACATCTAAAATCTAAATCTCTCCTCTTTTAGTTTAAAACCATTATCCCTCGTCCTATCACTATTTGCTCATGTCAAAAGTCGCTCTCCCTCTTTAATGAGCCCCCTTTAAAGTACTGGAAGGCTGCAAGGGCACCCTGGAGCCTTCTCTTCTCCAGGCTGAACAATCCCAATGCTCTCAGCCTTCCCTCATAGGAGAGGTGTTGCATCTCTCTGATCACCTTCATGGCAATTTCTCTAGGTCCTGGCAATTTGTAACAGAGATGGTCTGTATCAGCTCTGAGTAACATTTAGGTGCAACACGGTTCATACAAAGGCCACAACTTGAAGGGCCACTTAATTACCTGATCTAGTTCAGTTGGAATGTACTGGATGGCACCACAGGACGAGGCCACTTTCAGAAGGCTGCAGTACACTGTGTACCTCACAGGAGTGTTCTTGTCCATGCCATGGAAGAGATTGCTCAGGCTAAACCGCAAACAACCAACAACAGAGTTAAAGAGGTTTCAAAAAGCATTACTGGAGTGCACGTAAATGTTTTATTAAGACACTTGCTAGTACAGAAAATGCACCTGGAAGCACCTTACATCCATGATGAGCTGTAACAGCTTCCAGTTTTGTGTTCATTTTCAGCAAACAAGCTGAAAACTATGCATTTTAACTTTAACTTTGTAATACCCAAGGAAAAAATACTGGTACTTCTATTTTATGACAGTGAAAAGGTAGAAAAGAGTGCTTCCTGCAACACCCCACACTTTCATTTAAAGACATACAAGATAATCCTTTCTCTTGAGAGGCACGATTACTTTGCAAAGTCCACCATTTCTCACTTTGCTCTGTACAACACTTACAGCTGCAGTCTAAGAGATGGGCGCTCTCCTTCCCGAAATTTTACTAACTTCTCACACAGGTTTTCAATCAGTGCTTCTTGTTTGTCAGGTTCCAGGATAAGAAGCAGAGAGACAACGCTGTTCATCACGCTCTCAACATCTGCATAAACAAAACCATACAGCTTATTGGAACTGCAAGCAGCAGTCAGTAGCTACCTTGTGCTGAAAATTTACTTTTGATATGAATTACAGCTTTGCATGAGCAAGAACTTTTACAGAAAGAAAATGCCAAGATATTAACCTGGATATTCATCAGAATGTAACAGAGACTTGGCTCATGTGGGCTTACACCAACACATCTCCATGTAAGACAAGAATTACCACTCTAAGGTCAACACAGAACGTGATATTTGATGCACACTTGCTCTGAATTCTCTGTTTACACATAAGAGAAATCAGAGGAACTCCAGGTTCCACACAGTGGCTTCTTCCTACACATCCAGGAAACTGCCCACAGTTCTACAGTGAGAACAGTAACACCTAGTGCTCGAGTACAGTAACACATTTTACCAGGAGCACAAGGGATACCCAGATCACAGGGAAAATGCCCTCAAGAACAATGAAGTGTATTACAAACCCTCCCCAGCTCCTGTTTTAAGTCTATTGTTCCATCCTTTCCAAACAGAACCACACCAGTTTTGTGTCTTCTTTTCAGTCTGCCCAAAGACCAGTCAAGCAAAGGCCGAGAACAAAATTCATTACATATGGAAAGTATTATTTATTCCCCAAAATGACACCCGAGCATCAAAAACCCTATTTTGCATACAAGTCTCTACGCCCTCATTACA
This sequence comes from Mohoua ochrocephala, assembly GCA_013398855.1. Lineage (NCBI taxonomy): Eukaryota > Metazoa > Chordata > Aves > Passeriformes > Acanthizidae > Mohoua > Mohoua ochrocephala. Next base: position 1,831 of record VZTA01022873.1, on the reverse strand, counting down.
AGCACAGTCTAGCTCGGCTTCTGACTTCTTCTAAGGGTGCTGGATCTTTGGAGAAAGGAGGGGCAGAGTACATGCAAACACTCCACGGAAATTATGGAAATAAGCACTTCCTTTTTTATGAAGACGCACGGCTTGTGTTTCAACCCATGCTACACATTTCTAAGTTCTGCCAGCTGTTACTGTTTGAAAGCACTGATGGCGATAAGTTTAGCAGAACCAACAAGACTTAGAGATGCAAACCTTTGTCATCCTCTTTCAGGCACACATCACACACTTCAATAATCTGTGCCAAGTCCACATGAAGGCCGCCTTCCGCGTTTTCTTCGGAGATTTCTGCTCCTTTGGATTTCAGGTAAGCTCGTAGTTCTGCAGCCTTCAAAAAGAGAAAGACAACGCATAGAAAATGAATCAGTTGTTTTGTGAACAACAAGGTCAAAGTAATAAAATTTCTTACAGATTTTTGTTCTGCCAGCTGCTGCACCTGCTACTGTTTGGCCAGTGAGTGAACAGGTCACAGAGCTGTTGGGCTTTCTCACAGTGTGAATGTGTCACTTACAACTGGGTACTGCACTGCAGGCCCAGTAAGTTTTTGTGACTTTCTTATGCATTTTTACTATCTTTTACTCCCTCTGCAAACTTCAGACAAACATTAAAGCCATTTAGTTGCCTCTTCATCAGAAAACAAAAAAGGTATAAACAGAGCCACTTTAGAGAGGGCAGGACTTTGTCTTCACACAACCTAAAGAGTTTCTAATCTAATTACAGAATGGCTTGTGTTGGAAGGAACCTTAAAGATCATCTTGTTCCACACCTCTGCCATGGGCAGGGAATGTTCTACTAAACCAGGCTGCCCAAAGCCCATTCAACCCGGCCTTATAATGCCATGAGCTGCCTTACACTGTTAGGACTTAAACCTACACCGAGGAAATACCTTTCCCTCAGCAACAGGCCTATTCATTACCTTTACAATTCAGGGCTTCAGCAGCAGAACCATAACCCTTCAGAAACAATCTGAGGCCACACAACTTTTGGCAGAGGGCACCTCTGACGGGGAGGCTGCTGTAACACGAACTGTCATTTACATCCCGTTCAGTGTCAAATCATTTTGGAACCAGAGTAGAGAGCTAAATGCCCTGGGACAAATGCTGCACTGAGGATGTTTCAGACCAGCTACTTGATGGGGCTGTACATTATGGCAAGTGAAAACTGGGCTGAAGGCTGGTAGCGGTGTGTGCATTTCTTGCAGATTTCCACTGTGTATACATACACAGCGTATATACATTGCGTATACGTATATAAACATGTAGATATACATACTTCAGTGACATTGGGAAAAAGCAGCCCCCAAATCCAAAGGCACAAAAAAGCAGCAGCTCAAAGACAGGAATTCCAGTTCCCATGCCTGTTGTACCGAGAATTCTGCAAACCCAAGGGGCGTAAGTAATGCCCATATGTGAACCCGTTTTCTTCTCCAAAATAAAAAGTAGGGCTGAGGAACGATGAAAACGAATGCCGGGGAGGTGGAACACTGAAGAGGGAACTGCAAACACAGGGTTATCTTTCAGCCATCATGTTCAGTTTTCTCTCTATCGCCTGCTCGGTCTCTGTAGGGAACAGCCCAGACGAGTTCACGGAGCGCTCGCGGAGCGCACGGCGGGGCAGGTCCGACCCCGGCTGCCGCCCCCCGACACGGCCCGGCCCAGACCCCCCGTCCCGGGGCCGATCGCTCCCCGAGGGCGCTGACCTGATCCTCCTCGGTGATGTCGATGAAGGCCGGGACGCTCATGGCTCCGAGCACGCCGCGCTCCGGAAAGGCGGAGCGGCTTCCGCC
>VZTA01022871.1:0-100526 GCA_013398855.1 Mohoua ochrocephala | reverse complement strand
CTTCCAGCCCAAATCATTCCATGCCTCATGGAGGCACTCCCTAAAGACTCCACAGAGCTCTTCCTAAATCAACCCAGCCATACAGAAGGAGAACCAGAAACCCCATCAGGCCTAACCCCAAAATCCAATCAAATCAGTTGAGCCTCACTCAGAAGCCGACAAGTGGCAAGAACCAAATGAAAATTACAGTCCAAATTTTTTTTTTTAAAAAATTATATTTGCAGGTTTAGATGCTGATGGAGATGAATCAGGATTCACTTTGTCCCCCCCAAATGCACTGCACTGAATAACTGATGAAAGGCACATTTTAATTATAAAAGAGGCAGGAGGAGGTTTGGCCATCACTGATGCAAAGCAACCCAGCACCACCTCTCATTGTTTTGGTGGTATTTGCACGAGGGGGGAAAAAAAGCCCTGTAAGCACAGAGAGTTGATGTGAGTGATTGCTGAGCACATTTTAATAATTAATTCCACAAATAAGTGAAGTCTATTTTAATTTCACCTCAGACAGCATTGCTGTCTCAGTGAAGGAAACTGCAAACTCTTCTGTTACTGTGCCCAACACCGACACTTTGGAAACATTACAGAAACAGCAGGAAAGTAATGAAAAATATATAGATAGTGCTGAAACTTCTGAGCTACCCAAAGTGCTCCTGAAGATCCTGCAGATAATCTTCAGGGAATAATCCAAACAGCTCTGTTGTATAAAATTACATTAAATGACTGAACATCACGCTGTGATTGAAAAGCCGTGCCCAAAAATGCTGATCAGTTTGATTGGACATGGACTCGGTTCCAGCGCCTCCAAAGGCCTGTAAAGAACAGCTTAGTAAAGAAAAATAGAATGACTAAAGCCAGCAAAATGATCGGGCTTGCATGTTTCAAACAGCAATGTAATGGCATTATTTATCTGTGAAGGAACTGCTAAGAGGATCGGGGGGGGAAAAAAAGAGTTTGGAAACCTCTGCTTTCCTTCAGCTCAGATAAAGCTGTTTTGTCCTATATTTTGGCTTCTCAGAAGTTTCTGTAAAGGCCTTTGGCATCACGGCTCAAACCACAACACTGCTTTGCAAAGCCCTAACACGTGGCCGCGTTTTGGCCAAGAAGAATTCCATGCCCACGGAGCAGCTGAGGTGGACACTTCTGACAAGTGAACGTTTCTACATTTTCCCAGCTTCTTCCCCAAAAAATAAGAGTTTGGGACTCACTCACGATTTCCAAACATGGGCCCTTTTCTCTTTTGGAGGGGGTAATTATTTTGTTTTTCCTTTTTTCTTCCAAAGAGAGTGAATTTCTCATTGGGAAATTCTTCCCCAGGAGCAAGTCCTGCTTCCAGAGGGGAGGGAATCCACTTTTGGAAGAGATAAAAGTATTTTCACCAGTATGACTGAAATGTTATTTTTCTGGTACCTGAGAATTCACAGCCCTATTCCAGTTTCAAAAGAAGAATCTCTGTGGACACATCACCCATGAGCTTCCTGATGAGAGAACAGCTGCATTTCTTTACAATATCTTTGCATTTTGAGCCAAAAGGATTTAGAAACTGACTTATTTTTATTGTGTCAGGTGCAGATCTTATTCCTGCCACTCTGAAATGTTGCACTTTGAATACTCAGATTGTACTGGAGACTCTTGTCCCTTTTCTGAGACAAGACCTTTGGCGTTTCTTTGATGTTATGAAGCAGAAGATGTTATAAATGTGTAACTGAGCTGTCCCAGCCTAAAATATATTCTGCAAATACATCTCCTGCTTCTGTAAATAAGGTTACTACACATAATCCCACAGGTTCCAGCATTATATGTACATAATAAAGCTGCAGATCTTATTCAATTTCCAGGTATTTTGTGAGGAGAGCTGCTGGCATATTCTCAAGGGCCAAATATTTCATTCAAAGGCAAGGAGATATTATCATACTCTGAATAGATACAGTAGTTAGTTTGTACAGCATCTCATAAAAGGGTAATTTGCAGACTTGAAGAAAAAAAAAAGAGCTGCTTTAAGGAACACAGGGAATATTTATGTAGCTACACAAATTACTTGGTTGAGTATTATTCCAGAGACTTATTTTAAAAACCGAAATTACTCCTTACAATGGAACTTTTGCCACTATTATTATTATCTCTTGCACTTAAAGATATTAAATCCTCACCTTGAAGTTTGGCTCTTGAACAGGCAATTATGATTAAAGCACTTCATCTTCTTGGCCCCTTAATTCATCACAGCAACTAGCCAAATTCCACATAAAAGTCTGGAACAAACGGAGCTGTCCCAGGCAACCTCAGTGCAGCACAGCAAATCCAACCACAGGCTGAGCACATCCTTGTTTTCCTTCCAGTGACAACATCCCTGCTGCTTAAATATTCATTTTTGGATCTCAAGCAACACCTTGCAAATAGCAGATGAATCAGCTTATCTGGAAAATGAAGTGATTTCCCCATTTTTCAAACCAATTGTGAAAATCAGCATAATTATTAAGGTGAAGGAAACAAGACTTTCTTACACTTAGTCCAAATTGCTCAGGGTGGTGTTTTCATTCCTTCTCTGTTTCCCTGTCTCTCAGAAGAGCCCGGAATGTGTTATCCTGAAGGTAGGATCATTGGAAAACTTGAATTAGAGCTCGGTGAACACGAGATTGAGATGCTGCTGCTCACACAGGGAGGCAGAGGGGCTGTAGGACTCACTGTTAATATGTTCACTTTAATAATCAAGTTAATGAAGGCCATTGCTTCGGACAAGATGTGCCTATCACGGTTGTATCTTATCTGTCTTTCATACATTTAGTCAATATACAATGATGCTGAACATATCTGGGCAAACACGGCTAATTCTTTACCCTGAAAGCTAATCAATAATATTTCCTTTAGCAGGTCTCAGTTAACTCTTGGAAACAGGGGACTGGCAACACGGCACTGGTGCTTCCCCTGTGTCCGACATCTGGGGGTTCTAAATCCACATTAAGATTATTGCTGAGCCTTGAGGTGGCACCTCTGTATCCTGCAAAAACCCAGGAGTTATTCTGAAGATATTATTGGGAAGATGTTTTCTCTGCATGAGGCATTTTAGAAGATTGGGATGGTTTTTGATCAGCTTCCAGTGTCTCATGACCCAGGAGAGAGCAGGATCAGTCCAGCCACGCACAGGCAGCAAAGAGATCCCCCAAAAACCTCAGCCTCCAGGGCAGGCAGGAAGAGACTGTCCAAAAATATCCCTAATTTTCATGGGAGCAAGGATTGGGAATCTGTGTCCTGGGCTGCAAAGCCTCTCTGAACACAGAGGTGAAACACCCCCAAAAATGGTGTCATTATTTTATCTGTGCCACAGCATCCATGGGGTGCTGGAGAACACAACTTGGGGGAGTGACTGGACTGAAACCCAACAAATTAAAGCTGCCTTTACACCTTCCCCCTCACTGCTGCTGTGTTGGCCACAAACAGGAGCTGCAGGACAGAGATCCCAACTGGAATTCTTCTGTGAAGAACATGAAACGATCCCATCAATTGATAATGACCGGAGCACAACCATGAAATAATGACCACCTCCGAGGGAAAACAGGGATGGCAGAAATAATAACTAGCAGAGAATGAAACAGAAGGAATATATTCATGGACGAACGAGAGCTGTGGCTGGAGCCTTTGAGCCGAGCTCACGTCCCTGGGAGTGCTTTGATCACCAGCATCCCAGCCCTGGGAGTCTTTGCTGTCTCTTTTTAATGCCACATTTCTTCCTCAGCTTTTTCCTCGCTGAAGGAGATCGTGAGTTTGATCATTTCAGCACAGCAGAGACCCCCAACTCATCCCAGCAAGCAGCAGAGGACCCACGGTGGGATATGCTGGTGATGGCCAGGACACAGACAATCCTCCACTCCTGTTCTCCAGTTTATTGCTCCAAAACGTCCCAGTTCCACAGGCAACAACACAGAGATGCTGCAGGATTGACATTCCTTAGAAATCACTTCCCGAGGATCAACACACCCCGTGAAATAATTCCATTTTATTCATTTCTCTGGGTCGTAATTCTCCATAAGGATAAACAGAACCCCAAACAAACAAATAAACAAAACTAAAACAGGTTGCACCATTAAAGTTCCATATAAAGTTCCTGATAATTTCCTCCCAAGTGGCTCCAGTGGAAACCAGAACTCCTAAATAAAATTACAGCTCGTTGGAATTTATGGCTATTTGCCAACTAATGTATTTTAGCACAAACACCAACGAGAGACAACCTGACAACACTTGAAATGTGGACATGTTACAATAATGAAGACTTCATTAGAAACCCTTTAAAAAGTTCTTTCCATAAATTTCACAAAAAGTGGGATATGTGCTCACTGATCCTGGGTTTGCTCAGCTGTGGGAATTACATTTGGAAACATTAAGAGTTAAAGGTGTATTTTATCTTTTTTAGGACTTGGAAACTGAGGACAATGTGTCAGCTGATCAGAGAATGGTTTTTTTTTGTCCACGGTAACCCAAAGCGACCATTATTTGACAAAATTCTCTCCAAAAAATAAGCCTGAATGTTGCTGGTCTCGTTGGAAAACGCTGCATTTGCAAAGGCACTGACTTTTGGCAGCGGTTTCTTTAGTGATAAGAACAAAGGAACACTCATTAAAAATCCAAGCCAACAAACCAACCACTGTTAGATAATTAAAAGAACGCTTGTTTTCTTAATTTCAACACTAAAGAGCTACAGAGCACACCAAGAAAAAACATTAAAATAAGATTTGTAGGGTGGTGAGTACTCAGAAAAAGAAAAAAAGGTGTTTGAGAAAGGATTTGGATTAAAAAGTGACATTACCCTGCCAGTTCTACCCGTTGAGTTGGATCCTGTGGGTTAAAAGTGAACTTGGAAATCTGACTCGGCTCCACCCAAATCGATAGAATTCCATTTACTCGCTGGTGGAATATTGATAATCAGGCTCATCAACTCGAAACGAGCAGAAGTTGATTTACCAGGCAGGAGGAAGAGCCAAACCAGACTCCCAAATAGGTGCCAATCCTTGGGACCCTCCCCAGAGAATCTTTACACATGAAGGAACCCAATAAATATTTTAATAACCTTACTCTGAATAAAGCCAGGGAGCTTCAAAGGATTATTTCCCTGGAGAGGAGGAAAACTGGAATTTTGAAGGAAGGGAATGAAACAGTCAAAGGAGAGTCTGACAAAGTGAAGTTTTGGGAACAAATGCATTCTAAAGGCTGCAGCAGATGCAAGCCCAGCACAGCAGGGGAGAGAGGAAAGGGTTGGGCAAAGCCTTCAAGAGCCATTCCCACGTTCAGAGATCCACATCCCGACCTGATTGTCTGCTGCTCCCGGGGACCTCCACCTCACAAGGTGGTTTTCACTCCTAGCTAGGTCTAGGAAATAAATATTGGCCTAGTTTGTGAGAAATATCGATATCAAATTTCACCTGCCGAGGAATGAAATGAAAGGTTAAAAACTTAACCTGGGGGAGAGCGGGAAAATGGAGTGGGGAAGTTGTACTGAGAACATTGCAACCTGGAATATTCCCCTAGTGAATGATTTGGTGGACTTCATTTAGATTTCACCTTCCAAAAGATGGATTTAAATCCCAAACAGAAGTTGTCGTTTAAACCCTGAAAAGCAGCTCTTCACTTACATACAAAGTCAAATTACGCTTTAAAATTATAGGGTTTTATCAGGGAAATTTGTCAAAAGCAGCTTTATTCCCGCAACACCATTTTATTTCCACATCTCCTTAACTCCTGCTGGGAAATCAGGGTGGGACTACCCAAGATCTAAGTGCTCTGCAGTCTCCAGAAGCCTTTCCACACTCAGCTCCTACAGAACTCTAGGATTTTAACATTTCCTTTTTCATCAAGGCATTGGCAGTTTCTTTTGAAGCACAATTTGCAAACCCACCATTAACGTGCAAATTGTATTGGTAACCCACAAATCCAAGTCCCCAAAATCCAACAGCATTTCCATTCAGAAGATCCAACAACCAACTAAAGGGGAAAAACAGGGAGATGTTGCTGTTGTTAATTTTGTCAATTAAATAAGAAATTAATCCGGAAAAATATAGAGAAAATACAAGGTTTTGATGGTGGCTTTAAAATCATGAAGCTCATGAGTTTTGGAACAGAGTTTAATACGACCTTTCCTCTGCGGCCTAAGCAGACTCCAGTTTTATGTGGTGCATGGCAAAATCTTTTATCATTCTGGTGAATTTTCCCTGAATTCCCTGGTGAATTTTCCCTGAATTCCTTGGTGAATTTTCCCTGAATTCCTTGGTGAATTTCCTCTGAATTCCCTGGTGAATTTCCCCTGAATTCCCTGGTGAATTTCCCCTGAATTCCCTGGTGAATTTCCCCTGAATTCCCTGGTGACTTTTCCCTGAATTCCTTGGTGACTTTTCCCTGAATTCCTTGGTGAATTTCCCCTGAATTCCTTGGTGAATTTTCCCTGAATTCCCTGGTGAATTTTCCCTGNCCCTGAATTCCCTGGTGAATTTTCCCTGAATTCCTTGGTGAATTTCCCCTGAATTCCCTCCGTTTCCAAGCATCCTCATGAACTGCAGACACGAAACCAGGCCAGCAGCATCCCCGTGCCAGAGTGAGAGATTCCCCCAGCCCTGCTCAGTATTCTGCTGCTGCTGCTCGGGATAAGATCTCCTCGGCTGCCTGCACCGGCTCCGTTCATTATTCCTGGATATATGACCTTACATTTGGTGCTATCAAACACATATTGATTGAACGCTCATCTGACAGCCTCGTAATTACTCGGGTCAGCCCATTTACCCTCTTTAAATAATGGCAGAGCACGAGCTTTCTTCCAGCCTATTGAAACTTCCCCTGCGAGCCAGGACTTATTAAAAATAAACATTAACGATCCAAAGAGTAGCTCAGATGGCTCTTAAAAATTTTAGGTGCCAGTTAGCCAGACTCACTGATTTAACAGAGTCTGATGAGAGGAGCTGCTGTTTAACTGCCTCTTAATCACTGCTGGGAGAGAAATGATTCCCTCCTGTGAGGAGGCGGCAGCATCGCCCTCCTCCCTCCCAGGGAGAGGACAGAGGCACCAGCAGCCCTGGATCCACCTGAAAATGGTCTGGTGCAACTGTCCAGCTTCTGGTCACTCCTGTCACCTTTAAAGGACATAAAGAAATGAGTTTAAACTCGCTGGTCATACATTTTTTCGTGCTCTTTCTTCCCGACCTTACCTAGCTCCTCACTTCCATTCCCTGCCATGTGCTCCTGATCCCCCCACTTGCCATTTACAGGATATTTTTCCAGGGACAGGAGAGGGGTGCAGGAATCAGGGGAGTTGGATTGTTTTCCTCATTGTGAAATTGGATCCTTTGGATAAGAGTAAATAAATGGAGATCTTTTTTCCCATTAGCATAAACAAGACACCATCAAACCGAGCGGCCACTAATTTTCCATGCATTGATTGATTGCTCTCTTCCTGTGGAGATGGGATCTAATCTAGAGCTCCTTCCTGCTGGACACGATGCACTTTGCATGAGGAAAATATCAGCCACAGTTTTTAGGAAACACTCAGAATCTGCCACCAGTTGCTCCAGACCTTCTGTGCTGGCTTCCCAGAACTTCTGTGGTCCTTCCCCAGTCCCTCTCTAAGCCCAGCTCCTTCCACCCCGCAAAACCAGAGCGAAGAACATCCTGTGGGGTTTATTTTCCTGGCAGCCACCACTGAGTGCCCCATCCTGTGTTTCAGCTGTTGGAAAGCTGACCTGGAATGCTGATGGCTCATTTGTATTAATTGCCTGGGACTGACAAGGGCACTGCAGGCTGCTCCCGGTGCCATTTCCCTGTGCCTGCTTCCAAAAGGGCACAAGGAGCACTAATTGTTATATTCAATGCTCTCTCTTTCTTGCAAGCAATACCAATTTAATTAAATTTACATGGTTTTAAGTGACCAGCTATAGCTCCTCTCCTCTGTTTATACAGCTCACTAGAATTGATGAATCTCCATTTCATTGCTGACATCTTCTTTTAAGTGCTCCCTTATTCCCCTCCCGACCTTTTAAAGCTGTTTTCTACCCTTCCTGCCCAGCTGAGACCGGCTGAAAGAGAGGTTTTCTCTTTCCCTAGGAGGCAGGACAGCAATCCATAAACCCCCAATCCCATTGTGTGCCATCGCTGCCAGGGGATTTTCCTTAACACTTTGAGCATGAAGTGTCTTTGAAAAGAAAATCTGAATATTTCCCTTTTTTTACCCATTTAAATCCACTGGAGCCATTCACAGCTGAAACCAGAGGCTGCCTTGCCATTACCCTCCACAGAAACCATCACCATTGTCACTGTGGTGCCACCGAAGCCTGGCACTGCTGGGGATGCCCCAGCATGACAAAAGCCCAGGTAACAGCAGAGAATTCTGCTCCTTTGAGCCCCAAACCAGACGGGATGGACCCGTGGGCAGCTGTGCCTTCCTGGGCCACCGAGAGCCTTCTGGTTCCACTCCTCCAGCTCTGCCTGTCTGGCACCCACACTCCAGCACCGAGGTTAAAGCTGATCCCATTCCCTCTGCCTTTCCCAGGGCAGCCAGGACCACGCTTTCACAATTCAGAAACTCAGAATAAAGGAGCTTAAAAGCTGCTCCAGTTCTGTGTCTTCCCAGCAGCCGTGTCCTGCCTTAGCTCAGCTCCCTGCTCAAACCCTGAGGCAGAGCCCAAACGCTCAGTGCTCGCCCCAGGCTCCCATCCCTTCCGACCCTGCCTTTCCTTGGGGTCTGGGAGCGGAGTTCCTGCAGCCCTCCCATCCTGCAGCCGGGCTGGGAGTGGGGTCACACGGGCACGGGGAGGGCACTGCTCCCAGCACCAGCCCTTCAAAGCACAGCAGGTCGGCTTTGAAGGCTGGAAGGAATGAAAACGAAACCATTTTCAACTGCACCAGCCTGAAGGAGGGAGGAAGGAAGAAGCTGAGCAGCACAAGTCCATCCTCAAAGCCTGAGCTCGGGGAGCAGCTGGTGGTTGCTGTGCTGCCAAAGGCTCCAGCCTTGGACGGTGAGGGATTGGCGGGGCTGCTCTGGAAGTGGAGATTGGCCTTCAAGGTTCCACACACTGGGGAGGCTCCTTGCACTGTTGAGGCTGCCCCTGCATCCCTGGAAGTGTCCAAGGCCAGGTTGGACGGGGCTTGGAGCAGCCTGGGACAGTGGAAGGTGTCCCTGCCCATGGCTGGGGGTGGGAATGGGATGATCTTTAAGGTCCTTTCCAGCCCAAACCATTTTGGGATTGCACTGCCACCACCTGAGACCTCAATAACTCCTCCTCTCTTGCAATTAACAGGAAAAACATTTTCTTGGGCTGTTTCAACACATTTTTCATAAGATTATTTGTTTGGGTTTGGTTTTTCTTTCTGGCACAAGGGAGAAAATAGCAGCAGCACTTATAAATCACTTTTATCTGAAGGTTTTAAAGCATTTTTCTGAAGGAAAGGGTCTCTGGCCCCTTTTTTCCTTGACCTGTATGGGGAGATTGTCTTCAGAGTGTCCCATTAGCTCTGGAGATGCGTTTGATATGGAGCAGACTGATTATCCCCCTGCTCCACGTGTGCTCAGTCAGAGACAGAACTCAAAGCAGCCAAAAGGCAAATCTGGCCCAGTTTCTCCTCTTTCCCTCTGGGGAGAATTCAATCAAGAATTGATTAATGCTTGAATTCTCATCAAGAATTAATAAGTTCCTGATGTGGTGAAAATGAATAGTCTCAGGGAAGCAGCTAAGCTTGTTGTTTTGTACGGGGGAAAAGAAAAAAATTCCATCTATTTGGCAACTCTGATGCCGTGGTGAAGTTCCAGAGAGGGGGAATTCTGGATTCCCTGACTCCTTATGATATTTTTATAGTGTAATGAATGGATTGACTGAAGGCCAGCTCTCAGAGATGCCTCGGGCTGCTTCCACCTCTTCCCTCAAGCTTAGGTGCAATTCTTACACTCCACACAAGGCCAGGATAGGTCCAGGCACATCCCTGCACAGCCTCAGCAGGGACCAAGTCCCAGTAAACTGGGAACACTGGGACCTTCCAAGTGTCTTAAATTTTGTGCCTTTCGGGAGCTTTTGCATTTTACTGGGATTTTTTTTTTGCTACAGGATTGACAGATTTATTTAAAGCCAGTACAGGCAGGAGGAGAATACAGACCAACATCCACCGGCCTCAGTATCCTCTAGTGAAGCCATAAGGACACAGAAACTCCACTGGGAATCCCTCCCTCAGCTCATGCACGAGGTGCTGGGCACCGTTAGGAGAGAGAACTTTGGGATACAGACCCAGGAGAGGAGGCACGGGGAGGAGCTGAAGTCGAGTGTTAAAACACAGCTTCTTTATGAACAAACTGAGGCCGAGCCCTCACAGCAGCAGCTGAGCACTGCACTCAGCAGCTTTAGCTGCTCTGAAGTTCCTAAATCCTCAAGCAGCAGAAGTTTTGAGATTAAGAAAAACCTCCATAGATGCTGAAATGCAGTGAAAGCTCAAGAACCGGAGGCAGGAGAGTTGGAGCAGCTGCTCTTGAGGTGCAGGGACGCCCTCATTGAGTCCAGGGGGGAGCAGGCACAGGGAAATAATACTCCCAGGGGATTTCTGACAGAAATCAGGCCTCAGAGCCTTCCAGAGGACACAGCCAAGGTTAGCAAAGTGATTATGTGTGAAGAGACACAGGAACAAGCAAAACCCCTGGCACAATCACTCCTTGTAATTATCTCCATGCTTTCCCTGGAAGAGCCCCCGTGCACGTGGCAGCATCTGCCCCTTCCCCTGGTGGAACCACAGCGACCCTCCCCTGCTCCAGCTGGAGAGGAACTGAGGGGATTTGGGATAATAACAGCGTGGAATGCCCGGTGAATGCTGCAATGTGAAATTCCAGACTGCATTTGTTGTTATCCAAAGAGTTATCAGTGGTGACCATCAGGAATTAAAGGTCCGGGTGTGACTCTCCCTGGCATCCCCGATTGCACTGCTCCCACCACAGCCTGCAGGGAGGGGATTGCACGGTTTAACTGAGGGGCACCTCACCCTGAGGGTTAAAACTAAGGTAGAACTGAATAAAATCTCATTTGCAAGGCAATAATTAAACCCTAGATCACATCTGTCCCATGCAGGGGAAGGGGTTTTTCCTGTTTCATCCCGTTTTGCTGCTCATCTTAGGGTGGAAGCCAGAAAACAGGTTTCTGTTTCCCTTCACACATTTTCTCCCATCTCTGTATAGACATTCACTTGTATTGCAACAGCAGCGCGAAAATATATTCCCTAAAAACTCTTATGGATGAATTTCCACAAGGAAAACATGCAAGGGAATTCTGCTGTGCAAACTGGGGGAAAAGGAGGGAAAGGCAGGGTTTAGACCCTTGGAATCGGGGGTTTTTTTCCCCTCCCTCCATGAGAAGATCACACTGATGTTATTCCACCTCCCACAAATTCCCTGGCCAGGGAGTTAATAAATAACAAGAGAGAAAATCCACACTTAATTCAGGCCCTTGTTGACATTCATTCTGTTTCACTTAATGAGTAAAATCAGAGCAGAAGTCGTTGCTTCAGTCCCTGGCACTGCTCTTGTTTTACACAGAGCGAGGAACAAATCAATCTGTGCACGTTTCTCCATCTCCGTGTCACGGCCGTGGGTGACAGGAACAATATTCCTGTCCTTCCATTCTCCCAAACCCAGTCCTGCTCATTTTGTGCGGAAAACTTAAAGCAAAAATCCTAGAAAATGTATATTCTTCTCTCTGCCTTCCTCATATTTAAATATACGGACCCAAGGGAGCCTCTAGAACCTACACCCAAATCCTCTCTTTTCTTTTTCCCCCTGGAAGGATCCGGCTCCAAAGGGAATGGCTCAGGTGGGGAGCGCTGGGGATGTAGCAGCTCCACCACACCACCATAGAAAAGCCATTCCCTTGCCCCCAGAAAGGTGTCCTTAAAGGTTAAAAGTAAGAAAAAGCACAAAGTCAACCATTTCTCATCAAAACCCTCCTCAACGTGTCTGTACAGGCTGAATAAAATGAGACTCAGCAGGTACTAACAGTGATAAAGGTAAGAAATATTTAGTGATGTTTTTTATACTTCCTTTGACTGGCTGGAGAGCTAAAATACTTTAACAAAAAAAAACCAAAAAAAGAAGAAGAAGAAAGAAAAACCCATGATGCTTTAAGACTAATTGAACCAATAATCAAAGGCTGTCTCTAACTCCTGGACCAGGAGGTCAATTACAGAAATAAATCTGACAGCAGATAGATGGGAGCAGTGTGCAATTACCAGTTAAAGACTTGATAATTATGGCAAGAATTAGTCTGCATTTTCAACGGCAGCAAAATCCATCCGTTCTTAGCAGTTATTATCTTGATTAGAAGAAGGAATGGGTTCAGCTCTGTCTCGTCAGGCTGCCAGGAAGCTCCAGGTACAATGGGAGCTGATAAGAGGCTGATGAAACGAGCCCACGGAGTTGGAAGTTTCCTTAACCGCGAACTTCCACGGCAGACGTGAGAAAAAAATTCATATTTGGCAAGGAGAGACGTGGACAAATTGAAACTCGGGTATAATGGGACTGAGAAATGCGTATTTTTATGAGGTTTGCCAAAATTAGTCCGAATGTGAGCTTTTCAAACGCTTAAATGCTCAATTTTGAAAGGCAGGGTCAATGACAGAGTCACAATCCTGAATATTTCAAGAATTAGCACATTCTTCTTCCATTCCCTCATGGCTTCACGTTGTCAAAAGGAAGAGGTTTTGTAACTATTTCTTTTCAGAAAGTGCGATCTGCAATGTAAAATTCTCAATAAATCAGCCTGAACCTGATGACCTGCATTCCTTGAGGGAGGCCCTACTCATATTTTTTCCTTATTGAAACAGTCCGAAAGCACAACACTTGAATTCTTCCTCTTTTTCATAATTCTGCCATTCTGGGACTCCAGGAGCTGGGAAGTTGAGAAAAGTTGGATTCAGGTAAAGCCAGGGAGATGCTTCTGCCCTGGGAGAATGGAAACCTGGGCAGGAGAGTGGCTGAGCCCTGCAGAGGAAAACAACACCCAGGAAAAACCCTCAGGAAAATGGATAAAACCTGGCAGCCAAGAGGCCTTGGGACAGGAAATAATCTGCAGCCTTGGAGTGATAAAAATGCAATAAAAAAGTGAAGAGTTTTTGGTTTTTTTAGTAAAATATTTTTCAAGAAACAAATCAAGAAGTGGAAAAATCAACTGATGGGTGTGGGAAATGAAACAAAGGAAATATTTCCAGGAGACGATTTCCTCCTCAACTCATCCTGATGAGGCAACGATGAAAACGAGTGGCTTTAGCAGCTCCCATGATGTCCCTCCATCTCTCAGCATTCCAGAGCTGTTCCCACTCCACTCATCACTGCCACTTCCACATCCCTCTGCTGACACTCCTCTTTGCACCAATTATAAATCCTCAAGAACTTTTCTTTTCTTTTTTTTTTTTTTTTAAATTAGGTGAATTACTGTGTCAAACGACCTGATGTCGCTGCATTTTATGTAAATTTATTTACTTAGTGGCCTCTGGGCTCCATGCTGAGCTTGGAAAATGTACTTTTCGAAATTATAAATAATTAACCAGAGCTCCTGCACCACTGGAAGTTGTTACTCCACTCTCATTTTAAATAGTCCAGGAATATTTTTTTAATGCATGTTTCACACGAATTGCCACTTAGAGGAAAATAAATGCTCAGAACGGTGACTGCCTGAAGTCATAAAGGCTTACACAGAGCGAGGTGATTTTTATTAGAAACTGCATTTATGCTGTTAATTATTTAATAAATAATCATAAAAAGGACTCATTTCAAAACACCAGCAGCCCCACGTGCCCAGCCACCTGCAGGCATGCACAGGAGGGAGCGACACCGGCAATTCCAGGGTTAAATCCCACTCCAGGACCAGGCTCAGGAACATCCCCACACCAGTAACGCCCTGGGGAGGGCCTGAACTCCTGCACAGAGCTTCTCTGCATCACCCAGAGGAGTAAATGGGAAGAGCTTGGGACAAATTGTTGTGTTCTTTATTAAAAAATATTTGAATTTTTTTTTTTTTAAAGTAGCAAGAAGTCTGGAAGCTCAGACACCCTGATCCAGGCTAAATTCAGAATCTCAGGTGTACCTGCCAATGGAACACAGCTTCCATCCCAAAGAGATGAGGGAGGTTACAGGTGATGAGAAATATGCATGGAGAGGAGGAAGCATCAACACAGCACGGATACAAAACAGGCTGGAAGTTTTCCAAGCCCGGGAACGGAGGAGTTGAGGGATCAGCACAAATAAATCCTGGTAGAGTCAGGAGGGGGAAGAAAACAACCAAGCTTGTGCAGGAGAGGCAGCAGGGCTAACAGACCTGTTCCAGGGGAAACACAGCAGAGCAGCCACATCCTTCAGCCAGGGAAAAACGGGAAAATCCAGGAAAATCCCACAGCACAGGCTGCAAACAGCCCTAACACAGCAAACCCCCTTGGGAGGGAGCACAGCCCCCAGATCTCCTCAGCAAGGGGTTCCAACATTCTCTTCCAGGTAAAGCAGTGCCAAACCCCTTTTCCCACTGCTGGTTGCTCTCACCTGGGTGCCTGGTCCAGCTTTCCAGAGAGCTTCCAGCAGCTCCAGCTCCATCCCCAGCCCAGCAAGAAGTGGGAGCCAGGCCTCTCCTCCTGTTCCCCCAGGCTGAGCTGTAACACCAGCGCAAAGCTTCCCCGTTCCAGAGCTGAGGGAAACACACCTCAGCCATGAAGGTAATTCCATCCCAAACTGGAAGGGAAAGCTGATTTGCAGCAGGATAATTACTACAGAGGGAGCTCCTGGGCCTCATTTCCTTCAGGAGGAGCAATTGGGAATGACCCAGTTCTGGTCCTGTGCCAGCCACAGCTGCCCTTGCTTCCCACCCTCCCACTCCTCCTCACATCCCTGCTTCTCACCTCCATCTCAGGTGAAGCACAGCTGCCAAAACCATCAATTTTTAGAGTTTTAAGTCAATGAAAGTGCTGCAAACAAGTTTCGGGACTCTCAAACAAAACCAGGTGGTAAAAGCAAAAAAAGCCCCCAAACTCGGAGTACCGTTGCCTATTTTCTGGTTTGAGATATTCCTGCCCCAATGTTCCAAAAAAATGGTGAAGAACACACTGCAATCCCCGGGCTGGGATGGAGGTGCAGCACAGAAGTACAAACTCTACAGAAAAAAAAGAAAAGAAATGCAAAGAGTGGTGTTTTTTACAGAAATGCCCATTTCTACATCCAGGGCAGGGGCTGAGGCAGCTCTTCTGGGTGGCTTTAGCCACATCGTGTGGGCTTCAAGCACGGTGAGAACAGCACCCAAGTCTTGTTAAATGAGGCTGAGAAATCTGCAGAGCTCAGGCATTGCAGCAGAGTCAGACTGCTGGTGTTTCCCCGCGGGTGACCGAGTGACTCCTCTGCGTTTCCAGCTGATTAACAGACGCCGAAGTGGAACAGCGATGACATTTCCTCGTCAGACCCAAGAGCAGAGCGAAATGTTTGAACGTTTAGGAGGAATGCTCTGCCCCCAAACCAGGCCTGATAATGCCAACCTTGTCTCAAAAGCAAAATATTTTTAAAAAAGCGTATTCAAGCCATGTTTTATCCTTAAAACTTCGGTGGGATCTGCTCCCACACCCCTGACGGTGGCAGCAGCACCTTCATTCTCACTCCAGTGAAGCACATGATTGTAGGGCTTTCTCCTCCCCATTATGCTATTGAGAAAAGTGTAAATCTCATTATTCTGGGATATGAATGATAATAAAACCTTCTTGGCATGCCCTTGATGCCTTCCTGAAAGGTGAATGCCTGTTAGCACGGTCCTGCATTCCCACTGAAGGCATTCAGGAGCTCCTGCAGGCGAAGAACGCATTAAAAAAACTCCTGAAGCCTTCCTGCTGAAGTGAAGCAGCTCAAAACGTGTGGCAAAAAAAGGAGCATTTCTTTCACTGAAATACAGTGAAATACACTCAGAATAGCACAGAATATTTCAGTGAAATACACTCAGAATAGCACGGAATATTTCAGTGAAATACACTCAAAACAGCACAAAAGCCACACTAGCATCAAGTGTGATGCTCAACACACTCGAGCACCAACCAGATCTTTCAGATTCCTGCTAAATACATTTTAAAAAATTGGATTTTTCAGCACCATCAGCTGCCATGGATTTGTCTGGTGGCTTTTAATGAGCCCTCAGTTTGGCTGTTCCGGGTGTCAGGAGGGTGAATTTGTGTTCACCTGCAGAACCCTCCCCATGGACAGACAGAGTAGAATTAATCCCAGAACACCAAATATTGGTGATGGAGAGAGGAGAGGGAGTAACAAAAGAACCAAGGCATTGTCCTTGGCACACAAAGCACATTTGCTAAATCCTATAAAATGAATACATATGGATTTTAAGCACAAGTGTAGTTTGCCCTAAATAATGCAAAAAAAAAAAAAAAAAGGTATTATTTGATTTTTGTGTGCCTGGATATTTATAAAATTACCGATATTCTGGTGATCTTTAATGAGGAGGAGTAGAGCTCTGTGTGCTGGGAGGTTCTGTGCTGTTAACAGGGTGAATGAAGCACGTGAGAGATGCTAACAATGTACAGGGTGATAGCTTGGTCCTGGAGCTGAGGATATGGAATCTGTGAGGAATTTGAGTTCAGGGTGTTTCCAGGTCAGCTCCATCCTGCTTTGGTGTCATACCTAGAGGGCTGATAGTCCGTGGTGTCCAAAAATCCCAGTGAAAGACAAGGGCAGCTCAACCTTGGTGTGAAACCAAAAAACCCCCCACAGATCACCCCCTAAAGAGGGCTGTGAGTCACATTTAAATCAGATTTCCAGCAAATAAATGGCGTCAAGTGAAAAAAAAACAACCATCAAACAAAACCCCCAAATCAAACAAAAGAGAAACTTGCTGATGGCAGCCAAGGCTTTTTGAAGATTACATCAAGTCGAACTTTTATTAGCAAAGTTGTATTTCATGTAAAATGAAAATATCTTTTCAAACCATACGTGCACACCTGCGTGGTACAAACAGCAACTACAGTACAACACGTTTCTCTAAACTTTAATCAATGCACATTAACATTTAGCTCCCCAAAAAGTAACGTCGTGATGGCGACACCACATTTGCTTCGATCTTTTTCTCATGAAATTACAAAGTCTCTTGTTTAAAGTCAGAACCGTTAACAATAAAAAAGGAACAGACAGAATGCTTTGGCTCAAACCCCCCCCACCCCGAGGGGCTCCTGCCTGAAAACAGAACAAATCAGTGCAGATCACTTGAGATTTTACATGAGAGATCCAGAGCTGCAATGTAAACATGTCCTGCTACCCCAACGTGGTTTGTACCTTTTTATTTTGTCACAAACGCTGGCAGAGATGCAGCTGAGGGAGTGATCCATTGGCAAACAAAGGGAATTCTCCGTGAAGAAATTCCTTCCTTTCTATCTGTTCTTACAGGAAAGTAAAATAACCTAAACACACCTCTCATCTGCAAAATCATGGCTGTGAAAAACGATGCTGAGGTTTTCCTTTCAAAAGCTCAAGGAGCAGTGAATGGTTTTTGTGACTGTCCTTTACAAAATGTGGAATTACTGTCTAAAAACCCCACCTTTTTTTTTTCATATATATATATAGAAAGATTGTGCTACTATTTGCTTTCATCTCAAAAAGAATATTGGCCTGAAAACTTGTATGAAAACCTCTCGTGCACTGGATTGGAACCATTCAGTCAATGGAAGCAGTTACCAGGAAAAGAGCTACTCACTGGAACTGGTGTAACATGAAATTTGTGTAACATTCTGTGCAGCAGAACAAATATCAATCACTACATGATTTGCTAATTAGACCCATTTAAGATGTGAGTTACAATTTTTAATTTTTTATACATGAACACATGATTTTATCCAGAGGGTGAAAGCCATTTTCTGATTCGATTCCTAATTCTGCTCTTCCTAAAGATCCAACCCCAGCAGGGCTTTGATGCCCAGTGCTGTACTTTGATCCTGCTGGAGTGCAGAGCCACGGGGATTTCTGGAGATTGGATCCCCTGATTTTGCCAGAGAAGGGAGCTGGGGCTGTTCCTGCAAGTTCTTGATTGTGTAATTACATTTTTATATTTTTATATATATATATATATTAGAGAAAAATTAATCCACACCAAATCAAGATTACGCTGCTCAGGGAATTCAAACAGCTCCCTTGGGAGAAAGGACAGAGGGGTTTTGTTTCCCATTATTTAGGAAGAGCTGATTTTATTTGTTTAATCTCATGCACTGTACAACTTTGCCAGCAAGACCCATCCCTCTCTTCTTCCAGAGGCTGCTTAAATCCCCAAACCTGGATCCGTGGGGCCAGGGAAATGCCTCCTCCCTGATGGTTGGAAAGACATCCTGGGTTGACTTGGATATCCAATCTGGAAGTGTCATTTCCCCTCCTGGGCTGTCAGAACCAAATGGAACCCAACCACAGCCATGGCATAGGATAATTAATAATTAATAATTATTACTTATTAATTATTATTTCCCTCTTCTGCTCCCATGGCTGGACTCCCTCCTCCCAGCAGGCAGGCTGGAATTCCTTTCTAGGTGTCAATTAATGAATTCACCACAAATTTCCAGCAGCTGATTTTAATAAACACTCCTGGCCGGAGGAAAAAAAAGAAATCCCAAAAAATCCCAAGTAAACCAAAGGATTTAATACTCAAAGCACTATTTCAGAACAGGGTGTGATTTTTGGGGCTGTCCCGTGCAGGGGCAGAAGTTGGATTTTGATGACCTTGTGGGTCCCTTCCAACTCAGGAAGTTCTACGAACTGCAGGACAATTGGGGGCACTTTTTATTGAGCCACATGCTCGCACTTTGTCTCACCAGGCACAGACCAAGACAAAACCACAGCCCAGCTCCCTGCAATGACAAAAACTCCTCAGAAAAACCTCAGCTTGCTCTGTTAATTTACTTTTGAAAACAAATCTCTGAAAAAAACATCAATGTCCTGCACTTTACAGCAGAAAAAAAAATCCCAGTGCAGGAGAAAAACGAAAATAAATGACTGGGGAAGAGAAAACAGCTCAGGTGAGTGAGACTTCCTGGGAGTTTGAGCCACTTGTTCAATATTCATCAGGCATATTCCTCAAAATCCACGTTCAAAAATCCAGGTTCCATTGCTCATCTTTCCCTCCCTGTTCGATTTTGAGGCCCTGAGGCCTCGTGGAACACCAACATTGGGATTTAAGGCCGTGAATGAAAATCTGAGCGGGAAAAGCAGCGCCACCAGCACAGGACAGGGATGGCACAAACACCTCTCAGCAGCCACAGAGCAAGGGCTGCACGGGGGATTTACATCCATTCTGGATCATCTGACACTCACTAACCCCGTCTGAAATCCGTGCCTGTTTAACAGAGGCATTTTCTGGGATGAGGGGTCGGGTTTATCTGCAGTGACCCACAGGTAAATAACATGGGTGGAGGAGCCCACCCCAATTTTATTCCCTAATTTTGTTCCTTCTTCAAGCCCACCCCAATTTTATTCCCTAATTTGTTCCTTTTTCAAGGACCTTTGATCGTTGCAGATGATTCCTAAAAGAAATATATTAAAACCAGCCCAAAGCACGCAGCTGATTGTCACAAGCCTGATCAGTTCTTAGATTTTATCTGGTTTGGGCTGCAGCAGACACGAGTCAGCAGATAAAGATGCTGCTGGGAAACGTCTCTGTTGATGAGATGCCAATTTTCACATTTCTCTAATTGCGTACTCCCTTCTTTGGAAAATTACTTTTTTTCGCCCCAAAATGAAAAGGCTTTTGGACTTTTTCAGTGTTTGGATTGGACGAAATGCAGAAAATATAACTTTATAAAGAATTAAAAGTGAATAATGTGGGTCACTGATACGGGATGGGATGATTTTTGATTGAGGGCAGATTTCCACTCACCATTTTATACTCACAGGCACAGCCTGAACGGGGCTTTCGGGGTGGCTCTTTGGGGTTTGCTTTTCCCAAACAGAGGTTACATGAAAAGCCCTTAAAAGCTCCAATTAAAAACCCAAAAAGAGGTACAGATAAGCAGGAGCATTGAGCACCAAAGGCTTCCAGAAACTGCCAAGCTCTGAGGAGCAGCCCCAGCCTGAGGGGAGCCGTGTGGGATCCACTGGGAAAAATCTGCATTTCCCTGGGCTTCACTGCAGCCCTTGCTGGAAACTCAGAACCACGTGAGTAATTCTTGCTTCCTCCCTTCCTTCCACTGAAATCATGGAGCCCACGAAGGAGCCATTGGGGATATTTGCCTCATTGCTATCAGGATGCCAAACAGCTTTCAGGATCTACTCCTCCCGCAGGAACTACTTAAAAACCTTTATGATGGGAGTGGCAGCCGTTTGGAAGTGCAAGAAGAAACCAAGCCACGTTGATGCTCTACTCAAAGAAGCAGATTCAGAAATATAAATGCTGTTAAAAAAGAGATTCAGGAGATTCCAATACAAAAAGACCAAAAAAAATGTGCTGTACAGCTCGGCTGAGTTAGCGGTGGAGAGGCAAAGGACCGGATTTAAACCAGCATTCAGCCAACAAAACGGAAAAAAGAAACTCTACCATAATATTTTCCTCTTTGCTTTTGCTTTTGTTTATTTAACAGTGAACAGGCTGAAAAGAAATGAACTCTTGAAAGCCAGGTAGGTCTAGTTTTAGGTGATGCTTGAATGGTGTGAGGGTTTGGATGATTCCTATGCACACAACTCCTTCTGAACACTAATTCTGCTGGTCCAAATCCGTACTGAGAAGCGATTCTAGTCATTCCTACACAGCTATACAGACCCATGCTAGCAACATGTCTCAGGTCAAAATAAAACCAGGCTGCTCTGGACTCGTGTCAATATTAATACCATATGTACAACGTCTCCATGGAATGTTTGCTAGCTCACAAATATACAGATATGAGACAGACACCAAGGGGTTTGCTCAGAAACGCAGCTCGCAGCTGGGGAAAAATGAAAATATTTCGAGTGATGGTGGATGGGAACCCTGTTTTGCCTTGCCACAGGAAAGAGCTGCAGCTTAACTTATTTAAGGAAATAGTGCCAGCTACTGGGCAGCAGCTTCACCCACACTTTGCTGTGGGTGAAGCTGCATCTCTAAGTATTGGTAATTAAGTCAGCTGTAACCACTAAAACAGTTTTGTTGAATATCATACACAAAGGGGTTCAGTTCTTTAGGAAAAATGATACAATGTACAGAATATATTTCTCTGGTATTTTAAATTCTATTTTTCCTCGTCGTGTCACTTTGCAGGGTAACCCGTTGGTTTTGTTTGTGCTACAACCTCGAGGTTAGAACCAAGGCCACGAGGGAATTCTACACGTACGTGTGTGTGACAACAGCCACACAGGGGAAAGAATCCTACACAGAGAAACATATTCCAAGCCTAAGGAACACCTGGAGCAGCAGGGAAGGATACAGATGTACCACCGAGAAACTCTGGTTTGCTCAGAACTAACACATCGTGTAGAGTAAGGATTTATTTTGTTTTATTGAGAAGAAAACACATAAGAAATTAGCAAGGAGAAATCATCTTTTAGTGGCAGTGACTCGTTTTTTGTATTACCTGGATGTCAGGATTTTCCTGACTGGTTCAACTGGCAACCTGCTCCCGAGCACACGTGGTGACTGTGGAGAGCCAACCAGGATAAATATCACAATTAAACACCAATCATTTTAGGCGTGGAGAGGAAAAGTTGCCGTAGAACTCCCAGTGCTTTCCACTGATCCTTTTTCCTTAGATCCAGAATAAGCTCCAATAAATGAACCATCTTCATTGAACATGCCATGCTCCCCTTCTCCATAATCTACCAGACTATCAGCACTTCCAGTGGCTTTAATGTCCCCGTTAAGTGACTGGAGGCTGCCTTTCAGCGGCTTTTCATCGCTGTCACTACAAAATAAAGAAAGGCCTTTCCAAAAATCCGCCTTTCACCGGCAAGGAGGGAAACCGCCCTTGGGTTGGGAGGGGAAGCAGCGGGAGGGAAGAGCGAGGGACACGTGTGGGTGGTACAACGAGGATGACCTGACCCGGGAGTCCTGCCCTGGTGCTCCTCCACGCACCTGGACTTCCCCACGCAGGATTTTGTCATTATTCCAACACATTTTTTGGTTAAGAGGCAATTATCAAAACCCACGTGTTTGGCTTTTTTTTCCCTTTTTGCCTTGGGCAGACAGAACGGACAGAAAGGAAGGGGAAGGAAAAGGGAATGCTGGAAAGGACTGGAGGGGTCTCTTCCAGCCATCGGGGCTGATGTCAAGTGTTCAGCACCTCACAGAGAGACACTTTTCATTCTACAAAACATTGGACAACATTCAGGGCCTATTTATTTAATTTTCCTTTTGACGTGGGTGGGTGAAGTGATATCACATCAGTGAGTCCCATCCCACTGCTTTGGGAGCATCTCTTTGAGTTTAAAGGACCAATAAAGGTGCTTTTCCCCTTTTTTCTGCTGTTATTTAATTTTATCTCACTGCAGTTTGTCTCTGTTAAAGGGGAGGAACCGGGAAAAACCAAAGCAGAATCAACGGCTGCATCTGCAGCCTCTGTTCAGCGAAAATTCCAGGAAAAAGGGGAAGAACTGGGAAAAACCAAAGCAGAACCAATGTCTGCATCTGCAGCCTCTGTTCAGCGAAAATCCCATGAAAAAGGACATCCCACCACCAAAATTCAGGGAAAAAAGGGGAATTTCGCCGGCCATTCCTCCCAATGGCACCACAGAGGAGCAACAAGAACAACCTGAACAGGACGTTTTGGGGGGACTGGGAAAACATCAAAAGATTACATAAAAAAACTAAATTAAGTCTCCGGATTAGGGACATAATTACTCAATTACAGCCCTTGCTGCTGATGCCAACTCAGTGTCACATCTTTGGCAGTGCAATCTAAGGAAGGACAGAGAAATGAACCTGAAATTCACTTTTTCAGGATGGACTCAATACGTGCATAATCGACACGGAAAAAAATTGCTGCTTTTCTGCACAGGGCATTTCTCCTCAGGGAAAAAAAAAGACAAGTTTGGATTTCGGGGGAAAAGGAGGGGGTCAAAGTTATTAACCTCAGGGCTTTCTTACCTTTCTAAATATTTGTCCCATTAGAAAGCATTAAAAATTAAATAAAGATGAAATTATGCAGAAAAAAAAAAAGCCCTACTCCAGTACAAATAATGTAGTATATATAAGTGGGATTTCAACAGCAATTTTATGCCCTTAAGGCCAGCAACACCAGTTTTTCAGCATGGTTCTTATCATTATGCATTTTCCTTCACATCACAATTACATATTGCTTTAAGTTTTCGTTATTTTAAAGCAGCCAAAGTGATTATTTCAATTCTCCTACAGAGATTTCCGTAGCGAGGTCTGTTTGGGTTTTTGGTATTTTTTACCATGTTTCCAACTTTTGTTTTCTTCCCCAAAATGACCATTTCCCCCATATTACACGACTTGGGTCTGAGTTTCAAAAACCCACTGAAGACACGGAATTCAATCTGTTGACTTCAGTGGGCTTTTCAGCAGCACCCCAAATTATCATATATATTTACATTATTCATACAATGCTGATTTAAAGAAAAAAAAAAAAAGTGAAAAATAACCACCAATACATCAACATTTCCTTATACCCCAGCTCGGATGGACTGAAATATACTGGATATACCTTGATATTCCTACTCTTATCCACTCCTATGAGGTTTGCTTTGAAAATGAAAAACATCATTAATTGCATGCCATAAAAATGTCCCGAATAATGATGGCATTTGGAAACAAACAAAACCCCAAGAAACACAAAGGCTCGTGAAAGCAGGTCCTATTTACCTATATTCCCCAAAGATTTCATCTTTTATTGATTGAGCTTCGGGATCTGGATGCAAATCTTCTTTTTCTTTCACTGTGCAAATAAAATAGAGGACAGATCTCTGTGTTGTGTTCTGCCATGGATTTTTCTTTTCCCAGGGGCTATGGGAAAACCACCTGCAATCACCTCCAGCCTGACCTGGGCACAACCTGTGAGCTTCCAAAAGTTTGGGACCATTCCCTAATTTATTAAAAGCAAGTATTTATAGAATCATGGAATGGTTTGGGTTGGGAGGGACCTTAAAGCCCATCCCATTCCACCCTCTGCCATGGGCAGGGACACTTTCCACTGTCCCAGGTTGCTCCAAGCCCCGTCCAGCCTGGCCTCGGACACTTCCAGGGATGGAGCATCCACCACCTCTCTGGGCAACCAGATTTCTACTTCAACACATTTACTTAAATCCTTACTCACTGCTTGGAAAATTAGAGAGTTTTTTACAGAATTACAGAATTTTTAGCAAAATATTCCATTGTCAGGCTGCCTGTGGAAGTTCTGTCCGTGTGTCCAGCGGCAGTTCCCAGGTGGAAAGCGGACAGGGAGCCCCGCCAGCAAGGATCTTGCTGGATTAAATGCTGGAATATTCCAGGAGTGCCGGGAAAGGCCTTTGCAGGCTCTCTGACCAGCACACAGCACTGCCTCACCCGGAGAGCACAGCTCCACTTACATTCATTAAAATCCCTTCCATGGATATTTATCAAAAGCTACAAATCCTAATTGGATGTTTGTGCTCGCGGCCTCGCGGCCCCCAGAGAGCAAACTCTGAAGGATGTTGGTTATTAACATGTGAACATAGAGAAAGGACAATAAATCCATTTACCTGAATATTTGCCTCCTTTATTTCTTCTGACAAAGCAAATCGTTAGCAGCAGCAGGGTGAGCAGGGCGATGGCGCACATCAGCCCGATGAACCAGCCCTGGGTGGAAATCCCATCGTAAATGCCAGCGTAGGCTTGGGGAGATGGGAGAGGAGGAAAAAGGGAGGAAATTAATCAGAGGGAAAAAGGCAGCACCCTACGATAACACCAACACATCACGCTCTTTGCTGGATCTTAATGGAATCACTCTATCGCTACTGATGGTGTTCAACGCGAGGCAGGAATGCGTCCAGAGTGTGACATTTGGGACCGGAGGGGAGCGTGCAGGCGACAAGGGACAACACAGACACTCGGCAAGGAGGTTCTGAGAGAGCAGTTGACTCACAGGATTAGCACCACACAGCAAAGCTGAGCACAGAGTTGTTAAGCCTCTCATGCAAAAGCAGTTTTGCAAAAGAGAGAGAGGTAAAAGTGCCCCCAGTACATGCAAATCACCAAACTGGCCACTTTTGGGTTTTATCACAGCTGCCCTCTCAGGTTTGTAAAGGTTTGGGATTGTTCCAGGCTGTTGTAACGCACAGGGCTCAGCCAAGAACCTGGGATGTGTTTGTGCTCCCACGGGATTCAACTGCAAGGGCCAACCTCAACCCCACGGCACGGAACGATGAGTTTGGGACACTCGCGCTGCACGAGATGGAGCCTCAACATCAAATGGAAAAACAAACGTTCAGCACCTCGAAGGGCTTCGTGTCTCACCTCTCCCCCTGGTCTCAATTACATCTTCAAAAATGCTATTGTTATCCACCCAGTTCTTAGTCACTAGGCGGATTGTGTACTCAGTGCCAGGCTCAAGGGCCTCGCTGGGCTGAAACTTTGGGGTGGGCTTTACTGCGTCTGAAATCTTGCCGCTCCCTTTACCTACGGAATGCACACATTCAAGGCAGAGGGATTAATGGCATTCATGGGAAAAAAAAAGGTCTGTGAAAGCAGAGTTACAAATAACAGACAAATACAACACGTCATTTCAAACATTTGGCAGCAGGCAATATGATTTTCCAAAGCAAAAAAAAACCCCAAACATTCCCTCTGTTTGATTTTTTGATGTTCCGTCAGATGAAATCAACAGCAGACTGGAGTAATCCTGATGTTCAGGAAGGGGTTTGTACATCTCCCACGATGGAAGTTAATATTGATGGGGGATTATGGATCTGCTTTAACTAATGCGCGCTTAAAAAATTACAACTCGCAAACGGGCTTGCTTTGTATGGATAATCTGGGGTTTGATGCTTCTCCCATTGAACTGAACTCAGCAGGGAAGCACAGACAGCTCGTTAGCTGGATATGGATTCTCACATGTCTCCCACAAAAAATTAACGGCGGGATTTGTACTCGCTTCTCTCCTTACAGTGATTTCCCGTGTCCTTTCAACTTCCACAATACCTGCACAAAGCACTGGTTTAGATACAACTAAACAATTTGCCTGTAAACAGATATTTAGGCATTTAAGTGTTGCTGATGAGTTTAATATTTGATTAGGAGAAGGGGAATTCCAGTAGCTCTGGTTTTGGAGCCTCGCTACTTGCAAAACAGCCACTGTAACCCCTGTCTGCATTAAGGTTGTGGGGCATTAAATAAGATTTTTCAGAACAGCTTTTGTGGAGAGCAGGACAAAGGACATTAGAGCAGTTGACAATCACTGCCTGGACATGAACAGCCTGCTCAGCAAATTCAGAACTGTGTGTGACACGGAGGGATCTCTTACAACACAGGAGTGTCCCCGTCCTCGATGGAAGGAGAAATCTGGGGGGGGCTGCACTTAATAAAAATAATTCTTGAATTGTTCTCAGTTGCCCGATTTGCCTGTTCTGTCCAAAGCCACCTGAACTAAGGCTTGAGCACAAAGTATAATCTGAAAACTACTCGGCCAATTAGCACTGACAGGGGAACAATGCTCATTAATACTTCCAAGTAGTAAATAAGCAAAGCAAGAAGCTGCTGGAGATTAAGGCTGAGTTGACAGCTGAAGGGAAAAAAAAGAAAACAGA
Source organism: Mohoua ochrocephala (assembly GCA_013398855.1). NCBI lineage: Eukaryota > Metazoa > Chordata > Aves > Passeriformes > Acanthizidae > Mohoua > Mohoua ochrocephala. The sequence goes on along the minus strand of VZTA01022871.1, from coordinate 73,831 downwards.
TTAAGATAAATCCAAGCACAGTCAAAGCAGCAGTTCAGGATAAGTTTTTCAAGGCAACTCTCCATGTGTTACAATAAGCAGTTAAATTAGCAGACCACTGGGACCCAGAGAGAACATCCAGCTGAAACACTGCTGATACTGAAGCACAGCTCATTAGCATAAATTAATCCATCTATCGGTAATTTTTGCTAAATGAAGTACGTGAAACCCAGCTATAGTTTTTAATCAAACCGCAAATTAAGCAACAGGATACCACAGGTACATTTTAATTACACGCTCTAAAATCGAGGCATCAGAAAAATGGGAATATTGCCCATAAAGGAACAGGAATGAACACGAACCTTCAACCCGGTGTCTGTTAAATACCGCATAACACTCGTGTGTGACATGATAACCCCATGACCCAAAGTGTTCACACCACCAGCCTCCTCAGGAGGGATTTCTCCTGAATTCCTGGGAAGCAAATCCTAAACCTTGAGCTCCTGGTAGCTGGTTCGTGGTGCACATTGTTAAACCAATTCAACCAGTCCCTCTCTGCCCCCTATTCATTCCCAGCTTGTGGCAGCCTCTCCTTTCTGAACCGTCAGCTCTTTAGAGAAGCAGAAAGAGGGAAGTGATGTGGCTGAAAAAATCCCTTTTTCTGTCCACTGATGGCTCAGCTCTGTCTGATGCTGCAGCTGCCCTGGCACATGGAGCAGCTCAGGGCTGGGATGGACATCTTGGGATGAGGATGAGCCCAGCCTGACCTGGCACTGGCGATTTACCAACAGCTCTCCATTTATCATCTCCTATCCCAAAACATTCCTTTTTTCCCTTTAAAACTCAGAACAGGTGTCCAGTGCTAGGTGATTATGAGGTTTCTTTCCAAGCCATTTCTTCCTGGTCTGTGTGACACACCCAACACGGGCCCTACAGAGGAGAGAGCTTTGCTAACTGGGGCGGGTTTGGTGGCTGGAATAGAAAAAGCACTGGGGCCTCCTGAAAAATAAAAGCAAAGACACACAGAATAAGGAAAAGCTCCACATTCTGGAAGGCCAGGAACATACTGAAAGCTGCAGGAATTAGCTGCAGAAAATTGAAAGCAGTTGGGTTAGGTTTTTAATCTCCAATAAGGGAGAAGGAGCATTAGTAATAAAGGCATATCACCAGCACTTCTCATCTTCCCCCACTATTTATCAGCCACACCATGGGACTTGCATGAACATTAAACACTGAACTGCAATTTTACAATATTCCTACTGGGCTCCAAGATTTATGAGGAGAACAGAACACACATTTTTTATGGAAGCTTATGGTATAAAGGGAAAAACAATAGAAACCACCCCCAAAGACTTTCCAGAGTGTTCTCCAAAAGTTAGCACATCTGTTATAAAATATACTTAAAAAAAAAACAACCCCTGGCAGTCTCAGAGCTAAACACTAATTGTGGGCAGCATCTTAATTTATGACCATACCTGTCTAAATACATCTGCTGCAATAAATGCAGAGTTGAACTTTCATTAATTTTCCCCTGCTGCCTGGCTATTAAAAATGTATAAACATGCATCACAAGGATCCTTCGTTTGCAGGGCTTTTTTAGTGCAGCAGGTATTTCATGTGAAATTCGGATTATTTTAGACCACAGAGATTAGCAAACCTGTTGTATGTAAAGTCCATCGAGAAGAATTCATGGGTGAGGTGGTGATCAAGAAATTTTCACCGATTTCATTAGATTTTCTTGATTGTGGGCAAATAGGGTTTGCTGGTTACAGCACCAGTGGTTACATGTGGGAAAGGCATTTTATTATTCCTTTCCCACTGTGCTCAGGGAAAAAGAGAGCTAAAACCACATATCTTGTTCCAAATGGTCCTGAAGTACAGGACCCCCTCCCTAAGATTTGCCAAAAGCCTTTGGGAATTATGTGCCAACGGCCACCGGAATACGATGAAACTGGTAAACTTCTATTTCCTGGCTTCTCTGGAGAATAAACCTACAACTCTGTGGCTTCACCTGGATGAATTTCTCATTAATGCCTGGATTTCTGGACACACAATGATAATTCTCAACATGTACTACGTGTTTGGTAATCCCCGAGCAACGCTGGTGACAAGATGAAAAGGAGCTTTGTGTTAAAGAAGGGCTGCTACATTAAATTCATCTTTTCACTTCTGTGAGAACATCATTTTGTGTTATGTTTCTGAGGGCTAATGATCTTGGGGAGATTGACGTTTTCAAGGGGAAAATTAATTACTTTGGAGGTCATTTAAGAAATACTGCCTGAAAATATGAAGACAGAGATTACAGTCATTTTGGAAGGACAACATACCTTCTTCTGTGGAATGAAACCAGGGTGAAACCACAGAAATTAAACTACTGTTCATTTTGCAGTACAATCCAAATTCCCTTTTGCTCAGGTTCTTCATGATTGTCCAGAGCATTTTATCAAGAAATGATAAAGATCTTAGGTTGCCTATCAGGGTTTCATACCCGAGTTACTTTCCCCCGCACAGATTTGTTTTCAGGGGTGCTACATGAATTCTCACACATTCCCTTTTCTTTCTAATTCCAGACAGTGGTAGCAGGGATAACTGCAAATAAATTAAAGCAATAGCAGTGATGGAGATCAAGTGAAAAAATAAAATGTGAATGAATCCAGAGCTGCCACCTCAACGTCTCCATTTTCCTGGCAGAATGCATTGTGAAACTCTGAAATACCCACGGCAAAGGCTGAACTGCAGCAGTGGAAGTTTCCAAAGCCTTAAAATGAACAACGGGAGCTTTATGGGTTTATTATTAAACTGGAACAGAGTGTTATAGAATCACTGAATCAACCCCCAAAGAAACGTGGAGCGCTCCATCACGGAGTTTCATTTCAGAGGGCACCACATTTTATATCTGTCATTTACGTGGGTCATTTGAAACGATCAACTTTGACTTCTGAAATCACTCCCCTCCTTCAAAAAGAGAGATTGTTTTAATTTTGAGCAATTGCCTCGTTCCCCAAACCACAGCTTAAAACCCCAGGAAGGTCACTGAAAAGAGTGATTTTTTTTCTTTTTTTTTCAGCCCATCATGTTTAGGTGAAAAATATCTGAACAATTTAGCCAGCAAATAACGACACAGAACTCGAATGGCACCTCAGTGACAGATGCAGTGCCTTAATTTAGGGTGGCCTGAGAAGCAGCAAGGAGCACACATAAATCATAGAACTGAACCCTTGCAGCTTTTATTAATTATACTGCTCTAGTCTGAGGATATTTCACAAGAATCAGGTGTTGCCACTGCTGAAACAGAGTTTAGGAAAGTCGAGAATGAGAAGAAAATGAATGCCAACATCTCATAAACCCTGACAAGGCTATTCCAAGAAGTTACAGACTTTCAAGGAGTCAAAACACATTATTCTGGTTGCCCAATGAAGGCCAGAAGAGGCAACTAATGAGGGGAAATGGTGAATTTTGAGCTTGGGAAAAAAAAGATATTTTTCTTTCCTTAATGAGGAATAAATTTTAAATCATGGTGATTAAGAGTTGCTGCCAGGTGAGTACCTGTATCCTACAGTGAGACTGGAGGCCACAAGAGAGCTGAGGAGGAGTTTTACTACTTGAGAAAACAAATGGCAGCTCCTGACTGGATCTTGAACTGGGACACGATGGTTTCAAACACTTTTCACCTGTTCTACCAGTAACTGAAAAGAATTCTGCAACTGAGAAGTCCAACAGCACACAGACCATTTTTCTGTTGTACATCAACACTGCTGCAGACTGTTATCTTTGCTAGAAATGATGCAGCCAGGACTCTTTTGCTTATCACATTCTCTTCTCCTTCCCTGGGGTAAGCGCACAGCAACGGTTTCTGATTAATACCAGGGAGCTGCTCCTCAGTATCGTGGAGTTCTCAGACTTGCTGAGCACAGTACATTTCATTTCATTTCAGCTGAAAGTGAAAGATGAGCCATCATAGAGTGCTTGGGATTTTCCTTTAAATCACTGAACATCAGTGTTTCAGCACAGGGTGTAAGTGGCACACAAGTGTTCACTCCCGGTCTCTGACAAAATAATCATAAATAATGGAGCAAATGCAGACAACTTTATGGCTATCTGGATTTTCCATGTCCAACAGCTGACCCTGATGTTGCTGGCAGTCCCCCATCTCCATGCATGGGCAGAATTTGTTTTTATAATATTTCTGAGAACAGATTAGCTGTATCTTCAATTTTCTGTTCGTGCCTGAAAGCAATTCACTTATTCCGGCATGGCTTAAGGAGCTGATGGGTGGGAACAGAAATAGGATTGCACAGCAAAATGAAACAGATGAGCTCTGCCTTCCTGAAAAACACCACGGCCACATGAAAAACTCCATCGATTGCTCTCGTGGCAAGGAAAACAAATTTATTTCCCCTAATTACAAAGGAAACGCCAAGCCTGGGTTATTCCCGATAGATTTTTTCCACCATCGGTGGAGCTCCTCCACACCAAAGCAGACCGTGTGAACTTACTGCCTTGGGCCAGCGTCAGCCCCTCCTCGGTGGCCGCCTTCCCGCAGCCCTTGGCCGTGCAGGCCTTGGCGTAGAACTTGTACTTGGTGCTGGGGCTGAGCCCCGCCAGCCGCCAGCTCAGCGTCGAGCGGTTGGAGACGCTCACGTCGCTCACGGGGCCCACCTCGTGCGTCTCGTTGACTGCAAGGGAAGAGCACCTCGGTCAGAGCCAGGGAAACGTGTCCCGAGCACCCCCCAGGTGGGAGCACTGCACAGGGAGGGGGAAGGAGGAAGGCTGGATGAGTGTATCTGCCCTTCCTGGATTTACGTCCTCCGTGTCCATCTCCCCGCGGCTCGGTGAGCTATTACTGCTCTTGAAAAGCTCTCTGATTGCACATATGCACAGCCTGAGTAACAATGGAGGTAACAATGACTGTCTCCTACATCATTAAATATCTATGAATCGCTCCTTGCTTCGCTTCCAAGCATCTGCAAACTTTTACCAGCAACTTGGAGGGTGGTTGGTGTGCTGTGAGCTGCTCTGGCTCCTCAGAGCCGGCAGATGAAGGCGGGGTTGGGAGAAAATTGAGAGAGGATCTTATCAATATACAGAAATATCTGAACAGAGGGGTCAGAGGATGGAGCAGGCTCTGCTTGGTGGTGCTCAGCAAAGGGCAGAAACTGATGCCCAGGAAGTTCCACCTGGACATGAGGAAGAACTTCCCTGTGCAGTGACCGAGCACCGGAACAGGCTGCCCGGAGAGCTTGTGGAGTTTCCCTCACTGGGGCTATTCCAGAGCTACCTGGACACACTCTTGTGCTGTGGGATGACCCAGATGACCCTGTGTGGTCCCTTTCCAACCAGAACCAGTCCATGATTCTGTAAATAGATCCACTCTCTGGCCATAATCAGCAAAACCAAAGGGGAAGATCCAGACTCCAGCCCCTGTTGGCAAAGGCAACCGAGCAGTTCTGCTATCAGCAGCGAGAAGTGAAAAGTACATGGCTGGGTTTTTTTATAAAAAGGGCACAGACTCATCCTTTTCCACCCTCAAAGAACATGTAAAATACACTGAATTATCACCACACCACACAACTGGTGCTGTGGCAGTCTGGGCCAAGTACTGCGTCTTGCCTGAGGTTGTCTTTGTTTCTCATTTCTTTCCTAGGCAGGAAAGAAAGAAATCCCCAGGTATTTGCTTGTTTTCAGTGTGATTGATCAATACCATGACTCAGGTGGTTCTTTGTGTTTCTGCTGAGGCACCCTGGGCGGGGAGAAGCTCCCTGACACAACGTGCAGATCTATATTAATGTGAGTGCTCTCATCACAATTCACTTTTGTATTAAATGAGTTTCACTTCGGTAAAAAAGCACCTACAATTTATGGGTCTTTTAAACCACTGCATTAGGTATAACTTGCCAATATGAAATAATTGAATCAGCTCATAAATGTGGGACAGGGAATGGCAGCAACGGGAGCTTCCCTGGGAGAAGTGCCTGGAAAATGTTCAGCTCTGGAAGCTGTCGGCAGCTCTGCCCTCTGGCAGCCTCTGTGCACATCACACCTGGGAGCTTCCCCTACCTAACCCTGCCTCAATTCTAGACTCAAAGCAAAGCAGGCACATACTTATCTGGTACTGCAGAACGTAGCCCGTGAGGTGGCCATTGGCTTTCTTGGGAAGTCCCCAGGACAGAGTGACCGAGTCCTGGTCAAAGTTCAGGATCCTGAGAAAACGCGGCTGTTCAGGGACTGGAAGACACAGGGATGAGCTGTCAGAGGAGTGAACAAGACTGTCCCTACAAATGCTTGTTAAATGAGGTTATAATTTAGCTCAACACCCACAGCTCCCCTTCCAAGTGAAGGGTTCTATGAATAGTGGAGTTTTTTACAACCACCTTAAGCAAGGGAATCAACTCACCTTGTCACAAGGACAATTTCAATTTATATCCCTCCATCCCATATTTTCCTCCTGTCTCACCTCCTTCTGGAGTTTCAAACACCACAGGGGAACTCTCGGGGCCATCTCCTCTGGAGTTGAAAGCCAAAACCGTCAAGCGGAATTCACTGAAGGGGTCCAGGCCAGGAATCATCCCATAGTTCCTGTCTCCCACAAACGTTAGGAAGTGCTTCTCTGGGTGATGCCTCTTTCCATCCAGCATGCTTTTTGTTTTCCACCAGCTGACCTGCGTGGAGATTGGGATTTCTGTAACAAATTATGCTGTACGAGGCTGAACATGATCACGATCTCTCTCACCTTCCCGAAAATGAGAGACTGCAATCTTTATTCAACAGTATACAAATATTTATAGAGAAACTTGTAACCTTGTAGCCTCTTAAGTGCCCACGAACTCTGTCCCTTGGTATCCCAAACCAGAAGACTTTGACCAGGGTGCTGTTCACAACCTCCACCGACACACCCGAAGGAGCAGCATCTGGAACTGTAAAAACAAAAGTCCCAGGTGTTAAAGACACTTCCAAGATTCACACTGCTCACAGCTCCAGGGCTTGGCTTTCCAGCTCCAGCTGTGCCACTTCATGTAGTCTCACTGCAGGCAAGCAAAAAGCCATTCCACCTGCATCCAGTGAGTGGAATGGGCCAATAAATATTATTTTTCCATAGCAGGGTTTTCTGCTGAGGGTTGGGCTACATGTGCACTGGGACACATGAATTTCTACACCAGTATTTATGATTTCCTGTTTCAAGCAGTGCTTACAGCAGTGAGAAGAATGAAAAAATGATTAACACGGCACTCAAGAAGGCAATCATAAAGGCTTTTTTTATAATCAATTTCATTTTACAACTAAGCTCATTAAACAGTGGGATTTTAATCACTGCATAACACAGAGAGGTATTACAGTGCCTGAAAAAAAGGAGGCCTTGATCCATTGACAACTGAATTGCAAGCAAGATTTTCCACTGGCAGATACAAAATTAGACTCATCACAGACAGACAAAGAAAATAAACATGCTGTGGAGTTTCTTCCTTCTTGTTCTCGCTATTCACCAGCTCTTCTGCACCACCACACCTTCCTGTTCCCACCCCTGGGTGGGCAGTGGGGATTCTCCTGTCTGACCACCACTGAGTCCATTTCCAGCACTGAAACTCCACCTGGGAGCCATGGAAAACCATGGGCCAGAAATCCAGGCTGGAGAAGACAACACGTTCTTCAAGGACTCATGGACAAGGTAAGACCAGCACACTTGAGAATGTGGCATTGCCTGTAAATTCACTTAAACGCCCAGTGCCTGCAAGTTTGTCCCTAATTGTCAGAGTATTTAACTTCTGACAGGGCTAAGCTGTTGGGTCAAGCCTCAGAGAATGCAAAGATTTTTTTCCCCACAAGTACAACACGACTGCCACACTTCAGAGACTTCTCATGGACTGCGGCCTTCAAACAAGTACCCAGATGAAGCCAACAACTGAGATTAATGAGAGCACAAGTGACCTTTCCAAAAAAACCCCTCACACTCCAGCAGGCTGGCATCCAGGCACCCAGCACGGGTCGTGTCCATGCCTCACGGAGCCCCTCAGGCTGAGCACGGGCATTCCAGCACCTTTGGGCTGCCTAATCCATCACTCCACAGCCGAGCGTTCCGCAGCACGAGAAACCCCCATTTTTACAGGAAAGTTCCTGCCACTCACCGTCCTCTCCTGAATATCCAACGGTGATGTTTGGTTCCGGGCCAGATCCTAAATTATTCACGGCCTGGACTTTGATCTCATAGGGCACGAAGGTGGGGACGTTCCTCACGCTCAGGGAGTGCTTCTTCACCAGCTCCTCGTTCCAGTCGGTCTCGACGCCCCGCTGCCTCCAGCTGACCTTGTACTCCAGCCCCGGCCCGTTCCTCTCCACGGGCTTCAGTGGCTGGGGAAAAGTTAAAAGAGATCTTGTCTGCCTTTGTTGTAATCACGGAACAGCAGCTGAGGGGAGCGGGGATAATTTTGGAATGTGTGTTACAACACTGGGAGGGAAAAGGGGCAAAAAACCCCAAGCTTTGACTTTTTGCTGTCATTTTAATTTGAAGACGACTGGAATAACAACACCATGACTTCAAGACAAAAAAAAAGAGGGTGAAAGGCTTGGATTAAAATCCAGATTAATTGCTAGGAGCCATATTTCTGCATCCTACACACATCAGGTTTTGTTTTGCCACAGGTTTTCCTGTGTGATGTAAAACCACACGCCTTCAGCACAACTAAATTGCACAGTTTGGCATAAGGCTGCGTGTGCCTTTTAGCAGAGACAAAATTTGCATTTTATCTTGGAATTTTATGTAGCACAGCAAGTTGGGTCATTAAAATTTAGATTTGTTCTAACTACACACCAAATGCTTGAAATTACGCCTGGACATTTAATGTGCAACTGCTGGGCCACTCTGCTTTTACCAATCAGCTGGAGAATTCATCCCAGCAGGGTTTCCAGCTAATTAACATGAATTTATAAAATATTAGGAGATGTAAAGCAATAGCTTGTCAGGAGACATCCCCAAGTTGAGTTTATTTCTCTGAAAATGCACTACTTTAATTAATGAAGTTAAATAGTCACCTACCCTACCAAAAATGCTGAGGCTTGTTTCAGTCCACTGAAACAGCTGTGGCTGTTTCCCACCACAGAGCCTGCTGTTAATAATATTTAAATATATGTAAATATGAAACATATAATAGCTGGTTTGCATCCAAGAGGTCTGACAGGAAACGGCTTCAAATACCAGCAGAAAGCGATGCCCCATTGATGCTCCTCGTGCACGAGGAGACCTAAATCTGGGGGATCTGCGAAAATTCCCCTGATCTGCTCTGCTGTGAGGACCTTTGGGATGTCTGTGGCAAAGGAATTGGGAGATTGGGCAGCTTTCTCACAGGCACCACCTCCATGGCACAGATCCCAGGGAATGGGATTTGCAAGACAAGCTGGAGAAGTAAAAAATTCCTCCTAAAAAAATGTCTTCTCATCTAGAGTGAAATTGCAGCACTGCTTGACTCTCATTTTGATCTCCCTTAAAACTGCAAATCCTTGGCTGGAAATCCAGTCACTAAAGCTCAGCTGGTCTCTTAATCCAAAATAGGCAGATTAACATCATTCTGCAGCCTTTGTGTGTCAGAAATAGCATGTGCAGTGCCCAGCAGTTCCTCTGAAAAGCACACAGGAAATGCCAGAAATAAATGCATATCCTGTTTAACAACATTTTAATGATTCAACAAGATTTAACAAAGCCTTTCCATCCCATTCTCTCCTTTCAGGCTCAGCTTCCACTTCCACTTTTGCCCTGTCCGAGCTGTGATTGTGAACTTCCTGGTGCTCAAAGACGTGCTGGCCATCCCAGTATTTCCCAGTAACCATACTGGGTACTTAAACTCTGCATTTCATTCATTCATTAAAGTTGGAAAAGACCTCCAAGATCAAATCCAACCTTTTCTGAGAGGCAGGATTGTCTCCTCTGACCTTGGGCTAAAAACCCCATTCAAATCCAAGTCCACGGATCTTGAGGGCCATCTCCTTTTGGATGCAATTAAACCACAAACCATGAGTCCACACTGGGGAAACATTTGTTGTTCTTTGCTGGGAGCAGCAGATTGAGGAGTAAATCTCATGCAAATTGTGAGTAATTCCAGCCTCAACAAAAATCTGCTTCCTTCCACAGTTGTGGATATTTGTGCTAAATGAAGGAACACATAACTCAACTGCTGGCACAGAAGCTCGAGGCTTAAAACCCAGGAAATTCAAAGTCTGGAAACCATCCTCAGGACTTTTACATAATTCCTTTGATGCACATCACAGGCTTTGGAGGTTTATCCACATTCCTTTAAAAGTTCTCGGTGCAAAAATTCAAGCTCACGTTCTCTCGGACAAGGGATCTGTGACGTTTTTAAACTTCCAGGCTGTAAGGGCAGAACCATGAGCCACCCCTCCCCTCCCTGGGCCTGGCAATTTTAATTGCAGAGCAGGGTAAGACCACAATTATTTGAAGCCGTTTCTTGCCTACAAGAAGCAGAGAAGAGCAGATTTTGGGAAATTCTCACTATGCTTTACAGGACTTCCAGATTTTTTTAATAACCTGGGAAGTCAGACATAAGAAACAGTCTTCTGAAACCAAAAATGATACTGAAAATCCAGAATGCATTTCAGTCAAATTCACCTTTCAGAAGAATAAAGAATCGTTCCTATAGGATTTGCTAATCTTGCCTTACCTCCCATTTCATCACCATTTCATTGGGTTCAGAAGCTTCAACTCGGATGTTCTCTGGGTTTTTATCTGGAGCTGAAACCACACAGGTGACGGGGTTAGCTTGCACATCCCATTTATTTGCATTTAGCATTTAAACGCCAAAAAGGGTGTGAAATTCCCCTATTAGTGACAGGCACTTAAACAAAAAACATTCACGAGATGAATTACTTGGATCAGCAAAGCTGATGGGACCCAAACACGTCCTTTATGCAGTTTGGATTCCTGAGTGCCCCCGTTGGTTGGAGCCACCAGCTAACAAGGAACTGTGACTTTTGGATTTGAAAGCACCAGATGTAGGGGGACTATGAGGGAGAGATTTTTCTCCCTCTGGGGAGAGCAAACAGAAGGTGCATCATTAGAGGGACACACGCAGCTGAAAAGCTGAAGGAGGACCTGGAATTGGAGTAAACGGGGAAAAAAGGAGAGGAAATGCCAAGGAATGCAAATGCTGTGCTGAACAGTTGGCCTCTGAAATGACTTTCAGGGAGACAACATTTTCTGCCCCAGTGAATGCTCTGCAAATGGAGATTTTTGACAAGCTTAGTGCTCCTGAGAGGCTCCCTGCAATCCCAGCCCTTCTCCAGCAGCTCTTTGTCCATGAAGGGCTGCAAAGGGTGGAAAATCAGCAGAGTTGGATGCTGGAGGTGGAGGAAAACCCAGAAGTGTGGCCTCCTCCCTTTGGCATCCTCGGGAATTTTATGCAGCACACCAAGTTGGGTCACTAAAATTTAGATTTGTTCTAACTGCACATCAAATTCTCAGAACAACACCTGGACATTTGATGTGCAACTGCTGGGCTCCTCTTTTTTACCAGTCACTGCAGAATTCATCCCAGCAGGGTTCCCGTCTCATTAATATTTATAATATCAGAATATGGCTTGTCACGAGACATCCTCCAGCTGATTTTCTCTCTCTGAAAATGCAGTCCTTTAGTTAATACAGTCAATTTAAATGGTCACCTGCCCCACCAAAATTCCTGAGGGTTATTCCAGTCCACTGAACCAGCTGGGGGTAATTCCTACTTTTAATAATCCCCGAGGCCGCCACTGAGCAGTGCAAGTGATCCTGATTTCTTCACGCCCTCCGGAGCATGGGAAGGCACAGATATTCCCAAAAAACCACTAAAAATTATTAATATTTAGGAAACCAGAGCCAGGTTTACCAGCTGGAGGGGTTGCATAGCGCAGGGATGGTTTGCTGGGCTGGCTCCTGCCCACGGCGTTCACGGACACCACACGGAACTGGTAATTCACATACGGGGCCAGGGACAGCAGGGCCGTGGTGTCGTTCCCTGGCACTCTGCTGAGCTCCTGCCACCTCCCCGGCTCCCAGCGGTTCTCCTCAAACTCTATAATCGACTCTGGGCAGGAAAAGAGACAAAAAACAAAGGAAAAAAAGATTAAAAAACCAACTTAGGAGCAGCACGGGTGGAAATGAACTTACAACAAATGAACTGTCACAGTTAAAGTGATTAAATCTGGCCGTGAGCAGGGTTTGTGTCCTATGACAACCAGGACGTGCCAGAATTCTGAACAGAACTAAAAAACTATGCTGAAAACCCCTTCCTACCATTAACAGGGCTGTTGTGGCTGGCCCCAGCTTTCCAGGAGAGTCGAACGCTCCGGTTTTGGTTTTCCGAGAGCTGGAGGTCTTCTGGTGGGTCAGGAACATCTGAGAAATAAAGAAGAAGTGTCAGGAGCACAGAAAGGTATTTCTGTTTGTCCTGGCGTTTTCCAGAGGGCTGGAACAGCCCAGTCAGTGAAGATGGTGGTGAAACACCTGCTGATTCCAAGATGGACAGATTGTGGAAAGCGGGAATTGCTTTTAAAGATCCTGGATCTTCTGGTGCTGATTTTTCCCTTGTAAACACAGCATCCTTCTCGAATCCATCTCCCTCTACCCTCACTGCTGTGCTTGCAGCAACAGATTTTTCCTTCCAAATCAAGCCCAAGATCTCGTTAATCATTAATGGATATTGGCACTGCTCTGAGCAGGACGTTGTGTCAGCATCACTGGGATTTACCCTGGGATGAGCCAGAGTGGGAGAAGGTGACTCAGCTCTGGCAGTTATTGAGCTTGGCCTTCGAGGGTGTGAGTGAAAGGAGAACATTCATTATCTCAGCCACGTGGATCTACACTAATGGGAAACTGGGAAATTCACTCTCTGCCAGCTCAACTCATGCTGTCCCAACTAAACTTTTGGCTGACAATGCCATTTCTTACAGAAAAAACAGTGACTTCCACCACCAAGGCTGTCTTTGTCGCTGTGAAACAAATTCACTGTGTTTGTACTGATTTTTTTTTTTTGAATTACAATACTGAGTTTTCATCTCAGGGTACATCAAGAAGTTAAAAAGTTTAGATTCGGGGTTTTTTTCTTTTCTTTGCATTTCTTTCCCTATTTCTCTTGCACCTGGGGAAAATCAGGAAAGCACAGTTTAATCTACAGGCATTTTGCTGTTCTATTCACAGAGCACAGCTGGTTAAAATTCAATGTATTAATTTAAAGATAGTGATGGTGCATCTTCAATATTCTCACCCCTCTGCCTGTTCATTAAACACCCAACAAACACTTAGAATTATTCTAACTGAACGTTTATTTTACTCTTAGTTGCCCCTATTCTGATGTCTCCATCTGTGCCATATTTAGTTCTGCAGTCATCCCACAAGTCCTTGAATGCAAAAACCTGAATTTTTCACTTGGAAAATAACAGATGTTGTTAATTCACCCAGACCTTTCTCATATACAATAAACAAGGGGAAAGAGCACAAAACTGTTTTTCTTCTTCTGCAAACCACCTTTTTAAAAAGGAATAAAGTGCTTTATGAAATTTTCATAAGTAAAGTAACGAATAGTCTACAAACATGTTGAATTATACAGAACTGAAGGACACAGCGCCATAAATAATGTGCACAGCATCTTCCTAATTTACTATTTACTGAAAAATACCACTCCTTTAAAGTGGAAAAAACATCTTGAAGGGCAGGTTGACTTATTCCTTGCTGCAATCACTACCAGAAATAAATAAAAACGTAAAATGAAGCAAAAATAAATGTAATTAAAATGATGCAAAGCTGCCAGAGAAACGTAAAACCACAGAATGGTTTGGGTTGAAAGGAACCTTGAAGATTATCTAATTCCAGCCCCCTGGCATGGGCAGGGACACCTTCCACTAGACTAGGCTGGCCAAAATTGTGACCACAAAGCAGAGTTTTGGCTGTTGGCTACTGGCCTTGGGTGTAATGGGTGCACAGCACTCCACAAGTTCATCCTCTTAATCCCACGTGGTCCTTCAGGGAGGGATGCAGGTTGTGAGGATGCTCACACGAGGCCAAGCTTCAGGCCAAGGTGGGTCAAGGTTCTCCTCTGCTCTTTGCTCCTGGGCAATCATTTAAGCTCAGGTTCACAGAGATAATGAATCCTTTTAGGTGCTTAACTCGCACTGATCTTCTGAGGAGCTGCACATCCAAATATCGGCCTGATGGCCTTCAAAAAATGGTCCAATTCTTGTGCAAACCTCCAGCAAAGTGGGGTGAAGGACTGACCAAGGACTTCAAAGCAGCAGCAGAGCCATTCTTAATATGCTCTGACACCTTCCAGCCTGGGCAAGTCCTGCAGCCACTGAACTGAGGCAAAAATGCTGCCTCATCTTACTACGACAAAGACGATAATAAATCGAGTTTGTGTCAGCATCGCCATTCCTGGAGATAAGGGACAGCAGAGCTGAGGTTAAGGAGTGAGCAGCTCTGTGAAATTGGGTTATTGAGGCTCTGCGAAAAGAAGCAAAGAAGCAGAAGTGCTGCAGTGGCAATTCCTGCTGCAAGGAGCTGTTTCCACAGCGGGAAAATCGACCTTACCCAGAACGATCAGCTGCGCCTCGGCCTCTGCAGTGTCCAGGGCAGTGCTGGCCACGCAGGTGTAAACTCCCTGATCCTCCAGGAGCACACTGGATATGAACAGGGTATCCCTGTCCAGGATTATCCTGCAGGACCAAAAAACCAAAGGTAATAAGGAGGAGAAAAATCTGTACGATGAACACGACACGCAGACATTGTTCTCCGAAAAGTTGTTCATAAAAGAACTTGGCACGGGACACTTTCATTAAATACTTGCACACTGGGCCTGTGACATTAAAATGTAATTATGGCTCTGTTTTACACTGTGCTGAGGACGATTATTTGTGTTTTGTGGCAATTTAGCCTCTGTGGCTGGAGGCTGGCCTGTCAATCCTGCTCTGAAAAGAACCACACTGAGATGCGCTGGATGAGCGTCCGGGACATAGGATTTTGGCACGTCGTTAATGAGACGAATATATGGGGTTTGTGATGGAATTTTTGAAAGGGCCGAGGGAAACTGAGCATTCCCAAGGCACTTGTGTCATGTCCAAAGCACCAGGGAAGCTGCCACGAATCCAAGGACGTGGGCTGCGGGGCAGACACGGCGTTTCCTTGGCACTGCCTCACCACCCTCCGGGGGCTCAGCGGGATTTCCAGCCTCTCCAGCACTGCAGTATTTAGGAAACCATCTCTCTCCTGTGGTAATTAATAAAGACATCTGATTGCCCCCGTGTGGGACCCCTCCCATGGAATAAAGGCTGAGCTCCAACCCCTGGAGATCAATGGAAATCCAAAACAGGGCAAAATTCAGCCTGGACCTGCAAATCCTAAACTCACACGTAGGAAAAATTCACTGCAGAACCCCTGAAAGCTGTTTCCCATCACTTCAACATTGCAAAGACTTTGTTTTGGCCGAATAAGTGCAAACTATAAGAAAATATTGGTTCCACTGAAGTAGAGAAACAACCTGCACTGGGGTCAGGGTTGTGGTTTTGGGTTGGGCCAACATTTATGTTATATATAAAAATACATAGATATGTATTTTTATATATATATATATATTAATATATAACTTTATATTCTTCTGTGATGGTGAGAGAGTTAACAAACCCCAAAACCATTTGGCTCAAAACTCACAGCGCTGCATTTATATTTAGATGTGTATAAAATGCAGATCTCTGCACGTATCGCATGAAGAACTCTTCGCAGACATAAATTTGCATTTCAAGCTATTAAGGCTCATGTTTAATGAAACTCCTGCTCCGGCACCACACCACATTATTCAGCTGAGATCAAGAACAGCCTTGTTCCTTCCCCACTCACCTGCCACCCTCCGTGCTGTTGACTGGCAGCTCATCTCCATCCTTCCTCCAGGATAATTTAAAGCTGTGTTTCAAGTGGGAATCGTACTCAGCCTGGCATTTCAATAAAATTGAATGTGATTTCAGCACTCGGGGGCTCTTCGGAGTAACAACAAGTTTTGTAGCGTCTGATTGATCACAGAGAAACACTTTGATTAGGGGAGAGAGGGACTATTACATCAAATTTTCACCAAGCACTTCATCTATACAAATCAACCTCGGGAGCAACAATCATGTCTTTTTTTTTTTTTTTTTTTTTTGTTTTTTTTGTGTTATATATACAAACATTTGAAGTGAAGGATGGTGGGGTTTGAAATAGATATTTGCCAGCATTAAATTTTTTTATCTTGAAACATTTTTTTAGTCTTGAAATGTTTTATCTTGAAACATTTTTTTAGTTCGCTCCAAAAGCAAAGGGCTCCAGAAAAAAAAAAAAATCCATCAAAAAATTCCACAAAATAAAAAGTCACAGGTGAAAATCCTTGTTAGCAGCCTGTCATGAAATGAATGATAAAAAAAAGAGGCTTGACTATGATTTTTATGTCTAATTGCCATTTGAAATAAGCTTTGGCAATGATCCAAAAAAATTACAAGCTTATTAAAGTCAAGTGAGAAAAAATTATTGCAATCAAGTTTGTTCTTTTAATTGACTGTAATGCGAATGCAGAAACAGATGAATAAGTAAGAAGAAAGCACTTAGCTGAATTTATTTCTGCAGTGGAACGTTGCTCTGTGAGAATTTCATTGTGCATTTTCATGTTTATTATCACTGTAAAATTCACAAAGCCAAGGGAGTGGGTGGAAATGGAACACAAAGAGTGGGCTTTTCCCTCAAGTTTGTCACAGCAAACCTACATCAGAGAGCACTTTAGAGGACTTTGCTAATTGAGAGTTTAAGGGTTTTTTTTTATTGGTAAGCCCTAAATCCTCAGTAAATTTGTAGAAAACCCACTAAATGCCACCTGTGTGCTGCTCAACAGGAGCTGCCCACTGCCATCACACCCTCCAGGGAAAACGCTTCCTGCCAACCAAGCACACCAATCCCTTAAAACAGAGCTGCAGCACAAGGGCTGGATCTAAAATTTATAAGTAAACACATCTGAGGAATTTTTTTTGCTCCGTTTACAAATATTTATCAGCAAACAGGCAAAAAAGCCCAGTGCAAAATCCTTAAACCAGCAGCACCCCCAAGCTTATCCTGCAACGTGTTTGGTGTCCACTGGGGTAGTTAATCCAGTTTGGGATGTGCCTTCTGATCAACAGATGGGAAGGAATTTAAGGAAGGGGGAATCCCACAGCTGAGGGGGAAGCAGAACACATCTGGATCAACAGGGACCCCACCAAGCCCAGGAGCACAGGGAGGGCTCCCAAGGGTCAGCCAAGAACCTGCTCTGAGTGTAACAGGGCCAATGGCAAAAAGGAGGGGAATTCCTTTGCAGATAATGGAGTGGATGGAGTTGTAAACTGCAAATTTTTGGTGGCTTGTGCAGCTTCTGCAAGCATCCAGGAGAAAGTGAGCACCACGTGTGAGCATGGAGAAACCCAGCTGAAAAGCTGGGACTATTTTAAAGGCTCCATGTATGTGTGGCCTCTGACAATTTCAGGTCGTAATACCCAGAGAATTCCTAAATTCACAGAATAAATCTGTATCCTGGGCCGAATATTTACTCATCACATATTTCCTGAAGAACTGTAGACATAAAACTTTAGCAGCTGTGAATTTTTTTTCTCTCCTCACCCCTTATATCCAGATTAGCAGTGATTGCTCTCTTCCCCACAGAGTTTGCAGCCCAGCAGGCGTAGGATCCCGAATCCTCCTTCTTTGTGTCCCTGATCTCCAGGGTGCCGTTCTTGTTCAGCTCATAGCGGAATGTTGAAAGGGGCTCTATGCTGTCATCCTTCGTCCTAAAGATGATAAAAACAGGTCTGGGTCACTGCAGGAAGTGTTATTTCATGGTTTGGGGGTTATTGCAGGGGAATTTTGGGACTCGGCTTTGCCACCGAGCAATTAAAGTTGGGATTAGTGAGACCCGTGCAGCAAATCATAAAGGGACTTAAGAGTCCTGCACACCAAACCCACAGTGTCTAAAAAGGTCTTTAAAATACTCTGTCTTTAATCTACAGCTGCCACCTGCAATTTTACTGCACCTGTCAGCTACTGTGACAATCCTGTGATTTCCAACCCTACGGACGCATGTCCAGGTAAATGTGTTCCGTGAGTCACTGCATTTCCACCTCCATAACGTGTCCAAACTTGAAGAGTTGCCAGCATTAAACTGATGAAGCTGCAGCAGGATTTGGCTATAAACAGCATGGCTTTGCTTAATGCATAGCCTGGCACTTGTCTCACACAGGTATTGGGGACTTCCAGGAACTCTTTTTTTTCCAAACCAGTCCTTCAGAGATCTTAAAAGTGCATTTAAACAGAGAAAACTTACATTATATACGGTTTTGTATCAAATCTCTATTCTTAACTCCATAGAAATAACAACTAGCAGACTTTTCAGTTTTGGGGGAGCCTGCAGGAACTTGTGGAAGAAACCCCAATTCCCAGTATCTCACCATCTGACATCTGCTGCAGGTGAGGCAAAGATGTCACAGTGCAGGAAGGCGCTGTAACCCACGACCGTGGCGTAGTTTTCCCCATCTGAGGTCAGTATCAGGGGGGCAATATCTGCAGGAGAGAATGCAAGGTGAGCACACTGCATTTCAGAGCTGAGAACGTAACTACTGGCCCTGCAGCACCCCCTTTTCCAGCAAGGGTCAAAGGCTGAGCTGTTTAATGGGAATTTCACAGCTCCTTGGCAGAGTTGCACTGAGCAGCTGAGCTCTCAGAAGCTTCACTGACAGAGAGAACAGGGGTTTACTGCTGGACATGTCAGAAATTGAAACATCCAGGAGAGAAAATAGACCCAGTTCTGCTGCCCCCGGTGATGCTTTTTGTATTAAATAAATTCCCCTCACTCCCTTTCTTCAAAGAACAGACTGAGCATCACAACTGAAATCAAAGATTAAAAATACACTTAATAACTCAAAACCAGAGTTGTGGTCACAATTCAGTCCCCAGTGGTTTCACTACGTTTGAATTCATGTTTTTGAGCCCAACCACGGCCATGTTTTTAAAACACAGAACATACCAAAGATCAGGAGTGTCTGTGCTAAGCACATAACGCTGCCCATGGTTGCATAAATTTGGACAACATTTCTTAAAATCTGGGGCCAGTCCAAGGGAACCATGAGATGGTGACAAGCCCCAGACTGCTCTGAGGATTCAGCCTGGGGTTGTTGGATGTCACCTCTGGGAGGGGACAGGCGGGGGACTCACTGAGGACGTTGACGTTGGCACTGGCCAGGATGGTGCCGTGCTTGTTGGTGGCCTCGCACTGGAACACGGCGCTGTCCTGCAGCTGCAGGTTGGTCAGGCTGATCTCCCTGGTGGAGATCCTCCCTCGGAAGGTCCTGCCTGGAAAACACCAAACTGTGTCAGGAGCCGCAGAGAACACCGTGACTGGGGAGCTCCCAGGCTCTCCTCGCTGCTCGGAAGCCAAAGGAAAGCACATCTTGAGGATCAAACCGAGACCTTGCCCAACAGCTGGCGAGTTCCAGGGCACTGCCTTTGCCAGCAGTCCCGTGGCCTGAGGAAAGTGCTCCAGAGCACCAAATTCCACTAGATTCCCCACAGAGACTTTCAAAAATGATAACAACAACAATAATAGTGCTACATCTGTGCTCCCCAGCCACTTGGGCTTACTCAGAAGCACAAAGGAGCCCTCGAACTGTCCCAGATCCCCAAAAGATGGGAGACTTACAGGTGAGGCAGAGGCAGCACCCAAAGGTACCACTGCTCCACACCACGCAGCGTTCGCCACCACCCTCTTCTAGATGACAGCTAAACATCAACTTCACTAAGTAAATAAACATTAATTCGTGTCTAAAGAGGTGCCAAAGCAGACATCACTCAGTGCGTTAGGACTCGTGGGTCCCCTCACGCCGGGTGCCACACAGGCGCACCCCACCTGGACACGGCCTGGAGGAGCTCCCCGGCCCCTGCACCTACCATCGATGGGCATCCCGTTGAGCTTCCACTGGATGCTGGGCTCGGGGTTCCCGATGGCCTCGCACAGCAGCACCAGGTTCGTCCCCACGCTGTAGACCCCACCTTCGGGCTTCTTCAGCCACTGGGGAGGCTCTGGGGAAAGGGACAGAGCAGGGATCGGTCACAGCCCAGCGCGGGCCTCTGCTGTTGCCGGGATCCTCCAGGAGATGGCAAACGCCGCCCACGCTTCCCAGCCGCTCCTCGCAGCCCAACCCGCGGCTGAGCTCCATTCCTCGTATTCCCCATGTCGGGAAAGGTAAAATCAGCATCAGCACACTCCAGTCCTGTCCTTTTTGGGCTTGGTGAGTGTCAGGCGGGGTGGAGGAATGGGCAGTGTGAGAGGCTGGGGAAGGGGGGATAACAGGACGGGTCGGCGTTTCCACAAACACCCTCAGACGTGAGTGTGATTTATGAATTAAGGTGAGACTATTTCAGCGAGGCGAACGAGGTGTGAGCATCCATCCAGCTCAGATCCCACTCCCCGGGCACGAGCGAGTGACTCCCGCTGCCTTTCCTGGGAGCTGACAGAGCTCCAGGACAGGATTGATCCACCTGCCCCTCACCATCACCTCGAGCTCCTGTTTCTCCATCGTGTATTCAGATCCATAACTCGTTTAGGAATGGTAAAACATTCTCTCATCGCTGGCGATGAGAGGTTTGGGTGCCCACAGGGTGGTGGTAGAGGAGCAGCCGTGTGCTGCTGCATTCCCTGTGCTCTCCCAGCTATTCCAGGGAAGCTCTGGGAAAACTCCTCTGCAGAAGCAGCCCCTGAGCATCAGGTACCCAAACCTCGTCGGAAAAACACATCCATAATGAGGCAAGGGGAGAAAAAGAGAATTTATCTCGTAAATGCTTAATCTACTGACTGAACGCAGGTCCCTGAGCCTTCAGTGGGCAGCCTCAACCCAAAACACAGCCTTGAATTCATCATTTCCCCTCGAAAGGCACCAAACTTAAGAGATTTTAACACCAGACCTGACACTGCCTCTTCTGTAAGTGCTGGGCAGCACACTGGGGCCTCTTTCCCTACTAGAAAAGGCGAGTTAATTAATGTAGGGAAAACGTGAGGATTCATTAGTTAATGCTCAGAAAATGCTCTGAAGATTACCAGAGCTGTTGCCTGGTAATACATCAGCAGATGTTATCGGTGAGATGCACTAAACCAAAACATCGCTGCTCCCATTCCCACAGATATTTGAAATAAACACCCCTAAAGTGGATGCATTTCCATACCCAGACCAGCATTCCCACAAGGAGAGCACCCAGGAATGGTTTAATCAACACAGAAAGGCTGAAGCCAAATTCAAGCCACTGAAGCTTATTTAAAATGATGAAATCATCTCATTTCCTTCACACAGTGCAGATTCTTCTACCACCATCCTCACTCAGTGCTGCTCCCCATCCCACAGTGACATGACCACATCTGTTAAGCTTCCTGGTATTTGGCTCCAGGGAAAAACTCTGCAAACACCAGAATAATTTGGTTTTGCAGATCTTTTTCCTTCTTTCTCTCGCATATATCTCATGCTTTCATCAGGAAAAGATGAGTCAAAGGCATGGAGGTGAAAAGGTCTGTAGCAGTCCTGATTAAATTGTTGGTTTGGAATTTTCCCTCTAAATCTGCCACAAACTGAGACAGGATATTCCTCCTTTTGGAGACACCAGGCACAGGCTGAATGAAAACCACCTGAGAGATCCCTCCCTATCTCCCACCTGTGCCCACACTCCCGAAGTGTGAGCTGACATTTGATGCCACTGCTTCCCTTTCTCAGCACGGGAATTGCTCTGGGTGCTCCAAGGAAGCGAGGGGGCTGTGAAGTCAGAGGCAATGAGATTTTGCCAGGTGTGAAATGCAATTTCACAGGAAGGCTGAGGAACCTCTTTTCCATGTGGCAGAGGTGCTATACAAAGCTTAAAGGATACAAAATACAACAAAATATACACACATTTTTTAGGAACTGCAAAATCCAGGGGTTGGATAATCAAGCAGTTAGTCTGGAAGGGCAAATATTTCACTGCATCATTTATTCTACCTGGTAAGAGTTATCAGTTTGCTCCTCCTGACTGATTGATGTCTTTATGGGAAATACTGATAGATCCAGAAGTTAAAGGGATCTAAAATGGGCATCTCCTGCATCCTTCTGCAGCAGAGCAGGATCATCTGCACCTAAAACACCCACAAAGGATCCAAAGCTTCCTCTCAGCCTCTCCCACTGTGTTTTCCCACAAGCAGAACAAATTTGGGACATCTCACCAGCTTCTGCCCTGCTGCAGGTGAATTCTCCCCTGTCTTCCATCACCCCCAGGGAACTTTGTGGAGAAACTCCCATTCCTCTGCAGGCTGTTGTGCATTCCCCAGAGGTAATTTTTCCTAAATTAAACCTATCTATATTTTTTTTTCCCTCAAATGCCGTGATTTTGAGCTCTGTGACCACCCCTGCTGCCTTCTCCTGACCTTTCCTGAAGAAGTGCACGTTGGAAGCCTGCTTCCTTTAGGCGAGGCCTTCTCAGTTCTCAGCAGTCTCTCACAACACCACTTTCCTTTCTATTTTCCAGGCTGGTTTTTGCCTTTTCTGCCAGGCTGACACTTCCCAGTGACGTTCCTCTTGCCGTGCAGTGGATTGTCCCGATGAGCCCAGCCAGGCATTTCCCAGCCCATGCTGATGAAGCCAATTAGCGCTGCCTGGTGAGAATTGCTCTGCACTGGTGCTTACTGAAGCCCGTCCTTTTTATCCCACACCACTTCCCCAGTTTGTCAAGGGCGTTTCACATTCTCCTCACATCTTCCCCAAGGCTGGGGATCCAGCCCCACTCCAGGGCCAGCAGCAGCAGCTGCTGTCACCACCTTGGGCTCTGCATCCCCGTTGGAGCAATTTCCCAGTGAAACTGAAAGTTTGAGCCTGATTAAAACACCCAGCTCTGCTCCTGCCTCCCATTAATTTCATCTCTTTTCTTTTTCTCTGGCTGAGTAATAAAAGTATTAATAAAAGACATAACTGCAAAGGCCCTTAGCTATTACATCATTACTATAATTAATCATTATATTGTAACAATTCTTTCTATTAAACCCCATCTAGGAGCCTCAATCGAGATCAAAGGGACTTTAGATCATTATGATCGTGCAAGGTTTTGAGGTTACATGTACATTTCCTGTTGGGTTTGGTGAACTACAAACAATAACCACATAAACATTTGAAGTCAAAACAATTTGTGGGCTTGCCTTTGCTATTTTTTTAAAGTAATTCTCTCTCATTTTAATAACAACAGTGGGCTTTTCAGGTCTGCTCAGGTATTCCAGGCTCCATCTTCCCTTGCAAAGAGAGATTAAAATGCTCAAACAGTCGAGCAATTTGCCTGCTGAATATTTTCATATGCTTGGTAATGATTGCCTGAATCTTTGCCCTCACACTCGGTAGGATTAGCAAGTGGGCTGCATGCAAATATCATTAAAACTGGCATTTAGAAGGCTGGGCTGTTGCTTTGAGATCCTCAAATACCACAAAGAAGAACAGAAAACGTGGCACAGTGACAGAAAGGACCTGATTTCCACCCCAGCGCTCCACTGAGGATGGCTGGAGGTTAATAACGGATAATTTTTTTTTCCCATATTTAATTTTCTCCTCCCTGCACGCATCCTGGGAGAGGAACCTGTCAGGTGTGAGGGAGCCCCACGCCAGCACGAGCTCCCTGAAGCCTCCTGAAATTAATGCTCATTGCAGAGCTCGGGATCTGCCCTTGAGTGTGCTCACAGGAGCTCCTGCAAGAATGATGAACGTATCCATCTCTGATTGATGACAGCGACATTTGCTGCTCAGAAATTGCAGAAGGCAACAGTGTTTGGGCTCAGTTTTACCTCGATACCTTGGATGTGAGGTAACTCCTAATGGGAAGAATCCCTGCTGGTGACAGGAGGCACCATTAGTTACACACACGGAAAATGGATTTAACAACAATTGCAAAAGCATTTTTTACGCTGCAATGGCTGGAGTGGGATTATTTCCTTATTTTCTCTTTTTCTAAGCAGTTGTTTGTTAATAAGCAGGAATAACAATTTGCCAGGAAGTTTTCCTTCCTCTGGAGACTGCGGGACAAGAAGGTCAATATTCTAAACTGCAAAATTAATGTTATTTCTCTGGTATTTTGGTTTTTGCAGCTCCTGCAATTCCTTTGAAGGGATCGATTTTTGCAGCCGAGAAAATCATAGCCAGATTGTTAAAATATTCTGCTACAGCAGAGATGCTCCACACCATCTGGAAGGATTTCTAGGAGTCAGCACTTCCCCTCCATCGCAGCTGAGAACTTGCCATGCCCTGGGATCCTCCTCTCCTCTTGCCACACTCCCAGCAAGGGAAAGGGGAGTGCAAGGGACAAGGCTGGGTCGAGGGAATGGAGAGGATTCATCAGCCACCGGGAGAAAAAGCTCTTCCTCAGCTGATGAGCAAATACAGAGCAGGGAGCTCAAAGTGTTTTGCTCCCATCAGGAATCTGGTGACCACGGAGGGATGAGGAGCCCAGATGAAAATGAAGCAGTTGGAAGATTCTACACAGGATAAAACTGCCTGGGATTTTTCTTTGAAAGTGCAGAGTAGAGGTTGGAGCATTTTTCATCAGGGAAGTGTTTTCAGCGAGTTTTTCACCTGGGCCTCAGGATTCACATTTTGGGCAGAGAAAGTGGCAGGGAGAGTTCTTGGCTCTGCAAAGACTCCTCAGAGCTCTGCCTGGATATGAGGAAAGGGCATCTCCACCTGGCGCCCACCTTAGGGTTTGGGCAGAAGGGAGAAAGGAGCCTTGGATACTCAGTGGGATGACAAAAAGGGTCACATTTCCATTTTTTCAACTGCTAAAAAATAGTAGAAAGCATTTTTTCCCTCTGTTTCACAGGTTTTTATGGTACTTTTCAGGAATTATAGAAAATACTCTCAGCTCAGGTTGTGCCTACACAAAAATCACAGCAAAGGAACAGGTGAAGGAGGCGAGGGGTGGCACCTTGTCTGCTCACTGAATTTTCACAGCCCTCCCTAGGATTCACTTTTGGTGGAAACCAAAGAAAAGGACTTGAGCTCAGTGCCCCTCTGACCCAGCCCAGGATAGCCATTTTCACAGCGTTTAAGAGCAAAAAGAATAATTAAGATCTTTCTGTCTGACAAACAGCTTAATGCGAGACATTTCATCAATATCTCTGCTTGACTCCCTCCCATCTTTAGAGTATTGAGCCTGCCCACGTATTTATATTGTTCATTGTTTTGTAAGGCCTTCATGGTTCACGGAGAAAAAAAACCAAACATTATTTATATATTTTTTTGTTTGTTTTAGAGGTACTTTGTGCAAACCTTCCCAAATTCAAGAGGCCGGCACGCATCGATGGAGTTGCTTGAGTCGTATTAACAAAGGGCCTCCTTCACTTCCCTCTTCCCACCTTTTTGTCCCAAACCAATAATTTTAGTAAAGAGTACTGAGCACCTTCCACGTGCACGTGGAACTCGTGCCTGGCCCTGCCCATGGGGTTGCTGGCCGTGCACTGGTACGTCCCCTCATCAGCCGCTGTCACTTGGTCGATCTTCAGGATCTTCCCGAAATTCTCCGTCTCGGGCTCGTCCTTGGGCATGTTCCCGGTGACCTTGACCCAGCTCAGATGAGGAGTTGGGCTGAGAACAAAGAGAAGAAAGAGGATTTGGAGCTGAATACAAAAAGCTGCTGTGACGCTTCACGAGGCAGAGCTGCTGCAGCTCACACCTGGGGTTTGGGAGGGGTTTGTAGAGGATTTTGAGCCCTTTTAAAACTCTGGGGCTACCTAAGGGTTCTACTGAACAGCTACTCTACTGCTCCTTGATCTGCAGAACCGCTGTGAGTGGGATTTTCACCAGGGCAAAGCACGAGGCTGCGTTCCTTGGGTGTGCCTTGGCACGGACAGTGGGAAAGGGGCTGGAGCTCATTCCATCCCGCTCCAAAAGGGCACCTGAGGACAGCCAAGGAGGGCCAGACTTCATTGCAGTGCCTCCCTCCCTGCCTGCCTCTTGGAGGGGCCGAAATGCTCTTCCCACCCTTAGAAAGCGCCGACGGTGACACAGAACTGGGGACAGACGTTGTCCGCGCGTCCCCAGCCGGGCTCGGCGACCCCGACACCGCCCAGGACACATGGCCACAGCGCCAGAGCTGCTTCCTCCTGTGCCCATCTGTCCCTGTGGCTCGGTGCCCAGGCAGGAGGCACAGAGCCCCAGGCACCCAGGAATTCTGGTGTTCCACCAGCTCCGAGCACAGCCCTGCAAACATCCCGTTGTTCCCTTGTCCTGTTCGTGTCCCAAAGCCAGCCCTGTGCTGCACCGAGGCCGTGCCCCCCTGACACTGCCACTGCTCAGGGTATAAATCTTCAAAAAGTGACAGATTGGAAATGTCCTTAATTCCCTATTTTGCAGTCGGTTGCCCCTGATCTGAGTTCCTTGAAATCCGCTTCCACGGTCTGTGGACATTTGGCAGGATGGATTGGCAGAGATGCAGGCAAAGCTGATCATTTTTCTGCTGAGAACAGGAATTTTGGCAAAGTTGGTTCTAAAAGTTGCATTTTTGAAGGATTTCAATGAAAAGATGTGCTTGCTGATATGACAAAGAAGTACTTTGTGTTCTTTCAAAAGTGACTGCTTAAAAAAAAAACCCCTTTTTGTTCAAAAACGAATTTTCAGAAGAGTTTCCTGGAAAATTTTGAGTGAAGCAAAAATATTTCTTTCTTTTTACCTTTTTCCAAAGGGACAGAAAGACTTTTCTGGCTTTCTCTTCTCGTATCTGATATTCATTCTTGCACATCAAAATTCTTATTTGAGTATTTCCAAAGGTGATTTCCCTATTAAAACCCCTTGAAATCCCTCTAAAATCAGAGCTGTGGATTCGGGGAGGTTTGTGGGCTGGCAGATTCGCTTGATGGGGAGTGAATTAGACAAGGAAGTGTTGCAACAGGGAAGCAAAACTCACTGCAGATACCTGGAGTCAATCCAACAGAGACAAGTAATTCACCTCCTTTTGGGAATGCCAACTCCATTCCTTGCCAGCTTCCACCAGCAATGCCCTTTCAAGCCCATGTGGAAAAACAAAATCCCCTAAAACATGTGCGGGCAGATAAATATCCTGACTTTGGAATTTTATGGAGGGAATATAATTGCAGAGCCTTTAATAGGAATTATCTCCGTGTGAAGCAGAGCCTGCAGCTCCACGTCCAGCACGAGGGGACGGTGATTTAAGGCTCTGCTCCACACAAAGCTCTGCCACAGCCCAAGCAGAAGGGACTCTGCTCTCACTGGGGGTTTAGTGGGTGCACAGATCCCCTGTTTCTCTGGTGGCAGCTGACAGGCACATGGGAGAAACTGGGAAACGGGAAGAGCAAAGCAGGGCTCGTGTCTGAGTGAGTGGGAGCAGCAGGAACAGGCCTGAGAAGGGAATCACAGCTCCTTCTCAGGGTGGCACATCACATTTATTTACTGTTCCTTTCCTTCCTTACCCTTATTTTGTCCTGTGTTATTTACAACAAGGAACAAAACTGTCCTGATTTCCCATCACAAAGCATCTATTTTAACCCTTCCCTGTGTCAACCCTTTCACCACCTGAAGGGAGTCAGCAAGGTGGGGAGAGATTATTTCAATAGAGCTGGGAGAGACAGGACAAGGAGGAATGGCTTCAACCTGAGAGAAGGTTTGGATGGGATATCAGGGAAAAACTCTTCCCTGTGAGGGTGGGAAGGCCCTGCTGGCACAGCTGTGGCTGCCCCTGGATCCCTGGAAGTGTCCAAGGTTTGAGGTTTGCCCTGTGCTGCTGGATTTAGCAGGATCAAACCAATACAGCTGATCCTGGTTCACTGTACTCCTACACAGCCATGGATTTGTTCCTCAGTATCCTGTCCTTTGTGAGGACACCGTGGAATGAGCATCCTTTATGGAAATTCTGTGGAATGGACACGGAAAGCAGCCAGGGTTCACATTCACACCTGAGCCAGCGCATCCTGCTGTAACTGAGATTGATGATTTTTCCCTCGACCATCCCTTAAAGGATGTCTTGTACTACCTCACTCAAGAACTTTGCTTCTAAAAACCTGAGATCTTACACCTGGAAAAACCTTAAATAATTTTGAGCATTGAAGCAAAACTGAATTGGCAAAATTAGCAAGGATACTTTGCAGGTTGTGAACCGAAGCACAGAAGCTGATGCTGATGTTATTTAGTTTCTCAACATCTCCAAAAGTAGCACTACTGAAAAAAAAAATCAAATTTTTTTAATATACCAGTACAAAAAATTCCACACTTACCATGCTATGGTTTTGATTACTTGTTTACAAGCTATAACAACAACCACTACACCACTGTTGCATGTACTCTGTGCTGCTTTGCAGGTACAGAAAGCTCTGCACAGGAGCTCAGATTAAAACTGTTGCATAATTTGTAACATCCCTTTTTCTTTGCTCATTTCTCCCTCCAAAGGTGATTAAGCTTGTGCAGCATTTTCATTACTCACAGCCCTTCAGCAATACACTCGAGGAGCAGGACACCTCCCTTGATGACAGTGACTGATGAGCTACTGCCAGCAGATTCAGGAGGGATCAGCAGTTTGGGTTTCCTCTCCTTGATAAAATTTGCTGAAAGATAAAATAAAAGAGAAGTTAGGTGTGAAATCTCAGAGCCTTTGCTTATCCTTCAATAACGCCACAAGCATCACTGCTGCCAGAAGGTTTCTGACATCGATTTGTGCGCTTTCTTTTTTATTTATGCACTCTGAGACAATCCAGGAACTTTTATTTCCCTTGATAACACTCAGAAGGGAGGCGCAGTGATATCAACAGGCAGCAGTGCTGGGAAACCCCTTTTCCTACAGTTTTATATCCTGTTTTCCCAAGCACTGGTCCTTCCTATCACCCCTCGGGCAGTCTGCCCCTCTCAATTCCTGATCTTTAGGTCCCCACCACCTTTCTTCTGCATTGGCTCCATCATCTTTTAAACCTGAGGTGAAACCCCTCCTTTCCTGACTTGAGCATCCCACGGAACCGTCCCTCTTGCTCCAATCATTAAATCTACAGTAATGGAGATACAATTTGTAAGGAAGACTGTAAAAATAATAAAACCAGATTGACCTGCGTTTGATTCCAGCAGCCCATTTGTTCCAGCCTGCCAAACAAGGGGTTTAGGATGAAAAATGCAGGGTTCAGTGGCTGCCCGGTTATCACTATCATAACAATTAGCACACTAATGAATCAGTCCCCAAATGGTGGTAGTTCTTCAAAAATAGCCGGTTATGGATGAGTTGGTAAAAGACCACATAGATCTCCCTGAACCATTTTCTCATTTTTAATTTTAATTTTCCCCTTGCTTGGCATCTCTACAAATCTGTGTCACGAGTGCCCCGAGCTGCAGCAGAACACGTCGGTGCCTCTGGACAGGCTCACACATTTCCCATCTGCCCTCCACCTCCCGCTGCCAAAGGCAGCCAGGCCCCCTTCCCAGCAGGAGTTCAGACAGCCCTTCGAGGGAAAAAACTGCTTCTGGAGTGGCAGGCACAGCGCACAAACCCTGCTGGTCCCGCTCCCAGGGCTCAGCTCCACGGGCAAAGTTGGGGAAGTGATGAGTGCTCTGAGGTACCCATCCCGAAACACTCCAGGATAACCCCCTTTTTGGAAACTTCAATGCTTGTCTGGCAAAAAAAGCTCCTTGAGTAGGTTAAAATTGGGAATTTCAGAAAAAAAAAAAAAAAAAAGAGAAACTCTCAAAAGCAATTTAACCAAAGAAAGGAAGAGTCAAGAGCTACAGACTCTGAATTTCATATATTTGAAACAAAAGGAACTGGGTGGGGAATTGCAGGAACAGCCACCACGCTGCCTGCATGGAGAGCAGAATATTTTCAGGATCTGCTCCACAGAGAGGGGCCCACAAAGCAATGGGAGATGGGAACCCCCAGGATGAGGAGTGCTTTGGTGTGCTGGTGACACAGACAGGGCACCACACGGAGAGAACCACCCTCCCTCCACACCGAGGTGGTGGGGTCAGCCGAGACAGGACACCCAAAGCTCCAGAAATCCACACCCTGAGCTCATCCTGGAGCAATGCAGCCCCGGGGTGGCCCCTGGGACATGAATTTGTGGTGTCAAACCCTGGCTGTCTCATCCCAGAGTCCTCTCAACAGCCAGGAAAAGATTTGGAGCATCCAGCTCTGGCTCCTGCTCTCAACTGATAACACCAAAAACCCAGGACATCAACCTCCTTACTCCCACCTCCTCACAAAGCACGAATGCTCCTTTCTCAAGTAAAAAAATGACCTTTTTTATTAAAACCCCTGCAGATTGCTCTCAAAACCTACAAAGATGAGCCAATTGTCCTCCCTGGACCACTCAAATCCATCCCATCGCAATCAAGAGGCTTCTGTGATGTGTTTTTTAGCAAGCAGCTCCCATTTCACCTCAGCCGGCGGAGTCTCAGTTCAAAGGCTAAAAACAGATGCATTCAACTCACCCTTAGTAACAGCAGCGTTAGGTGAGCCTGAGTCATTAGCATGCTTTACTGAAATAAATAAAAATGACAACCAAACAAACATGCAGGGTTGAGACACAATCAAAAGAAACCATAAATCAACTGAAACAAAACCATGCCCCTCCCCACCCCCCAATTTCTGCCCCAAAAGAAAGAAAGAATGAAAAATAATAAAGGAAAGCAACAGATGAGCAACAGAGTTCTGAGAATACAATGAGAATGCTTTAAAGTGATGTGTTATTCTGCAAAATACCTCATGGGTGATATAATCAGCATTTCACCCTTGCTATCTACAGTAATAAAAATCACTAACTCCTAAGTATCCACTAAAGAGAAATGTTATAAAATTTATCCATTCTCTTGTTTCTTATTGCTTTTTTTTTTTACTATCTATTTATTTCTAATGCAGTCCCTCGCCAGGCCCTTGGCACAGAGTGGAGTGGGCAATGTCAAGCTGAGTTTACAGAACCTTTTCAGTTCATGCCTCTCATTTTTGCCTGGCCCAAGTCCTGTGGCTTTGATGACAAGGTGGACACACCGAAGTGGGTTTTTGGGCCGCTTCCAGGGCTACCAGCAGCCAAAATCCATCTCATTTTTCTCTAATCTTTGTGTGCACATGTGAGGGACTGAACCCATTTGAAAAGCCGTGAAGAGCAACATTTAATTTGGATGTTTTTCTCACAATTATTACCCCAAGACACACTCTAAGCAAGCACTAAGACACACAAAGCCACTGTTAATCCTTTATCTTCTCATCCCAACAAGAAAACTCTCAAAAATCACATATTAAACATGAGAGTTTCATTCACGAAGGCAAAATTCTCCTCGGCTTTCTGGGCCGCGTGGGCCCGAAACATCACAAGTCTTAATGAACAACAGAAATCTTCAATTCCCTGCACATCATTTCATCGAGGAACTGGAAGCACCTCTTGTGTCTGCCTGAAAAACCTGGGAAGCATCATCCTTCCAACCTCACTGCTGCAGCTGCACCAAACCCAGGCCTTGTCCAGGGTGGTGGGCAGCCACAAAGTCCTCAAAATCTGGTAAAGTCCCATTCCTGGGGGACCTGCTGGACTCAAGAGCAGCAGATTTCCCTAATTCAACCTCAGCGTTCGCTGTGGGGACAGCAGCAGGAAGGAGCGGGCACTTCTGGGGTCTGACAGCTGCAAGAAGCTTTTCTCAGTGAAATTCAGCCCGAAGAATGAGGTTAAAAACGCAGGAAATAAACCCAGCAAGGTGCCCTTTGTTGAGAGAGGGTCTCCTCAGAGAGCCGGGGCACACACGTGCATGCACTGCTGCCCGGGGAGGTCAGGGAACAGCAGCCAACAAAACTCATCCCCACACTTACACCGGGAAACCTTCAGTGTCATGGGCATCTTCTGCACGATGGTCCTGAGCCTCGGGAAGGCTGCAAAGCAGCAATAGTCACTCCTGCTGTCGCTTTCTTCCACGTTGGCAAAGTAGAGATCTCCCTTCAGGCTCATGGAGACCCTTTCATCTTGTGGGATGTGCTGCAAATCTGGCAAGGAAGGAGAATTGTGAGGTGGGAACGGCATGGAGCTGTTTCACCAAAGCGGCTCTGAACGCTCCCCTCAGGTGCTTCCCTCCTGATCCCCAGAGAGAATGAAACTCTGAGGTAAAAGAGGCAGAAAACCCAGCAGAACCAATGGGTTATTTACCAATATTCAGTATACAAGTGATAAAAAAAAAAAATCTAATAATATATACCTACATAATACTAACTGATAAGGAAAAATTGATACAAAAAACCTCAAGTTATTTTGCTTCTCAAAAGCCAGAAATTCCTGCAGAACACAAACACTGCAGAATAACAGGACAGAAACCCACAAGGAGCTAATGATATAAACCTGGTGGATTATTTTTCCTTTAGTATCACGAATCAATCCTTACTTTATGGAAAGAGGAAAACAATGATGATAAGAAATAACATATGGACACGTGATATCCTCTCTCCTGTAAATGCAGGACTCCTCATCACATCATTTGCCAATATATAAATTTTTTGGCATCTCGTATTTACTGAGAAGTTGTGTCAATGCACTCTGCAACTTAACTCTGGGTCATGCAAAACCAGACCTCCATCCTCCGTTTCTCAGTTTTGTTCTTCAATATCCAGATATTTCTCCCAAGCACTTGCACAATTACCAATCCCATGCACGACGAATCTGCAATGGAACTGCTCTGGAAAAACAAATGCTTTGAGCCCCTTTGTCTGAACTGCACAAAAAGCATCCACTCACCAATATTCATCCAGTAGATGTGCAAAGGGGGGATGCCTTTTGGGGGGTTGCAGTGCAGGATCACAGAATCTCCATGCTCCACATCCAGAGGCTCGATTTTTTCTTTGGGGAATTTTGGTACACCTGCACAAAAAAGCAAAGAAGTTCCTCTTTTATTGCTACCTTTTGAAATTTTGCCTTCTGCTTCCCCCTCGATACAGTTTTAGTAAAATATTTACCTTTACATCATCCTTTGCGTTCTCTGCCTTCCATACCTGTTTTAATTTACACAGAGGCACAGAGTAATGACGAGCTTTACTCAGAGTAGGAAATCCCTGCATTCTGGGACACTCAGAGCTGGAATCCCTTCATTCACAAAGTTCTTGGACCATCCTCCCCAAAGCCAGGCACTGAATGGTGATGTTCAACACTTGTTTGTGATGTCCTGTGCTTTGCTTTGGCTTCAGTTTAATGCGTTTCTTTTCAAACTCTTTCTTTAGCTCCTTTGTGCTGTCTGGAAGGGACAACTCAAGGCCACGGAGTCCCTAAGGACGAGCCTGGCACAGAGGGCTGTGCACTGATGGGGCCCCAGCTGCTCCCAGGAGATCAGAAACCAGCCTGGGAGCGTGGAATGTTCTGGGAAGCCTTGGACAAAACATGGTTCCTAAGGATGCAAGTCACTGCAGGTGAGGACAGACATCAGGCAGCTGCTCCACCTCGTGCCTGGAGCTGTCCCAGCTCTCCTCCATCTCCAGGATCAGAGGAAGGCTGGTGTGAAGCCTCTGTTGCCTCCTCAAGCCCTCAGGTGTGGAAGCTCAGCCGTGGATTCCGGCAGGCTGGGGATGCAGGGACAGGCTTGGCACAGGGCTGCACCAGGGCTGCTCCAGTTGGGCTTAAACACAGGTTAAATCATTAATGGATCAATGTTTAATCACCCACAGCACCTGATGCCAGCTTTTTGTTCAAAGCCTGATCCGTGCTGGGCAAACCTGGGTGACCTTGGATGTCCAAAATGCCACTGGAGCTCGTCTGAGCACACGGGGAGCAGAGCTGGGCTGGAGCCCACCCCAGAGCAAGGGAGGCTCAGCTCAGAGGTGATCCCAGAGAAACCACCCTGCAGAATGGAACCACTCCTCCAAGGCACTGAGCTAAGGCAGTTTCAGGGCTGACGTCGCCTCCTGCTTTCATTTCAGGCAAGTTCAAACCGGCCAAAGTTTCACTTCAGCCCAGCATCAACCAGCAAAATGAGCAGCGATTAAACCACAAAGGATGGAGAATGTCCTGGCTGTGCAGAGTCAAACTGGCACGGCAAACATCACCTTCCTGGTGCCCACGTCATGCCAGGGAGCTCGGAGAGCGACTCCACAACCTGAGCCATCAGGGGTCCAGCAGGGATCTGAGCATCACAGTGCAGGAGGCAAAGGAGAAAAGGAGAAATGCAGGGACAGGACTCCGAGGACACTTTACACATCTCAGGATTAGTAAACATGAAAAGAAGCAATCACTCCAGCGCTGATTGCCTGAATGCAGACTCTGCAGAGATTTTATCTCCAGGAGGGTTATTAATAGGTTAGGAATTCTTAGGAGAGGCAAAATGCAGCTAATGAGCATCACCCACCCTGCAGGTGAAATTTCAGGTTAGAAAAAAAGAGCTGCATATTCATACCCAGTACATTCAGTAACCTGCAGTCGTCAAGCCCTGGAAAATTCATCTGCTGACTGCAGAGGTGGAATATTTTCCAGCAGGAAAAAGCCAATTTCTTGATCTAAAGCTTATTTATTCCCCAAAGCACGTCACTCTCAACAAAACTTTTAAGTAAGCTGGATCAGGTGAAGGATAAGGGATTTCTGGCCAAACCAAAGAGGCCAGCAAATGCACTGATATGGGATCGGTTATTTAGGACATTGCAACCCGTTGTTCAAACCCATTTTTTGCCTCATTTAGCACAACTAAAGCTGGGTTTCCGATACCCCAGCTGGGTGCCATAACCACGGGGCTTCTCAGTGAATTTCTGTGGCCAGTAATTACAGAATTCCACAGAAATACAGCGAGTCCCACCAGGAGGCAGGGACAAGTCACGGTCCTGGTGTCACAGACAGGCTCGTCTCCAACGTGGGGCCCAGATGTTGGCAGCTGGACTTCACCGGGGGAAGCAGCAGTTTGACCCCAAACGTCCTCCACCTCCAACAAGTACTTGCACCACAGGTGATCAGGGCTTTTGGGTCCTTCCAGGCTGGTTTTTTTTTGCTTAGTTCACCATGAAAAGCATTGAAAAACTTTGATTTTTCCTCCTCATAACGGATGAATTTGAGTGGCTTAATCCTTGAAGCTTTGCAAGAGATGAAAACTCATGATAAATTCCTGAGGCAAACCTTCTGACAAGCGTAATTTTTTTTTGCTGGGTTCCCACTGGTCTCGAAGACTAGAAAAATACCTGCTTCTGAATTCCGATTTATTAAAAATAAAAAGCTTCCGTCACATTAGACTTTGGATTCTGTACATCAATCTTCAGTACGTCTGTGCAGGCAAGATTCTGGATTTTTTTTGCAGTGCTCCTATGTTCTAATTAGAGGATATTCCGGAATCAATCACCCCTGATTTGTGGCTGATCACAGAAACTCTCGCGGCCGAGTTAACCTCAGAAGCATCGCACGGAACGAGTTGTGCTGTGGAAGTGTTCAGCACTGTACAGAGCTCTCAGTGCAGCACTGAGACAGCACTGAGGGGCCACTGAAGCACCCAGCTGATGTCCCTGCAGTGACAGCACCGAAACTTTCACACCAACCTTCCATGGAATTCCCCACACGGGGATGTGATGGGAGGGGACAGAAAATCCAGCACAGCTCCGGGTGCTGCTTCCCCCATACCCACGGCAATGGGATTTAGTGACTCTGAGAAAGGCTGAAGGGCCAGGAGGGCTCTCACCACGCACAAGTCCTGTGGTGTGGGTGGGACAGCCGTGGGGAAGATGGAAACCTGCACTCCCAACTCCAGCTTTGGAGAATCTCCTAAAATCCCACCGTGGCACCTCTTAAAATACTCCTGGGAAAGGCTTTGCTGACCAAGGGTTTTTTCCGGACAAAGCTGCACTCAAAACCAAGAATTAAAGTGCTCCGACAGTGTGTGAACCATGGAAATGGAAGATTATCAGTGGCCAGAGTCATTTGTGCAAGGAGCCAGGATCTGCTTAATCCCTGGGGTGACTCAAAGTTTAATGACTGAGCTGTGCTTGAGACCAGGCTGAAGCACCACTGGCAAATTAGGGGGGCTGGGAGAAAATCCAGAAAGGAGCCTGAGCCTCTCCTCCTCATCCCTTCAGAAAATGCAGTTTCCCAACCTAAAGCAAACAGGAGGGAGGCCAAGGCAGTGCAATATAAAGGATTAATTTGAATTTAGCAGAAACAGAGATGCAGAAATACCGAAAGCAGAGCTGGGAACTCCAGTCCCCAGCATTGCTCCAGGTTTACTCAGGGATCCATTTAGGACACCTTGTCCTACTGCTGATTACAGTGACTTCACACAAAACCTGTATCAATTATGGCAATTTATCCCAGTTTATGTGAGAATGGAGCCCATTTCCATCGGGTATTTTACACGTTTTGGGGTCAAGTGTGGAGAAACCGAACAAAGGAAAAGCATTTCTCCAGGTAACTTGTCCTTGAGATCCCAGAGTCTTGTTTTTATCAATATCAGGCGTAAAACGGGAGTGAATTCAGGATGGTAAATCAGCAATTAGCAAATATATTGTGAAATTATTACAGAAAACCATCACTGTAACCCAGGTCTGGGTTTATAACTTTCACTGTCGATTCTGCTGGAGATGTCCTGGGATAGAAGAAACCTTAGCCTGACCCATCGTGGATATTCTCACGTTTCTCCTTACAAATAAAACACTTAAAGGATGTAAAAGTGAGAGAAAGCAGAAATAGTCAAGAGACTTCTACAACCTAGAAATTTCCAGCTTCTTAGACACTTTATTTAGTATTTAATGATGATTTTTCATACAGATCTATATCTTGTACAGCAAACAGCCCAACATTTTAAGGAATCTTAACCATGACTTGCAGTCCCTGATCTTGAGCTGCACTGAGTGAAGCTTGGGAAGCTTCCAGGGCTCATCTCTGTGCCTCAATTGATATTCTGATCCAGGAGCAGGAGCAGTAGTTAAATCTGTAATTTCCATTGCAGCCTTTGAACTGTTTATGGGATATGATCCTGCTTGTTTATGGATTTTTTAATTGCTGCCTTAAATTGAAAAAGTTAGCGAAGCCTGGCTGTCAGGAAGAGCGTGGCTGGGAGTCCACTCGCTCCCAAAGATGGGGAATGGAATTGGTGACAGCTTTTTCCTGTGTGAATCTCTGTTGTCCTTTTCAAAATGATGGCCACGGGCAAGGATCAGAGCGAGCCCAATGATTTAGAATGATTTAGGCGGCCAGAAAAGTTGCCACAGGTAAAGGACACGGCTTAGGAGGCAAGAGGGTTAAATTTCATCCCCATCACCTGCAAAGACTCAGTGAATTGCTCTCTTTTGTTTTCTCCTCCATAAAGGTTACACCAAAGCCTTCACAAAACCGAGATCTCCTACTTCATCAGTTCAGTATCTTTTACTGATTTCGGGATATTCACACCTGAGTGTCTGAATATCAACTCAGGTCCAGCTTGCTTTGGGAATTCTTGCACCAACATCGCTGGCAGAGCACAGCCTGCCATGGGATAATTTTACATTCAGCCAATATTTCCATCCTCAGGTCTCTGGTCTTTTGGAGCAGCAGCTTTAGAAATACCGAGCATAAATCTTAACTCGGTCTGCCATGAAGAGTCTTTTACAGCAGAGTTAATTAAAGAAGTTTAAACCGTACTTCTTCTCCTTCCTCTGGCATTGGGCCTGCTCACTAATTCAAGCAGCAGATTCCCGAAATGCTGGAGGAGGGGAGCTGAAGTCTGTGTTCTCACCATTGAAATTCATTTTCATGCTGAATGTATCTTGTAACAATCTGGCCTTTGTTAGAGCTGCAAACACATCGAGATCCTCGGAGCCCATTCTTCCCCCTCTCCTTAATGTCATCCTGCATAGGGGAGGTGGGGTATTTTCATTATGTAGGTGAGATTTAATGATCATTTCTGCTGACATTTCTATTGCTTCCCTGGAATGACTACTGTGAGTAAACAGTCTTTTGTTCTCCCTTTCAGCAGCAACCTCAAAGACCCAGTATTCTGCTTCTGCAGTGGAAATGTAATTTATGAAAGAAACTGCCCTGCTCTGCCTCGCTGGGGTTTTCTTCCCTTCCCTGGCACGGTGACTTTGCCAAGGAGCTTTTACATCTGACTTGAATGCAGCTGGCACGGCTCTGCCACCTCTGCATCATCATCATGAATGCGGGGAGTGATCTCACATGTACCAGTCTCTGCTTCAAAACCTGGGGGTGAATAGAGGTAATTTATCCCCAGCCCCTGCGCGGCAGGGCCTGATTTACAGCGGATCTGTGCACCAGCAGCTCTTTCACTGGGGCACAGTTGCAGAGCATCCAGCACTTTAGAAAATCAAAGGTGCCTTCTCCTCCTCTCTGAATCCTGATTTAATTTGCAGCATCTACATCGCACCAGTAAATGAAAGGACTGATGGCAGAGGAGTTCTAATAACAGCAAATGTGCTTTAAAAGATGTGTGAGTTGGGTAAATCCCTCTAATACATTATCTGCACCATGTATTTATTTGCTAGGTTTAGGACTTTGCATACATTAGCACTAAAATTCCTCTTGCTTTGGATAACAACCATGTTTGCAACCTCTCCATGAATTTGTTGCCATCCACTCCCAATATATTTAACATCTACTTAAGCTACTCCAGACCGTTTTTCATTACAAGCAAAAAATCTCTTCTCTGGATACGGTTTCGATAATCCCAAACACAGACATCAACTCCTTGTTTTCCACTTTAAGCATCTTTTTTAGTTCAGCAGCAATGGAGTAGCAGAATATTCTGCTGCTGGAGGTACAAACGTGACACCGAGCACTTTAACTCCTCTGAAATGTAACGAGTTTGAGACACGTTGCTTAAGAGAGGTTGTATTAACCCCACTGCCCCGGGGAGACTTCAAAACTAAAACCTATGTCCTGTCTAAAGTTTAACTGCACCACTCTCCTGTCCCTGCCCGAAACTCCAGCTGCCATCAGCTGCCCTGTGCTACCTGTGGAGCCAACAGTCCAATGAACCTCAACTCGCTCTCCTGAAACCTCGTGCAGTTCTCCGCTCTGCAATGCTCTCCCCTTAGAACAGCTGCAAGGTGGTGGAGACTAAACCACAGAGCAACACCTGGAATCCAGCTAATTCCTCCCCAAACACCAAGCTCTGGCATCAGGGATGACCGTGCCACTCATTGCAACATGAAATAGATTTCCCAAGGAAAAAAAAAAATCCATAAAACTGGATGGAAGGAAAATAAGGCACATCTTTCATGAGGAGCACTCATAAAATACATTTACATGGCATCCCCAGCAGCTCCCTCCCAGGAACCGTCTCCCAGCCCTTGCAATGCCCTGTCTTCAGTGTGGCCACAGAACCACTGACTCTCCCGGCCCCGGCTACGCCTTGAATGCTTCTCAGGATTATTTCCCATGCTGAAGACAGGACAAAAATGTTTATTCATGTTTCTCACAGCCCGTTCCATCTGCACTGACCCGCCAGAAGTGGGTTTGGTACAAAAGCAGCCACCTCCTGGCACTGTGGGGCTGAGAAGGCTGTGGATATATCTCCTGCCACATGGATTCCACCTGAGCGTGGAGATGTCAGACATTTGACAGCAAAATATTGTAGGAGCTTGGAAATGCAGGATCTAATCTGACAAAATTCCACTGCACTGCTGCTGTTCTCCATCTCTGCCACTGAACTGCATCATAAAACCTGCTTCAGGTTCTCACCCTGCTCCCTTGTGGAGCCGGGGAAGTTTCTTGTCCTTTCTACTCTCACTGGCGAGATCCTGCTTCAAATTTTCCTCCTCTAATTCCGTATGTTTCAATCCTGAATTTAGGACCGAGGTGTGTGTCCATCTCCCAGACTGCAAGGATTAAATGGATTGGTGCAAACCAGCTGTAGCAGCTCTGGGACACAGGTCAGTGCTGGACCTGGCAGGGCTGGCTTAAGGGTTGGACTCGATCTCCAGAAGTCTTTGCCAACCTTAACGATTCTTTGACTCCACCCATAAATTTCATCCCACTTCTACCAACCTGGTCCTTAATCCCTAATTTCCCCCTCTGCCCTTCCTCCGTGCTAATGGTGGAAGCACAAATTTCTAGGATTTTCACTACTACATTTTTAAGCTTGTTTTCCATTCAGTTCCAGGGCTTTATTATTCTCCCCGTCAGTGTTTATCCCAAGCCCTGAACGCTGCTGACATCAGATTAATGAACTCACAGCTGATCAAATCACTTCCCCTGGAGCTTTCAAACATTTGCATCCGTTGCTATTTTGCAGTAATAACCTGTGGGAGTTGATAGTCCAGTGGTCTGAAATCCTGCATCCAGATTCGGTTTCTGTCCTCAAAACCAGGAATTAAATTATATCATTCCAGGGAGAAAATAAGAGTTTTGCCTTTGAATATTCACCGAACAACAAACAACTCATGTTTTACCATACACCTCCTTAGGGACTGGTTCTTTCCCATTCATTCTGAGGAAACACAGTTCTCATCTTAATAATAAAAGTAATAATTATAAATTCAAACCAAAAGTAAAAGCCCTTACTTGGAACAATCAGCTCAATTTCTTCTGACATGGCAGTTCCCATCACGTTGGATGCAAAGCAGCGATATTTCCCTTGGAAGTTGTTGATGATGCCCCGGTTTTGGATCACAAAAGTTCCAGAGTTGTTAGATGTAACTATCCTCGGGTCAGATGATAAATCAAATGGTTTTCCATCCTTAGTCCAGTTAAAGCTGGAAAACAGTAGAAATGTTATAATGGGGCACCCCCAGAGCAGCATTTTGGTACTAAACCAGGGGTGAATGTGAGGCCAAGAGGGTTTTACCAAACTAAAAGGAAAAACTCGATGTAAGAGGAGAGAGTTGAATGGCAGAATGAGCTCTGTGCTCCTCTGCCCCGTGCTGGCTCTCGGGCACATCTCTCCTTCCACACACTTTGCTTTGGGACAGCTGGCTGTGACACGAGACACGGGCACAGAGCTTCAGGCAAGGACAGCGGTGAACAGATGTGGGAAAGCCAGGGCCACACGCTGACAGGACCTGGAGGTTCACAAAGGCTGTGGCTGCACTGGAATTGCTGCTTCGGAATGGCAAAGATCCACAGGAGCTTTTCCCACCCTCCACCATGGCTGAACCCAGAAGAAACGGAGACGATTCCATGGAGTTTCTCCTTGCCACAGAACCACTGGGAGTTTTCGTGCTGCTGGGGGGTGATTTGGATGAACACTGAAGGGTTTGTCACAGCTCCTGGACCTGCAGTTCTCAGAGGGATTGAAATTTTGGCTTAACTGATTTAAAATCAGACAGATGGAAATTACAGAGTAACATCAATTTGGTGGAAGGTGCACCCCTTTTTTTTTTTGTTTGGGTTTTTTTTTAAGAGCATTGTTTTAAGAGAATAAATGAATGTCAACAAAGCTGTTGTTTTGGCACTTCACTGGTCTTGGCAAAACTGCCTTGCTCCAGGATGGAGGGAATATGAGATCCTTGCTCCAAGATGGAAGGAATGTGGGATTCCCTCACCTAACAGGCACTATCACATCATTTAAATACACCAGGAAACTTTTCACTGATGCACTGACAAACAGTGGAACAAAGGGAATTTGTTATCATGCTACAAATCCCTGTTCAGAGCTCAATTAAAAATTACCAAATCATCTTGACATAAATAAAAGAATGCTCTTTTTAAAGTTTAAATTGTGTTGCAGAGAAAGGAGAAGGGAAGGACTAAAGAGAAAAAATGACACGCAAACCAGCTATTAATTTAGCCCAAACACCATTCAGTGGTGAAAGCCTCAGGAGGAGTTTTTCTGTATTATTATTATTACACTCTTGTTAATCACTTTTTCATTAGAAATCTTTCTCTTTTCCACACTGGTGTGAAATGCACAGAGCTTATCTTGGACTATTTATTTGAATAACTCCTTACGTGTCTCTCTGTACCATCACCACGGCCCTGCTGATGTTAGGTGCAGACAAGGCATCTGATAAAATGCAAATGTGGTGTTTGAATACACAGTCCAATGTGTTTGGGATTTTTAGGGTCGCTGTGGAAGAGGCAGAGGAACAGCTGGGCCCCACAGATTACCCTGACCCAGCCCATCTTTTGCAGCACAACCCAGGCAAGATTTTTTTTTAAAATCACGGGGCGAATTTGGCACGTGCCACAGAAATGAAACATCCCCCAGCAAGGAAAACCGTGTTGATTCCTATTCACAGGGTGAGTGGAAGTGATGGAACAACAAAAGCTGAGTGGCCTGAATGGAAAGCCAAACCTTCACCCCGCCGAGGATGATGAGCAGGTTATTGTGCAGCAGCTCCTGACAGCCACGGCAATGTTTGGCAAAGGTTAAAAGCAAACCCGGCTCCTGTTTGCTTCTCCAAGCTGTACTCACGTGGGCTGGGGGTTTCCTCTGGCTTCACATTTAATGGTGAAGTCCTCGTCAAAGGGGTAGGCGACCTGGGTGTGGGATTGCTCCGTGATTGTTGGGAGCTGGGAAACTGAACACAAGGAGGAATCGGGTTAAAACGCCATTGCAGCCAACCTGAGCTCCCCTTGAGTGCAGAGGGACAATGGCAGGATTGCCTCATTCCTGCAGGAAGCGAGGCTTGCCTTGGGGAAAAGATGAGCATCACCCCCCTGGCATGGATGAGACTGTCTGCTCCCCGAAATGATCACTGTCACCGCCTCGGTGGCCAAAGAAATGCTCGGCAGAGGGACAGAGCCCACCCTCATCCCCCTCCAAACCCACCCAGGGCAGAGGGGAGCTGGGGCCACGCCAGAGCTAAAGCCAAAGCACGGCGCTGCGGACTGGCAAATTTATTCATAGGTGAAGTCAGTAACTGGGTTTAAGCCAGACACAGATGCACACACACACGAAGCAGCAAACTGCTGCCTCCATCCTGGATAAAGCTGCCAGGAAAAGCCCCGGACTGCAGGGCTGGTTTAACACCCACCCCGGGGTGCAGCCGCACGGTCAAGCAAGGAGGCTGCGCTAACCTTCCCTTCTTTCTGAGGGAATTCAAGTTGCAAAATTGCAAAAAGCCTCTGTAATAGAGGAAGGAGAATGTTCCCTGCAGTGGAGCTGGGGATAATAGGATCATCCCATTGTTATAAACAGCCAGGAAGAGAATTAACAGGCTCTTTGGGTGCTGCTTTAAGCCCAGGGAGCTCAAAGCCGGAGTGGAACACGGCGTCTTGTCATATCATGTGGTCTCAAAGCTGAACACTTCCAAGGCCACCAGCTTCACTGATCAGAAAGGACTCTTTTTTATTAAAATATAAAATGCTTCGTTACAGCTAATTAAGGGTTAGGTGGTTCCCTGGGGCGGGTTCATAAAAGCAGTGGATGCCCAGAGAGTTTGTCCTGCACTTTACATCACAGCTCCACTTTGGCTTTATTGAAACACAATGAGCCATTGCAGCACCTTCCTGGAAAAAGAACAAAAAAACCTCCACTTCCCCATGCAAATGTGGATAGTTTTACAAAAATATCCCATAAACCTGCTTGGTTGGCTTCCTCTTTGCAGCCAGGGCTATTGGCAGGCTCCAGAGCGCTAAGAGCTCATGGCAGATCCACAGGATGCCCTGAAACTGGCCCATGTCCTACTCTGAGACCCTGAAAAAAACCTAAATTTCTCACTCCTTAGGTTTACTTCTTTATTTCTCCTCACCATAATTCATAAACTCCAGTATCGTTGAGTTTTGCTTTGTTGAGGTTTTCTTTTTGCCACCAAAACAACAAAGCAAAATGTAGTTTTCAACCCTCCTGGTGCATTTATGTCTGAAAAATGCAAAGCTCGGGAGGTCTGGGCTGTACTCCAGGCAGAGGGCTCCCCTGGCTTTCCTTGGATTTCTCCCTGTGAGCCTCATCCCATATTTTACACGTGTCCTGGAAGCTCCTGATCCATGTAAAACAAGCAGTTTGAATTCATCCCAGCCGGCGAGGGATGGAGGAGCCGCTCCCCGGGGCAGCACACGGAGTGTGAAATCCTTCTCTGGGGACCAACATTTGCCCTGAGACATCCACCTGCTCCTTTCCCGGGCTGGAATGGCAGGTTGCATGAGAAATAAGGAGGGATTTATGCACATCAAACAAGCTTCGGGGGGATTCAGAGCCAAAACGAGGAATTTAAGCGAAGGCCAAACCCAAACCCTCGGAGCTAAGCGTTGCGTTGGATGGCAAACACTAGCCAGATGTTGTTAGACAACTTTACTGCTCCGTTTAAGCAGGCCCAAACAGGGCAGCTTAGTTCTTTATCAGCCCTGAATTTCCCAAAGGCCACGTTGTGGCGAGATTAAATTCCGAACGGAACGCGGCTGGAAAAGGAGGATTTAATATTTCCCCTTCAGGGAGAGCTGCAAAGGAACACCGAACAAAACAGCAAAGTGCACAGCGAATAGCTACAACTCACCTGATAATGGTATTTCAATAGCTGCTGCCAAACTCAATACAAAGAAAAACAGGCATATGGTGATGCCTTTTGTGCTTAATAGCATCTCCATCACTCTTCTGTAAACAAGGAGTCCAAACAGAATGAGAGATACCTTCTGCTTCCGCTCACTGTCACTTCCAATCAGGCGGTGAAAGTGGGAGTCTGGTGAGGAGAACAAACAGCAATATTAGCCTGCAATACCAACCTGGCTCTGGCAAAGTCATAAAATCAAAGCAATGCTTCGGGTTTGCAGCTAAATGGCACTAAATGGCCCAATTTCCTCTCCCCCCCATCCCCTGGCTTCAAGAAGAACCCCAATTAAATTTCTAACAAAAAGATACACAAACGTACAGCTCTGTTAGAGCACAGAAGTATAATTATTTTTTTTGTAGTTTGGCAATTAAAAGTAGGGATGGTTTAGAACACGGTGTATTTGTAATCATTCCAGTTCATAAATTTTTCTAATGAGAGTTGTGTAAGTTGGAAAGTAATGTAACAGATCTAATGAGAGAAATTCGGTACACTAATGACCTTGTTCATAAATCTCATCTGTCTTTTATCT
The DNA here is from genome assembly GCA_013398855.1 of Mohoua ochrocephala. Lineage (NCBI taxonomy): Eukaryota > Metazoa > Chordata > Aves > Passeriformes > Acanthizidae > Mohoua > Mohoua ochrocephala. The sequence goes on along the minus strand of VZTA01022871.1, from coordinate 28,925 downwards.
TCCGTTTATGCTCAAAGAAGGACACAATCTCATTTAGTTCATTACTAAGAACCAGAACATGAAACCTTTGCTTTTCCCCCACAGTCCCAGAACTGCTCTACGTGGGTTTTACACATTCCATTAGACCTCCTTAGGTTCTGAATTACGAGGCAAAAATGTTGCGTAGCTGCAAAAAGGAGACATACCCAGCCCTAATGAGCATTTAAGTGCAATTCACAGAGAAGTAAAGGAGAGAATTCTGATTTAAATTAGATATTAAGAAGAAATCGTTCCCTGTGAGGGTGGGGAGACCCTGGCACAGGGTGCCCAGAGAAGCTGGGGCTGCCCCTGGATCCCTGGCAGTGTCCAAGGCCAGGTTGGACGGGGCTTGGAGCAGCCTGGGACAGTGGAAGGTGTCCCTGACCAGTGGAAGATGATTTTTAAGGCCCCTTCCAACCCAAACCACTCTGGGGTTCTGTGATTCTACAAAAGTGGGTGCAAGGAGGATTTCAGTGGCCAACTTCATCCACGGTACCTCAGTGAATTATTAACCAGCACAAGCTGTGTTTCCCCGTGCACCCTCTACCACGGTGCTGAGGGACATCAGGCTCAGGAGAATTTAGACCTCAGTTGTCAATGTAACTTCGAAAGAGCCATTTTGAAGACAAGGCCGCTCTGCAGGAGCCGAGGACGGCTGAGGCAGCCCAGCCCCGCTCCACAGGCAGAGCTGCACCAGGGCAATCCGCTGCCAGGCTCAGCCTGGCTCGCACACTGCTCTCCTATCTTTGCACATCCCGCCCCGTTAATCCCGGGATCAGAAAAGCAATCCCGGGATCACAGGGAGCAGTTGGCACGAGGGACAGCAGGAGGTGCCGCTGTGGATGGCTGTCCTTGCCCAGCACAGCTGGAGCAGAGGCAGAGCTCAGCCACACGGCCCACGCCCTCCAGCCCATGGGGGTTTTCTCCTCATGGCTGCTTTTCTCTACAGAACACAGGCATCAAGCAGAGATTTCCCTTTCCCCCAGCACATTTCCTCTCACATCAACCCCAAGATGAGCACAGCTTGTGCTGTGGCCCTCCCTCCAGGATGATTTCTGTTCACACAGTCGCCAGTCCTCGAAAACTTCCTGGAAGTTCGCATCTGTGAGACCAAAATCCCCGGGTGAAGATTGAAATTGGCCAACGAGGGGCGAGCGACAGACACTGTAATCACATAAGCCTCATTTGTTTAGAAATGAGGCTAAAAACCAGATGTCTTTTAAGTATCTTAGGCCCGGAGTATTTGCTGATGGAAGAAGCTGACTAATCTGCTTAGTGCCTGCTCTGCAGAAGGGCACTGGAGGGGACAGGGACAGGGGACAGGCTCAGTGGGTACCCCCAGGCTATCCTGGGTGTAAATCAGGCAACACCAGTAGTTCTGTTTGTGGCAGTCGATATTCCCCCAGTTTGAGTTCTCCTGGCTCCGACTTGTGAGCGGTGGAGCTTTCCAAAGCTCAGCCTGCCAAAGCCTGGGCTGTGTGACAGCGCGGGGGACACGCAGGACACGCAGCAGCCCCAGCCAGCAGCCACCTGATGGCTGCTGTCACTGCAGGATGGGGCTCTCCCCCTCCTCACCTGCTCCTGGCACACGCTCAGCTCCAGATCTGTGTCACCGGCAGTAAAACAGATGCTCTGACAGAAAACCCTCTGGATGCACAATCGCAATTTAGGCTGATAAAACCTGACCGGCCTCGCTGCCTGCAGATGGCACATTGGTGGCAGTGAGAGCCTCCTCTCCCCCATCTGCTGCCAGCTCTGGGGACAGGAGCAGGCAGGTCAGGATGCCAGCCAGAGGCAGGGGAGCTGGGATTACGGGAGGTGCGCAGCTTGCCAAGGTCGAGGGATGTTTCCTTTTAGATGAGTGCTACAAAGCATTGCATAAATTCAGATTAAATTCCAGAAAAAAACAAGAGCACGGCTCGATCCCTTAACCAAACCAATTAGTTCACACCTTTTTTTTTTTCCTTTTTTTTTTTTTTTTAATGAAGTGCCAGAGCAAAGCAGCAACGTTCCAAGGAAGCAGGATATCCTTTATCATGTGGTACAGCCCGACTTGCCTCTGCAGGCTGCTGTAATTAGTCGGCCTGTCTAGCACCTCACTCCTGTTCCCTGGCTGGAATACTAATGCTGGGGGCTGACAGCACCAGCATTTGGAAGCAGCCAGCACAGGGGGACCAGGAGGGCTGGACTTGGGCACGTCCAGCAGGTAATTCCACTCGGAAACCTGCCTGCAGCGGTGTTGGACCTCGGCTGGTTCATTCTGAGGGGTTTCCGTGAGGTGCAGCCTTGGGGTGATGTGACTCAAGCAAGAGGCTCTTTGTGGAGGTATTTACCTTGTGACAACCTCCCAGCAAGACAAGCCTCCTGTTCCCGTGCCTGTGTGCTTCCCTGATGGAGCAGCACAGGCAATGTCCTGGCTGTGACAGCGATTTTGGAATGCCAACGCTTCACACCCATCTCCCCCATGTGCCCCGCTCGCTGGTCTCTGCTCTGCGCCCTGTTCTGGGCAGTGCTGGCGCTCAGCAGAGAGCCACGTGAGGCACATCCTCCCTGCAGGGACCTGGGCCGAGCTCTTCACCTTCTCAAGGCGACATTTAGGCCGGGCTGCCAAACTTTAGGTGTGTAGGATGCCCATCACGCCTTTGGCTGTCCCACCAGGCCTCAGGTGAAACTGCAGAGATCCTGATTAAATCCCCGAGCTTCCCTCTCACCTCCAGCACCCAAAACTCCCCGAGCCCCTTCCTCAATGAGCAGCATCAGCCACCCCCCAGACAGCCCATCCATCCTGGCTTCACACGCAGCCACAAACCCAAACTTCAGCCAGCGCCATCTTCCAGTGCAGCCATGATTAAACTCCAAACCCAAACTCCTCAACCCGTGCCAGTTCCTAGCAAATTAACAATTTCACTGCCCAAGTAATTTGGAGAAATGACTGAGGGAGCTGCACAGGCACTTGGCAGCCGTGGGCAGGTTTCGGTCTGGCTGGTGCCAAAGCACAGCTCTGTCCTTGGGGTAGGAGAGTGCCAGGGACCCACTTGCAAAATCCTGACCTTGGGAAAAACATCGGCCCTGCTCTCCGAGCTGGGTCAGGCCCAGAGTCCTGCTTTCCATAGAGTTACAGGATGGTTTGGGTTGGAAAGGGCCTTAAAACTCACCCCATCCCACTCCTGTGTCCATGGGCAGGGACACCTTCCACTGTCCCAGGCTGCAACCTGGCCTTGGACACTGCCAGGGATCCAGGGGCAGCCACAGCTTCTCTGGGCACCCTGTGCCAGGGCCTCCCCACCCTCACAGGGAACAATTCCTTCCCCATATCCCATCTATCCCTGCCCTCTGGCAGTAGGAACCCATTCCCTGTGTCCTGTCACTCCGTGTCCTTGTCCACAGTCCCTCTCCAGCCTTTTTGTAACCCCCTTCAAGTACTGGAAAGATGTTCTAAGGTCTTCCCAAAGCCTTCTTTTCTCCTTTTCCCCAGGAATTCCACATCCTCCTCTGTGCTCACAAGGACTCACTGCAGCACCACCTGCACCAGGGAGGGGGGCACCAGATTGCCCAAAAAACCCCTTCCTTCAGCACAACAAATGAACACGGACTGCTCCAACAAATGGCACATTTGCAACCCCTCCTCTCCCTTCTTCTTTCCCCCTCCTCCCTCTATTCCCGTCTTCCTATTTGCTTTTCTCTGCCTCAGGCTTAAGTCAAGTAATTTGAATTCACTGCAAATACTTATCTGTAGTTCCTTACCTGCAATTCATTATTTACTGTGCTGTTCGGTTAATAGTAAATACTGATTGCTCTAAGGACAGCTCATTTGTTTGTTTAATGAGCTGCCTTTAACTTACACTGAGCAAATCTTTCAAACTATCCGTATTTCCGAGGAGCAGCGGAGTTCCAGATTCTTTTATTCTATCCCCGTGCTTCCAGAGGGATGTAATAAAAACATTGGACAACCAAACAAGGAAAAAAAAACATTAAATTTCCATTTATCTCATCAACCTAGCGAACAATTTTCCCCTACATGTAATTACTGCATTAAAATTGCTCATAAATAGTAGCAGGATGACAGCCAAAATTCCCAGATTACTGGTCTGCCGCTTCCAAGAGAAATTATAATGCACTACTAAATATGGCATCAACCTCAGCTCTCTGGTTCCCTCTTCAAACACTCTAAGGTTTGGTCCTTGTTTAGGTCCTGTGCAGCACAAATCTTCAGCAAAGTGATGCATCCCCACAGCTTAACACGGGCGCATCCCTGGGCTGAGCTTTTCATTAGCTAGAACCAGGTTTAATTTCTCGGTGACACGGATGTTGTTACAGGGCTGGTAAATATTTGTAATTAGAAATTACAGCCTCCCGTGTGGCCCCAGTTATGGAACAACAGGAAGGAACTCTGGGAAAAAAAAATGGCTTTTTGGTAGGAAAAAATCAAAGTTGGGTTGTTTAACGGTTTCACATGGAATCATTAAGGTAGGAAAAGATGAGTTTGGTGTTACAGAGCACTGCAAAACCTTCCAGCAAGATGGGGCATGGAAAACTCACCAGGTAAGGAAATGTGCCCCAAAGTGTCCCCAGAGCAGCTCCCAGAAGAGGGATGAGAGCCCTGGGATCCAGGCAGAGCCCCGGGGAGCTCACGGCATGAATCAATCACCTCGGAGCCTTTCCATGCCACGAGGAGCTCCCTACTTTGCTAATTAGCTGAGAAAGGTGGGGATTTCTGCTGCATTTCTGCCATAAATCTACTGCTCCAGCACCAGTTTTTATGCAGCTATAGATCTTTTTTTTTCCCCCTGAAAAGCCCCCATGTGCAGAGTCACTCAAGAGTTTGGAAAAGAGAGGGAATATTCATGAGGACCCCATTTTAGTTCAGGTGTCAATGCTACCCATAGCTTTTCCTTTTTGACATCCCAGTGTCAGTACCAGGGAGAGGATAACCTTCACTTGACTCTTCCCCAGTCACCTATTTTGGGATGTTGTCAGTTCTGAAAAAAGCAGCCCATGATGCATATGCTGGAGGTGATTAAAATAATCACCCAAATCAGAAAGCTGCTCTTCCTTCCGAGGCAAAGTATTTCCAAATACGCTGCAGCACACAACGGGCACAGAGATATTTCATTTCAGATGCAATTCCACTCTCGGGAGGTTCAATGAGAAGGTCCATGTGTAATTTATCTTGCCAAGGACTTCATAAACATTGGACAGCACATCTAAAGGCAAAGTTTCCAGTGTAGTTACACAGCTTTAGCATTATTTCCCCAAATTTATGTGTTTCAACTGTGATTGCAACTATTGCACCTTCCCAGTTCTGTAATCCATCGGTCTTTCAGTTTCCAAACCACAAAGCCACTCTAAAAACGGAATGAATACAATTCCAAAAGAAATACACATGCAAGGCCGTAGCACAACGCAGCAGTAAAACATTCAATTCAATAAAGAGCGCAACAGAATTAATTTCCCTGGGCCAAAGTTTCAAGGAATAGATCAGGAATTTGGGAGCTGGTTTTGTGGGAGAGCAGGTCAGCCGTGGGCTGGGCAGGGTGACAGATGGTGCTGTCCCCAGGCTGGGACCGACGGCTCCGTTTGATGCCTGTGCTGATAATGTGGAAACTCAGTTTCTGGTGTTTCTGCTGGACACCTGCCCTGAGCTGAGGGGAAGCGAGAGGTGTATGAGCATCTTGGAATCCAAGTGTGTGACTCCAGAAAAAGGCAGCCAGCACCAGCAATCCATTTTCACAAATATTCCCTTATCTGCTCCCAGCTGTTCCCAACAACATCTCAAAGTACAATCCCCTCAAGTCTCATCAGAGCACACCCGATGCTCTGAAATGGTTTAAAAGCCAGCAATAAATGGTTCATAACTTCTCCAGGTCATCTCTCTGCCCATATAACGGCAGAGCACCTGGGAGAGCTGAGTTAATTGGTTTTAATTGTACGTCTGGCAGCTGAAGCACCGTACTACCAAAGCACAAGGACCACATTTCTTAAGGCTTTGCATGGCTCTCACACACACATAGAGGGATGGAAAGCTGAAGAAATGTGGTTTGTAACCTGTAGAGACGCTCAGGAACTTGGGTTTGCCAGCCCCATCAGACCTGCTCTGCTGGAACCTCAAAATGCCTCTGAGCAGCACTCGCGATAAAGACCCCCGAGAAAATCCAGTGTGGAAATCAATACCTGGTTTAGCCTGTCCATGACCAAAGGAATAACAGTGAACTGTGGATGGGCCACTGCTGATGATGGACACCCCATTAAACTTCAGTGATAACGTTATTGACACGGCCCTTCCCAGTAAATGGAGATAACATCCCCGTGGGCACTGCAGGAGCACTCAAACCCGAGCGCCCTGCGGCCAAATCCCCCCTCGTGGATGTTCTTCAACATTTGTGTGAGCAAATGCCAACATCTGCATGGACCTGAGGAGGAGACCAGCAGGGAAATGGGACACCAGGGGACCCCGCAGTGGCTCAGGCTCAGAGGGAGAACACAAATCCTCCCTCCTCCCGCAGCTGCCTGAGGACTTTGTTAGCCAGATCTGATCAAACCTCTGTCTTTAATACCAACAGGCCTCTCCTCCACTAATTTAAGTACCTTTTTCTTTTTACTTAATTGCTTCCCTGCCCATCCTCACTGCACGTAAAACTGCTCCTTCTCCAGTTCATTTTTGGACTGGGTTAACTGGGCAGCGGCTGGGAGCACTGGGCCACTACAGCAGCTCTTGTGACAGACAAGTTTAGGTCTCTAGACACAAACTGAATCTTTTCCTGAGTGAGAACTAATCCATATCTTTACATACATCTTTTTAAAGCCTTCTTCCAGTTCTACAGTGGCACCAACCTCTCTTTCAGGGGGAAATCTGGATTTAATGTAGTGTACTTGAGGTGTATGTACCACATCCTGCCGCGCAAATTGCTTGTGGAGATGTTTTGCAGACTTCTGAGAAATCCACAAGTATTTAATTAGCAAGTTTCTGAGGTATTTAGAGTGGAATTAAAAATACCACGCTGAAATTTCAGACTGTATTCCTTCACTGCACTGTAAAGTGTACTTTGCATAATTCCTGTACAAATCACCATAAAATAAGGTTCCGGCTTTACATGTGCACACTTACAGATGTAAGAGCAGCCTAATCCCCCCACGTGTGTCTGGTTTATCCCCTTCACCTGAAGGTTTGGCCACACATCTTTCATTTTTTGTTAACCTAGGAAAACACAGAGATTATTCCAGCACAAGGAGACAACGCTGTAGCAGAGGAATGTTGGGACCTACTGTCCTGGGGTGGCTTTATGCTGTGTATCCCCTATCTCTGCCCCATGCCCAGACATGATTCCTGTGCCTTTCTGTGTCTTTAAACTGGGTGGGAGAGAAAGAAAAAAGCCAGAGGAACTTTTCAAAGCAGTTTTGGTGTTCAAGGACAGGGGATGAGAGAGCTGCTGCTGCTGCAGAGCAGAGGCACCTTCCTGCTTCCCCCGGCTCTGGGCTCCTTTTCTCGGGAGAGAGAGACGGAGAGTTCAACTCCTTTGTGTCCCTGGGACTTTGATTTTTCCTTCTTCTCTTCTGGGCTGTTCAGAGCACCAGAACATCAGAACCTCACTGGGAGCCCTCACACCTCGGCCCGGAGGGGCCCGAGCCCACCCAGCTCTGGAGAGGGGAGAGAGAGAGAGAGAGAGCGAGCCCACACCCATGGAAAGGACTCTCAAATCTTCCCAGGTTTTCTCTCCACAGCGAGAGCTTTTATTATTTAGCATTATTCTTTTCCCGTGTGTTTGTTAAATAAATAGGGGTTTTTTTCCCTTCTTTCACTTTCCTTCGAGGAATTTTTTCCCGAGCCTGGTGGAGGAGGGGTGGCTGTACCCTGCCTTCTGTAGAGGAGCCGTTCCTCCCAGAGCCTTCCTCCCAATTCTGTCTCAAACCAGGACACCTACAAAGACATGGTGACCATCATCCTCCTTGCTGGTCACAAACCAGCCCCGATCTGAGCTTTGCAGACACACCTGAAAGCACAGCCTGTTAAAAATTCAACTGCTTTCCGAGGCTTTTGCCATTCTGCATTTCCTTGCGATACTGAATCTCCTAAACGAGTTTAGCACATTTCTGGCTGCAACTAGTTTCATATTAATTGAAATTTTCAGCAGCCGTTAGCATTTCAGCCCATAGGTCAAGCATGAAGCAGAAAGCAGAGGACAGCAGCAGGTGGGGCTGAGGCTGTGGCAGCCAGGCACAAAGGGAAGGAGCAGGCTGCAGTTTGTGCTCAGATGAGACTGCCAGTGACAGCCTCTGCCAACAGAGGCCACGCAAACCCTCCGAAATTTCAACATCAATTTGCAAAGGTGCCTGCTTCTTTTGTACGCTCACTCTGCCTCTTTCAAAACACATAATAATGGGAAAATCACGGGCTTTCTGCTGTTAACACAAACAAACATGAGTTACGGCAAAGCAGCACCTCCTTGAAGCAGCCCTGCCTCACCTTGAAAGGCTCTCCTGGAAAGGCAGCACATGCCACAGCCAGCCTGAGCCACTCCAGCTCCTGCTTGGAGCACATCCTTGGCACACACAATGCCAGGAGAGCTCTGCTGACCGGGAAATGTGGGCAGGGATGTGCCAGGCAGAGCTCTGGCAGGCCTGGGGCTAATGGGATTGTTCAGTCAGCAGAAAGCTCAGGGAGAACAGCACAAAACACACTCCAAAGGCACAGCCAGGGGCTCCTCAGGATTCTGCCACGGGAGGAGTCCTGCACGCTCTCAGTACTAAAGGAGGGGGAAAATTTACACACCCAGCCCCTGATGGGCTCCATGCCAGCCACAGGAACCACCCCAGCGCCAGGAAATCCACCTGACAATGGCAGAAACCACTGCAGGGCACCGAGGGCTCCACTTGGGGTTGGTGCTTCTCACAGCGTGGGTTTGTGTTTGCTGGAGAGCTCCCTGTGCTGGTAACGAGGTGACAACACGAACAGGGGGGAAAAGGGGATTTAATTGCAAATGAATTACCTCTATAAACAGCAGAAAACAGCTATTATTCCCACTCGATCCATTAAGGATCATCTTTTCCTGCTGCATCACAGGCAGGTGAGCTCACTCAGGATGCACAGCACTGGCAATACCGTCAGCTATCAAAAACCCCAAATCTGAGCTCCCTGCTTCATCTGGGCTATGCAAAATGCACGCTCACAGAGCTTCTCTGCCTCAGGAACTCGGCAGATGCTCAGTGTACTCCGGAGGCCCTGAGCAAAAAATCCAGGCAGGCTTCATACACAAAATCTTAAACCCCAAGGAAAACTTCACCCCAAAACTGCAGCAAATCTCCCCTCTCAGTTTTATCCCTGTATCTCAGCACAACAGCAGTGAAAGTCACTGGGACACTGCGTGTTCCTCATTTAAATTGCAGCCACTGACTCGTGACCACAGAGAGTTTCACAGCAAGCAGGCTCTGTCCTCTCTGCCTGCCTCTGATTCTCCTCCTCCTGTGTAATGACAGAGATTAGCTCTTTCAGCTTCGTGGAGGATCTCCCCACACTTGCTTTTCCCAATAAGTCAAGGCCATTACGCTTCCAACATTTTCTATGCTGCCAGAGATACAAGGGATTGCTTGGAAAAAAAAAAAAATCAAGTGAAATGTGGTGATTTCACACAGACACTGCATGGAAGGATTTAAGGGTACACGTTAAACACCATCCATGTCACTCTGAAATCCTGATGGGCCTGCCTGGACAGGGAGCACCATCTCTCACTTTGGGAATCTTGGTCTGATTCTACAGGAGGGTCCTCCACACTTCCCAGTGGGACCTACAGTCTGCCAAGGAAGTACCGCCAGAGGAACTGATTTAGGGCAATAACTGTAGGATGTGGCCCCGTTTGTGCAGCAGGAATCTGAGTACCTGAGCAAATAGGATGGCATGAGAGACGCATGGATAATTCATCCTGATTCTGCATTTCCTACTTTCCCTGTCTTCACCTGGAATCTACAACAAATTCCTTTTTCCACAAGGAACTTCACAGCTCCATAAAACCCCCAAGAAGCCTCAATAAAAACGCACGTTCAGCAGCCCAGCCCACCCAGGGGAGATGCCCTTGTTTCCCCTGCCTTTTTTAGGAGCTGCTACAATCCCAGCAGAGACTCACAACAAAGATGGGACAAGTTCTCGTCAGGATCTCCAGGGAGGAAAGAGCTCAGAATCATACCAGGAGTTCCTGAGACATTCTTCTAAGCAGCATAATGCTGCAATTTATCTGGTCATCATTATGTTCCTGCAGCTTCTGTTAACGAAAACGGGTGGTTTTTTTTGGCAAAGCTTTCAGGGAAATCAAGTTGTTGATAAGGTGAGGATTATTTCTGAGCACAGCAGCAATTTTCTGCTCTTGCTCCGGTAGTTTTACCATTGTAAGGGAAAAGCATCATTCAAAACACTCCAAACCCCGATGATTTTCTAGCTGCAACAGTTGCTTTTCTCCATTAATGCCTTTTTCTTTTCCAAGGCACTAAGTCAAAACATCCATCAACCACACCGAAGACAGCTGGCTGACAATATATTGAATATATCTACTGTAGCTGTGAAAGAAAGGGAAAAGAGACTCTGTAATTCTGTTTCTCTCTCCTCGGGATCCGCATTCATCATCCCTTTCAGCGCTGGCAGGATGCAGAGCAGCAGCTGTCAGTGACTGCAGCATCTTCAGGTGATCACAGGAGATGTTCCATCAGGCACATCACAAGCCCAGGGTGTATTTTTAAGGCACAGTTGATCTTTAGAGATACAATTTGACTCCAGCTAGGTGGCTGAGCAGAGAACAACGAGGAAGCAACAGGCACTGTTCAAACTGCCTAAAAGCCCTGGGAAAATAGGATTGCTCACCTGTTTCCCCAGCACCTGGGGGGAAATGTTTTGAGGGAAATTGGGCAAAACTAAATCAATTCTCTCAGCTCGTGAGGGGTTGGTAAAGTATCTCCCAAGGCCAGATAAGAAGGTTTAGAAACAAGCCAGAGGAAGTGCCCACTAACTACACCACGGCAATTTAGGCCACTGCTTTTCCTTTACTTTTGCTTTTTGCTTTCCATGGCGATAGCAAAAAAACACTCACCTAAAGCCCACCAGCAAATACGAAATCTTCGTTTCAAAAGCTGGAACTCCTCCTAGTTCCCTATGATGTGACTTCATGAACACCAAGCACAAACCCACCATTGTCTTCCTCTAGTTTTGGAAAAAAAACCTCAACTCCACCTTGCTGGAAATTAAAGTAAATAAACTCAGAAGTGCAGCAAACAAATAGCAGGAGTGGAAAGTTCTGCCTGAACAATTCAGATCTGCTGAAGTTATGTAAAACTGCAAGGGGAAGCTTCATGTTGAACGTCCAACAGGCAGAACCAGGATTTCAGTGCCCTTTCTGTCCGTAACACCGAGTTCTTTGGAACAAGAGTGGCTTTTGCTCCCCAGCCCACCTGCAGAAGTGTTGCTCTAATCAATGATATGCCCAGTGGGAATTTGCTTTCCATGCCATGTGCATGAAAACTGCCTGACAGGCTTCATCCAGAGCTTCTACAGTGTCACAGACACCGCTCTGCCTCTCTCTTAAAAAAAAAAAAATTAAGGAAGAAATTGTCAACACTGTTGGTCAAATTGTTTTACTCTCGTTTGTGTCACATCATGGATAAACTTTATTGCCCTCTAATCATTATCTCACAAAACTAATTGTGGTCCTTATAAAGACTAACCAGAAAATGGCTAAAACCACCTAAAAATACCACAGAGAGGAGTCAGTTGTGCACAAAACATGCCCAATGCCTTCCATACACTTGTCTCTCAGATATCTCTGACTGAACTTCTGCTCCTTCACGCTTCCCTGCAGCCCTGAGCCCAGAATGTCCCCAGAGCATGGAAAAGACTCATGGATTTACTCCTTATGGATCTGAGCATTTCAAACCAGCTCTCCTGACACAGACCACACACGGACACCCCACATGCCTTTGTCTTGCCCAACCCAGCTGGGGGGTCAAACAACACTGATTATGGAGCTGAACTGCAGCTGGGAGCCCAATGGATGCTCCAAGGTACTCCCTAAAAAAGAACATTTCACGTTAAATAAACGGCACGAACCTTTAAAGGTCCAGGCCACAGCAGGGCAGATCCAGAAGGTGCAGAGGGAACTCACCAGGAGTCTGACATTAAATGCACAAAACTGCTCCCAGCTGGGACAGCTCCCTGGCACGAGGGCACAGCTCCAACCCTGCTGCAGCAGAGACACACCTGCCTGTCCTTTAGTCAGGGAATGCTAGAAAAGAGCTAATTCTGTACCTACCAAACTCTATTTTATGCTACGTGGCAGAAAAGCCTTCCTCATGAGACCTCGCACACCTCGAATACAGGCAGCAGAGGCAGCAGGTGAAGGGTTGGCTTTCTTGACGCTCCTCTCTCTGTCAAACTCCCAGAGCTTGAACCACCCTGGTTTTCCAGACAGGCAGAGAAGGAGCTCGTGGCTACTGAAGACACCAAAATGCAGAAATGAAACCCACTTCTGCAATTACAGCCCGAGCCCTTGGAGCTTTCCCCTCCGCTCTCCTTTCGCTCCTTTTATTTAGCTGAAGTTATTTAGAGGACAGATCTCTGTTTAAGCAGCTGCTGCCACAACTAGTTGGCCCAAGCAGCTTTTTTAATTAAATATTTGCTGCTGTGAGGGTTTTCGCTCCCCTCCCTGCTCTCCTTGTGGACAACATTTGTTCTCGCAAAGATAACAGGAATCAGCCTCCGCCTTCGCCTGCGAGGCCTCCTGCACTCCCGGCCCCTGCAATGGTGTGAAATCCCCACAAGAATTAATTTTTATGATAGGCATCGTGACATTTTCCTATCGAGGACAACCATCAACAATAAGGAAAAGAAATAAAGCTTGCTGGGATTTAATAATGATTATTAAATTATGTCATTTACATAATTAGACCTTAGTAATAACTCTGGCATATCTCTTTTATGGCGTGGTAAATTGGCAGAGCACTTCATAAAGGGGTTTTTAGGGTTTTTTTTCCCTTCTCTCCCACCAGTAATGGAGGAGTAGATCAGGTAAGTGATATCACAACCCATACTAAGCAGGTTTACACCGAGGCAGGAAATGGAGGTGAGTATCATGACGTGAACGAGAGAATTCTTGAGAAACATGGATTTCAAACAGGTTTCTTACACATTTGTTGCTCTCAGAATTCCTTCTCAGTCAGCAGCCAGGTCCAGCAATGCCTCTGGGATGCTTTAGGGTATTTCCCAACCAGGATCAGGTTGGCAATGGCTTTACTCTGCCATCGGTGTGCACTGAATGGTTCCCTCTGTTCCTCTCAGCAGGTAACCCTGGGAACAGCGTTAAAGGCAGCTGGGTTGAATAATGCCAGTAAAGGCTTGGCTTGCTTGGGGAAAAGCTCCAACTGATGTTTCACAAAGCACACGTGTCTTGACTCATCTTTACCTGGCCCAGGTGTGACTGAGATTCTCACCTGTTTCCATCCTGGAAACAGTAGAGCCAAGTTAGTGTGAAAAAAACCCAAACACAGCTCTTCATTAGAGCCAGTTTGACACTGGAGGTGGAAAAGGTAAAGGGAAACAAAGAATTTAATGCTTTTTGAGCAAAGCTGTTTCAGCAGCTGGTACAGGCACTCGGGGTCTCCCTCCATGCAGAAATGAGGAAGTAGCAAGGGATGAGTTCCCTGTGAGGTGGGCAGGCCCTGGCACAGGGTGCCCAGAGCAGCTGTGGCTGCCCCTGGGTCCCTGGAAGTGTCCAAGGAAAGCCTGGATGGGGCTTGGAGCAGCCTGGGACAGTGGGAGGTGTCCCTGCCCATGGCAGGGCATGGATGAGCTTTTAAGTCCCTTCCAACCCAAAACCACTCCATGGTTGTACAAAGCTGAAGGGTGAAAGTGCTGCGAAGCAGCAGCACAGAGGAGCACGGGACTCGGGGGGTGAAACGGAGATGGAGACAGGGAGACAGCAAGAGGAGCACAGAAGGAAATCAGAGCAGGCACCAAAAGAGGCTGGTGCATCTACACGGGGCCTCAGCAGCTGCTGTGCCACGGAGATGAGCGAGGGAACAGATCCTGGGAGAGGGATGGTTCTGTCAGAATCCGGGAATGCGGCGGGGCAGGGATCAGTGCTGTGCAGAGACAGGCAGCACAGGGACTCGGGAGAATTCGTGAGGCTGGAACAGGAACCCACTGGGGAAGAAATGAAAGAGAGCCTGGGTCTCAAAGCCCCGAGCAGGGAACAGGGGACCCTGCGATGGCAATGCCAGTCTGGGGGGATCAGAGAGCAAAGCAGCAAAATCTGCATTTGAGAGTATTTCAAACCTGCCTGAACTCCCCAGGCTGGAGCCACAGCGGGGGTTTATTTCAAAAAGGAATATTAGTATCATATCACCAGGCAATTTTTAAAAATATATATATATAAAGAAGATACATTAAGGCAGACAAGAGTGTGCAAACTCTTCAGCACACGGGCACAGGAGGACTCAGGCTGCACTTACTCCGACCTGCACCGGGGTGGATCCTCTGAGGACAGCACAGATGCTGCTGGCTGACATCAGCTTCACTGGCAAAGAGCAGGATAACAATCTGATCCTCTGTTTCCATGGGAAACCTGTCAAATCCCACTCGTGCTCCGCAGCACCTCCCTGTCTTTCCAGCAACAGAAGCAACTGGTGAGGCAAAGCAGGGCTGGGGCCACTCTCTGTTCCCTGTCTGAGGAAAACCTTTCATGGAGGGATTTATCAGCATGATTTACATGTTTATAAACGTCACCGAAGAACTGCAGCTCTGTGTGCTGCCTGAGAAACAGAAAACTGCAGTATCCCAATCCCTCGGCCTCCCTCAGATCCACTCACCACACACCAAGGTCATTGGCACTCTCCTGGGCACCAGGCAGGTAAATCCAAGCTGACAGCACACACGGATCCTTCAAATCAGGGGAGGAACTGGGGAAGCCTGAGAGCTGTTCTAAAATGCCTCTTACATTATGGAGCAGCCAGAAAATTAAAAAGTAAAGAGTGGAATCCCCAGGTGGGCTTCCACCCCCGAGAGACCTCTCCAAAACCCCAGCACTGCCAGGCTGAACTCACCAAAGCAAAGACAAACAAGATTTCTCCTTTGGAGGTGACGCCTTCAGCAGCTCCTAATCCAGGTACACACGCAGTTTCAGTTTCCTAATTTTGTCTGCTTTTCTTTTGTAATAACAGCATTTCTAATTTTGCAACTTTGGCTTTATTAGAGTGAAAGTTGTTTTCATTCTCAGCTTGGCTAAGGTTTAAATGGGCTCACAAAAGCTTGTTGGGCACAAGGGATTCCACTTTCACACTCAAAGAAATCAGTGTTTTCAACAAATACTTTGAGCTTCTCTAATCCAGGACAAGTTTGGGCATCCCAAGCGTCTGGGAGCGGCTCTCCCTCGCTGCAAAATCAGCTCCAGGGCTGCTGAAAGGAATCTGCAAGCGAGGAGGAACCATCCCAGGAGCTGGTGGCTGTCTCCAGCACCACTTCTCCCCATCCAAGGGGACAACCCAGGACTCCAGAAAACGCCCAGACTGGCGCAAAGTGGGGCTCATCTGTTTTTGGACCTGGTGGAGAAGCATTGGCAGGGGCTGCCCAGGGAGGTGTGGAGTCCCCACCCCTGGAGGTGTCCGAGGAAGGCCTGGAGGTGGCACTGAGTGCTCTGGGCTGGGGACAAGGTGGGGATGGGGCACAGCTCGGCCTTGATGATCCTGGAGGGCTTTTCCAAGCTCAGTGATTCTGTGACTGCTGTGTCACAGATTCTGTTCTGCGGTGTTGCAGAACACAACCCAGAGCCTCACCCAGCACCTGCGGGTGACCCCTACACCCCAAAATATTCAGCTCAAACGCATACCTGCGCTCTGGGGCTGACCTCTGCCACTGAAAAGCCCCCGAGCAGCAATTTAGCCATGAACAGTGAGAGGGTGGCTTTCATTTCACTGGAAATCTGGCACTACCTTTGCCCCAGGCTCCGCAGAGATCACGGGCTGAAGTGTGACCTGCAGGGAGGAACGACACCAACCTGACCCCAAAGCCAGCCCAGCTCCCCTGCAGGTGACAGAGCCAGGATCCCACGTACTCCCCACTCCAACAGGTCTGCCTGGGAATGTTTCACTAATCCTGAACCGCAAAAAGGCTTAAAATATCTGTCAGTCAGGCTGCTCCCCGCTGGCCTCCCCGCGGCCCTGCAGCCTTGCTGGGAGGATTGTCATTGAGATCACCAGCGCTGCCAACGCGCTGAGGAAAATTAAACCCCAGCCGTGGAAACAATAGCTATTACAAAGTGTGTAATCAGTGGGAGATGGGATGAATGTTTGTAATTCCGAGGCGTAGAAAGCGGTTTTAAAAGGCCTTTAGTCTCATCCATACTTCTTTAATATTTCTGCTGCCTGATAGCGGTGTTTTATAGCCAGGCCATCACTTCAGCGAGGTACAAACTCGTGGAGGATAATGTCAAGCTCTGCGGTAGAGTCAAGTAAACATTTGTAGTAATTACATGCCCAGGAGATTTCACCACCTCCCAGAATTAACAGGCAGCTCAGTAAATTACGCATCGCTCGATCTGCAACTGCTGCAGCTCCAGCCAAGGGCTCGGCTCCATCCCCGGCAGCCCCGACACGACGTGTCAGCGCACGGCGAGAACCTGTCAGGCTGCTGCTGTGCACTCACGTCAGCCACCACCTCGCCTCACAAGGCTCCTTTTCAAAGGTTTGGAGCACAATTCTCTCTCCAGAGAAAACACGGCCCCAACCAGTAAACCTTGTGATTGGCGCCACAATTCGTTTCCACTTTGGCTTTGCCACAGAGCTACGTTCAAAGGGATGAGCTCCATGTAGTCCTAATTCCAAATGGGTGTCTGGAAACACTGAGATGCTCCCAGGCTCAGGAGATGCAGGCTGCCTGTGGGGCAGCGTGCCCAGCCAGCAGAAGAGGTTCTTGCCGCACACATATGCTCCGAAAGCGCTTGCTCTGCACAAAGCTCATTAAACGCCCTGACAATCATCCTGATCAAGCAGGAGCCAAAAGCTACTGCCTCTCCTGCTGGAAACTCAAGCAATGAGAATGGCTCCGAAGATTTCCGAGGGAGAAAATGCAGATTGCTTTTAAATATCTCTTCACAGACCACCCCAGCCATGGCGGGGTTACCAGGCGGAGCAATTACAAACAAGCGCCTCGATCAGGAATTTGAGCACAGCGATAAATTGCCCAAGCAGCTGCTGCACTCTGGCTCAGAGACGAGTGCCCTTTAGCGTTTGCTAAAGTGATTTCCTACAAAATCCCTGTCATTTGTCAGGCCACTACCTGGAGAGTGGAATACACTTACAGGACGCGCAGATTCATCACCGGCTAATTCTGTTTTCTGAACAGCACGAAACCAAAAGGAGACGATGCTCAGCCATCAACTTCTTTCACATCTTACATCAGTTTTAGGACAGTGGTTGCTGCCTTCCACAGAGAATCACTGAAGGGTTTGGGTTGGAAGGGGCCTTAAAGATCATCCAGTCTCACCCCCTGCAATAGGCAGGGACACCTTCCACTATCCCAGGGTGCTCCAAGTCCTGTCCAAGCTGGCCTTGGACACTTCCAGGGATCCAGGGGCAGCCACAGCTTCTCTGGGCAGCCTCTTCCAGGGTCTCCCCAGGAATAATTTTTCTTAATATCCCATCTAAACCTACTCTCTCTCAGTCCGAAGTCATTCGCCCTGTCCTGTCCCTGCAGGCCCTTGTGAAAGTCCGTCTCCAGCTCTCCTGGAGCCCATTCAGGGACAATTAGGTCACCCCAGAGCCTTCTCTTCCCAAGGCTGAACAATCCCAATTCTCTCAGCCTTTCCTCACAGCAGAGCTGCTCCATCCCTCACGCCCAACACACCTGGAGCTCACAGCCTTGGGGCTCCATGTGGGAGATGTTGCTCCACCCCAACCCTCCCAAGGATGAAGTGAGCCCCAGCCTTGGCTTTGCACCATCTGACCTCTAAAGGGACAGGAGCTAAAAGCTGGAGACACAGCTGGGGATGTGAACAAGCTGTAACAGCAGCGAGCTCCTTTCTGACACAGGAATTTATCTGTTCATTTATTTAATTTCCCTGGCAAATTTAATCCTGCTTCTAATCCTTCTGGATGCGGGAGCGATGTGCTGGAACTGCATCTCCGAGCAGAGTCAACGCTAGCACTCCAGCATTGTTTTCTTTCCCTAAGTGACTAATTTATGTTGTGCATTCTCTAATGCCACAGCCATCTGCCAAAAGGTGTTCAAACCATCCACACCGCAACAGACTCTATTAATATGTGTTAAAAATCACATTACAGTTGGCATAAGCCATTTTTGTACATGCATATGAAAAATACGACTATTATGCTTAAAACCTTCAACTAATCATGCATCGCTGGTTTGCTCCCTCTGAGTTTATAATTTAAATCTTGATATGTTTCATAGCAGCCTCATCAAGCCAAGATTTCTGATGGCTGTGGAGCTGAGACAGCCCCATTACAGTAACAACAAGAAAAGGAAAAAAAAGAAAACAAACAGGAACCTGGTTTTGGAGGGGGGGGGGAAAGAAATCATTTATAGATGGCAATAAAGTCACAATAATTAAGAAATAATGTGCATCTGCTTCCTTCATTGTTTGCTGTGATATTGGTCACGGTGCAGGGATGGGGTGTGACATCAATCTGTCCAAAAGGACATCGATGGCCAGCAGACAGAGCGGCTGTGACAGATGACATGCCCAGAAGAGACAATCAGAGGTGACTTTGTACGAGCCAGCACAGGACCAGTCCTGCTAAAAGCTGTCTGAACATCAGAGCCCACCCAGCTCCCCAGCACAGCTCTGCCTTCTGCAGAGCGCAGGAAACACTCCCTAATTCCTATTTCACTCACAATTTCAGGGCTTTCACTCGGCACAGCTCATTTAAAACCTTGGGACTCACCAGCCTGAAAGCTCTGAGCAGCTGAAGCCCAGAGCAGGGGCACAAAGTCCCCAATCCCTGCAGAAACTGCTCCCTGCAGGACACCGAGTCCTGCAGGCACATCTGACGTGATGGGGACCAATATTTCCAGGGCTTTGGATGCTCTGCTCACGTTAATGCCACCAGCAATCTGTGAGCCCAACCTCTGGGGGTGATTTGAAAATCCCAGAGTGGGTTTTGGGTTTTCTTTTTGTGGTTTGTGTATTCCCCCTGAAGAACTTCAGCAGCAGATCCTCCCGTGGAAGCCTTTGTTAGACTTGCTGAGGTTTTTCCCACCTGAATTACCTTTTGTGAATGTTAATCACTGTCATTACGCAGTTTATTGTCTGTCAAACACTTACCTCTCTTACCACACATCCCCCCAGCCAGAAAAACAAATTAAAACAAAATTAAAGCAAGTCAGGAGAGAAAACAGGGAACACAAAACTGGGTGCCATTTCATAAAGAATTTTCCCCAGAGGTTCAGATCCCTTCCCCTCTTGGCCACACTCATTTCCAAACTATTTCAACCACCTTTTCCTCTAAGTGTCTTCAAGAACAGCTCTCCAAGAAGGAGTGCAGAGCTCTTACCTCTTTCATCCATGAGGTGGATGAAAACCTCTGGATTCTCTCCCGAGTCCAAATTTTTATCCCAGCCCTTCTTCCAGAGCCACTGAATAAAGCACCAACTACTGGAATCCAAAGTTCTGCCAACAAATTATTGCATTTAGAGCTGAAAGGTGAACTGGGAAAGGGGATGTGGACAACAGAAACGGGTTTCTCTAAGGATTAGGAAAACCTTTGAGTTTCAAGACTGAAATGTATTAACTGCTACGAATTTATGAGGTTAAAGTTATCTGGAAAAGCCATGCATGTATAAATCCAGAATCTAAGATTAAGATGCTTCCTTCTTCCAAGACAATCTCGTGTAGTTCAGGCTCTGTTTTCTTTGGTGACCTGGTACCTATTAAATTTTCCAAAGCGCTTCATTGCCCTCAGCAAAAAAAAATACAGTCCAGTGAGGAATTCTAACTCCTGCATTCAGGTTTTATGAATAAAATACATAACAAAATTCCCATCTTCCAGGGTTTTTTTGCAGTGTTGGTTGAAGCAATTTACAGAAGTGAAATACTGCAAGAAAACTCATTTCAAACGGGCGTGTGCTGAAGAACCTTTGGAGAAATGGCCGGAATAATCAAGAGTCATCACTTTGTAAATTCATCTTTCAACCATTCCGTTCCTACACCTGAAGGAGCAACTTCATGCAGGCTTGTTTTCCTTTCCTTTAATATTTCAAGAGTCACAGCCAGCCTGGCTCATCCTGACACAAACAGCTGGAAAAACATTCCATCCACTGCCATGGATCAGCACCAGAGGCACTCGACACTGCCCCAGCAGAGCTGGAGCATGGGCCAGGCACCCCAAAATCTCCTGGGGTCACGGCCAAGGACAGGGTCTGCTGCTGCCCTGTCACCTGGAGCAGCAATCTAAAAGCAACATCCTCTGAATGCTCAAAAAATTCCCCTAAAAAAAACCCCAAACAAACAATGACAACAAAAAACTCCACACAAAAAAAAAACCCCAAAACCCCAAACAAACAAACAAGAAAACCCCACCAAAAGCAACCCCAACTCCTTTCAAATGTATTTCACTGCAGATATCGATGCCCTTTTCCCTGAATAATTATAAAAATGCAGATAACACAGAGGAAATGCATTTGAACCACAAAACATCTGAACCACAAAACATCAGCTGATGTTCAAGGGGGTTTCAGATCCACTGTGTTAAAGAGCGGACTTGAACTTCTCCCCAGCATCCCTCCAGACAGGCAGGTAATACTGTGATTAATTTTAATCTATCAGAATAATGTTTAAATATTAACAACCCTCATCCCCAAGTTCATTTCAATTATTAACACTTGATTATCTATTAATTGATTGTATTATTTTTTCATCAAGTGCTGGAGTCTGTCCCTAGGACTGGTGCTGTTCCAGCTCCTTCCTTCACCCTGAATTCACCCATGCCCTGCTCCTGGTTGTAAACACAACACCCAGGAGTGAGAAATCAGCACTTGTGCCAGAAATTTGGACTTTTGAGGAAGTTGTTTTGCATGAAATGAAAACATCTTCCGTTCTATCACTTGTTCAACCTCTATTTATTTTTTTACTACTCACAGCCAAACTCCAGTCCACCAGAGAACAGCAATCACCTCCCCAGGTGTCTGCTGCACTGCAGACCTGCCTTCACACAAACCCAACAGTTTGCTTTTAAATGAAACTTTAAATTACATCATTTTGCAAAATATTTAATCACACAGAAAGCAGAATGTGCGGTTTCTTTCAGGGGAGAGCATATCTCTGGTAAAGAATTCTCTTTAACCTTCCTGTGAGGAACTTTGGACTTGAAGATGCCCAGACCCAGAGGACGCAACTTCCACGACAAGAATCTATAATAACAGGCCAACCTACACAATACTCATAATTAATGGTTACACTTAATAAATAAAACCAACTTTTACATCTTTTCTCCACCTTAAAAAACCCCTTTTCAATGCTGATTTTCGAATTGCTGCTGCCCTCCCTCAGCAGAACTAAGACCACACCCCGAGGGAGTTACACAACTGGTGATTGTGGTGTCTTGGTGTGAGCTGAGCTCTGGGTAAGGCTAAGACACCGAGATTTCACACACATTTACGGAGACTCTGTTCCTGTTCTGGGGAAACAGCCCCAGAAATGCATATGGCATTCGAGTGCCCTTTTTCTGGAAGACATTTGGCACTAAAGGACAGTGGGCAGTCAAGGTTTGCACACACTCACTTGGAAACAAACGTGAGTATTTGCAAGACCACGTGGGGACAGCACAAAGGGGAATGGCTTCAAACCGAGAAAGAGCAGGGTTACATTGGATATTGGGAATAAATTCTTTACTCAGAGGGTGGGGGGGGAGGGCCTGAGGGTGCCCAGAGAAGCTGTGGCTGCCCCTGGATCCCTGGAAGTGTCCAAGGCCAGGCTGGACGGGGCTTGGAGCAGCCTGGGACAGTGGAAGGTGTCCCTGCCCATGGCAGGGGGTGGAAACAGATGATCTTTAGGTCCCTCCCAACCCGAATAACTCTGTGATTCTATGAACACATCGCAGCACAAAGATATTAAATCCGAAGGGGGAAATTTAGGATAGAAAGTTGCACGAAAACTGGTTTGGAAGGAGAAAGGAGTAAGACAACAACAATCCAGACACACAAAGGGGCTCTGAAGGTGAAAGAGAGGATAGAAATAGCTCTAAGAAAGAAAATGCAAAGCCATCCCTCTCCCCTTGGCTGCTGTTTTATCATGGACGTGACATCCCCCTCCCTGCTCCCTCCTGCCACAGCAAACCCCCCTGGCACAGGGACAGCCCAGTGCCTCTCCTTTCCCTCCTAACACAGCCATTCCTCAGTATTCCACACATTCAGAACACAGGCCAGGCTGGATGGGGCTTGGAGCACCCTGGGACAGTGGAAGGTGTCCCTTCAGGTGGGACAGGATGGGCTTTAAGGTCGCTTCCAACCCAGCCCATGCCAGGGGTCTGTGACGCTGAAACAAACAGCGATGGACAAGTGGCCCAGCTTTGGGAAGAAGCCAGCCCAGAGCCAAAGCTCACAGCAGGAGCCAGACCCTGCTCACGACGCATCCCAGATTCCATCCATCAGCACGCAGCCAGGAGCTGCTGAGCAACGGGAAGAGCCCCAAGCAAAGCCCAGGCGCCCTTCACACCCAGGAACTAAAAGGGTACAAGTGGAGAGCAGGGAGAAGAGGTTTTGAGTTCCAGCACATCAAAGGCTCAGTGACATTGAAGTAATAAGAAATAATGAATATTTAACTCCCAGTTCATATTAAAAAGCCTATTAATGTTTTATTTTGTCATCCATAATGCAACAAGAAATTGGGCTGGTGGTTCCTAATGATGGTGCACGAGGAACATTGCTGGGCCAAAACCAAGGCAGGAGTGGGCAGCTGAGGGCCGTGGCAGCCTGGGTTTGGACTCTGGCAGCCTCAGCCACAAGCCAGCATTTCTCTGCACTCTGTGAAAACTTTGTGAGGGCGGAACAGGAGCTCGGGACGGGATGATGTGGATTACAAATCCGACCCTGTCACTGCAGCCCTTCCCTTTCCCAAATCACGGTGGTGTCTTTCACTAAGAGATGGTCTTGGACAGGAGGCAGAAATCCAAATTCCAGCTCTGACAGACTTTACATAGGATCTTACTGAACCCCTCTGTGTCATGATGCACTTTCTTCTTCCATCTTTTGGACACCTGCTTGTATTCATACCATCCTCAGGATGGGGCCTGCGTGCAATGAAGGTAATCCCTGGAATTCCCAGGGATACACAGGCCTATTCTAATAACAGTACATTTAATCATGGCCTTAAAGTACTATTTAAGCCTTATTTTGAGGTACATTTGTTCCAAATTTGCCAGGAAATCCAGGCTTTTAATTACAAACAAAAGGCTGCTGGAGTCAGCCTTGGACCAGCTCACAACTGTGACACGGAGGTTTCGCAGAAGGATTGACAGCACCTGTGATCCCATAAAAGTGATGAATTAAAGAAAATTATGGTTGGAAATGCTCCATTCCTACCCCCAAACACTCTGATAAACCTGACTAAACCAAAAATATATTCAGATTTGTTTGCAAATAATGTGAGTAAGTGCCCAGGGTACTGAGCAAGGTGAAAGGAGTGGAATTCTGCACTGAGGAATTCCTGAGCAGGGCACACCCACACCATCTGCTCTGCTGTGGGCACTCAGCTCCCACCCTCCACGGGCTTGCAGTGCAGCTGAAGTGACACCAGGAGACAGGAGGACATCAGTGACAATCACTGCCACTTGGGTTCCTCACACCCTGCAGCTTCCAGGGAACCGGGGGGAGGACACCCCGAGGGGTTCCAGCCACAGCTCCCGCCTGGAGGGACCGACAGGAGTGACAAGGCTCATGCCAGAGAACAGCTGAGGTAAAATCCAGGATTTCCCTTTCTGGAGCAGTCAGTGCCAATGACACAACACGGAGCTGTCCCAGTGATCCCTTCCTCCTGCTTCCCCCTGGTCTAACAGGCAGGATAAGGTCACACTGGCAGCACTGATCCCGCTCTCAGGGCAGCGTCCCCATCCCTGGCACCACTCACTCCTCCCCGATTCCTCACCCAGGGAGCCAAACCTCTCCCTATTCCTTCCTCCTTCTTGCCCCTCTCATTCCACCAGGACCCCGGCAACGAAGCTCACCCACCCCTGGAGAAGGCAGAACTGCAGCAGCGGGGATAGCCAAGCCCTGGGACACATCTGAGTTCCAGAGAACACTTTCCTTCAGCCAGGGGAGGTTTCAGCTTCCCCGCTGTAACTCCATCATTTATTCCGTGCCAGGCCCTACCAGAGCAGATCTCCTTTGCATCTCCTATTCCTGATCAGAGCATTCAGCCACAGGACCCTCTGGAGAGCAAAGATCAGGGACTAATGTGACCAAAGACTTCCCGGAGAGCAGCAGCGCTCCAGTGCAGAAGACACAAATGCTGCTGCAGCCCAAGTGGCAGGGCTGAGTAGAGAAAAGGTTAAACCTTCCTGCTTTGGGTTCTCTCCAGTTTAAACTGGCCAGTAATCCCCAGTAATTTAATTTGTTTGCATTAATGGACCGGGGAGTCAATATTTGCGTTAGGCTATCGCACAAAATAATTTGAAACGTTTCTTCTAAACCTGGTTCGATTTCATTTCTTAATGCTAAAGCACCTTTATTTCACGAGGTACGGGGAGCCTAATTAATATTTCATGCTTATTACTTAGGCTCAGCCTCACAATAATCAATTCCTAAACCCAGGACTCTGCTTGGAGTATTTAATTTTTTGGAATCTTCAGTGGCCCTCTGATTGGCAATGAATTTACATCAAGCTGATTTGTTTCTATTATCATACCTGAGCCCTTATTGTTAATTAAAAGAGAAAAATAAGTGTATTGTCGTCTCTGCAGTTGGGGTGTTTATTTCCTCTCCCCCTCCTCATGTTCCTCCTCTGCACTTTTTGCCTCCAAGGCATAAAGTACTGAGTGATTTCCAGACACAAAGTTCCTGAATTTAATCTAAATTAAGCCCCATGTCCAATTTGATAACAAATCCCTGCAATGTAAGTATTCACACTTGGTAAATACGGCATGATTGTAATTACAAACCTAAAAATCATAACATGAAAGTGTTGATTAATGCTTCAAAGCAGATTTTCCAGCATTCTGTACATGGAATCCATCTGATTCATCCTACATGTGATTGCTCTGTTTGGCCTCAGGCTAAAAAATTAAATTTTTCAAACTATTTCTTCCCACTGTAAATGTTTCTGCTGGGAAAAGTGGCCCCTTTCTTTCTTTCTTTCTTTCTTTCTCATTTAAAGATCTTTGAATTCAAGCCACACAGCCAATAAATATGTCTGGAGTTCATTACTTTCTGGGAACACCAAGGGGGTTTTTACTGTAACAGACTTCACCCCTGAGTGGGAACTGTGACTTTGGGAAGTTGAGTTGCTAAATTTCAAAGGACCCCAATGTGGCCCCTTTCTTTCCACCTAAACCACAGAGACTGGACAGGAATTAAGAGAATAAAAGGAGGGATTTATTCGAAGGCCTTCAGAGGGATTTATTTGAAGGCCTTCAAAGGCTCACCCTGGGCAGTCCAGAGGCCCCACCCAAGATGGACCCTGGCTCACGGGTTCTTCACCCTTTGATAAGTTTGGTTCATTTGCATCTCAGGGTTCATTCTCCAAGCATCACCTCAGCTCATGATGGAATTACCCCAAGTTTGCCCCCCTTGAGAGGCTTTGAGTTGACACATTTGGGGCCCGGTGTCCTTGGAGTGGGAACCTGCAGAGGTTTGTTGTGTGTGAGCAGCAGGAGAGAACAGCAGCTCCCAGGGCACAAGGAACTGCAGAGTCCCACACCGGGCAGGGCAGGGTTTGAAACACATAAAAGTGAAAACCTGAGGCATCACCCTATAGGAGGAATCAACAAACAGCCATTTTTTTTCCTAGTCCTTTTCCACAGCCTCCTCACCTGCAAGTGAGGAAGAAAATCATGTTTGGAAATGCTCCATTCCTACCCCCAAACACTCTGATAAACCTGGCTGAACCAAAAATACATTCAGATTTATTTCCAAGTCTAAGACAGAATAAAATCACCCTTCTGGAGTGCAGGAACACCCTTCCAACGTTCCCTTCTGGGAAAGAGCTGGATTCCCACACTTTTCCAGGAATCAGCCTGGAATATTAGGCTGAGCTTTCCATCCTGCCAGAGCAAATCTGGGCAGCCTCAGCCCATCCAAATGCTGCTCCTGCGAGGGGTTTGGGAACCTGCACTGCTGATAATTAACATCCCCTCTGAGCTGGAACATCCCTGCTGACTTTCCTACCACGAGATGCAGCATTTTAATATTAAACAGCCACAGGGGGAGAAAAAAAAGGGAGGGGGTGGGAGGGGAAAAAAAAAAAGGAGTGTTAAATTCTTAAGTTTCGGTGCCTAAAGGGGATCAAATCCAGTCTGAAAATATCTGCTTGGACAGTTACGGACAGAGCCCTCAGAGCTTGGTGTCTGCTCAGACAACTGAGCTGGATATTCACAAATTCCTCACCCACCGCTCACAAATGACTTTTCTTTAGCCCAGCAACCAGCAGCTCTGCTGGCAAACTGGGGGGGAAAATAAGATCCCACCTAAGCAGAGCTTTTCCTGCACATATTCCATGGATTCTGGGCAGTGAGGGGGTGAGGAAGCCGTGGTTTCAGTCACTGCTTTCATCAAATTTCATTTTTTGCAGCTGCAAAAGGCTGTACAAGGAGAATTAAAGCTTGTTTTATGGAAGCAGGAGTGGAAAAAATCCCAATCACCCCAATGCTCATGGAAAATACGGTGAATTCTGTCAGAAAGTCAAATCCAGAGGCACTAAAATTCCCTCCTCAGCGGCGTTATTTGCCAAGCCTTCCACAGATAGATGGGAAAAATTCATCGGTCTAATGCACAAAATTATCTTCATTAATATGAAAACCTAAACATGCCAGTGAGGGGCATTCTGAAGTTGGATCCTACTGGATCCCATTATTCCTCTGGAGAAATGTCAGCAGAGGGCTGAGCAGACAGGAAAGCTGGAAGACTGATTAAACCACGTTTAAACCACGCAAAACGGAGCATTTTCCAGGATCATTAAAATAAGACTTAATTACAGAACCCAGGTTTATCTGTGTCATCCGATGTCACAATACTTCAAGGCTGATGATGAGGGGAGAAAGGCAAAAATCCCCAACAACTGCATCCAGCAGCAGAGCAGTCCCTGCATTATTCATCATCAGTCGTGCAGTGACAGATCCAAAATAATTAGTATTATTCACATTAAGTTATGCAATTCCCCTGCCTAAAGAGAAGCCATAAAGAAATGTAAAGTAATTATAAAGCAGAGATGCTCTGGATGGGCTGGGAAGTTCTGCTGGAGCAAAGCTCGGAGGGAGGAGGAAGAATAAAACTTGTGAATAACACGGAGTGGCAAAAAAATGCAGCTGTGGAAGGAGAAAAGAAAACGAATTGAAAATTCTGGTGCGCACCTCACAGGTGTGGGAAACCTGCGAGTTTGCAGCAAAAAGGGGGAAAAAAAGGAAAACAAAACAGTAAAAAGGAAACAAAAAATGACACAAGAAAAGAAACAAGATGTAAAAAAAGAATACAGAAAATATATAAAAAAAGGATATTTTATTTATGTTCCTTTAATCTCAGCTTTCATGACAAAAAGCCAGCATAGAGACCTATTAAGTGTGGCACAGAATCCTGGAATGGTTTGAGTTGGGAGGGACCTCAAAGCCCATCCAGTGCCACCCCCTGCCATGGGCAGGGACACCTTCCACTGTCCCAGGGTGCTCCAAGCCCCGTCCAGCCTGGCCTTGGACACTTCCAGGGATCCAGGGGCAGCCACAGCTGCTCTGGGCACCCTGTGCCAGGGCCTCCCCACCTTCCCAGGGAACAATTCCTTCCCAATATCCCAGTAACCCTACTCTCTTTCAGTCTGAAGCATCTCCTCTTGTCCTACCACTATTTTTTTCCCGGAGAAAATCAGGAACTTTTATCTCTACAAGGACCTGTGTCTGAAAAGACAACTGACATTTACTTACTGTCCACATAGAGCCAAAGGTAGAACGACCACTAAGGCAACACCAAAGCTAGCAAGAGATTCCTGTGGTCTTCAGCAGAGCTTGGCTCCCACCTCCAGCAGGAATTGCAAGAAACTCCGGTAGAGTTTGGACAAATCTTCAGAATCTGGATGGGCACTGCCTCGACGTGAAGCTGCCCCCATTTATCACAAAGACAGAAAGAAGCTGCTTTCCCTCAGAAGGAGCCAAGAAGAAAGAAAGAAAAAAAAAGCTGTCAGGCAAAACCTGGCACATCCCAGAGCAGCCAAATCTGGAGCTCATTAGCCGGGAGCGCCTGCACAGCCCCGGGACTGCACCTCCTCGTGCCAGCTGGGAATGTTCGACGCTGAGAATGGTTGTGGTGGGACGCTCGGAAAATTCAGGCAGCGCTAAAGAGAACCTGATTTTCAGCAGAGAAAGTCAGAGTTTTCTGAAAGGTCCCCACAGAGCGCCTGAGTCGGAGTTCTTCAAAGCTCAAGTGTATCAGAAACACACTTAGCAAAGAAAATCCAGTGCTTTGGGTCAGCACACAACTGGCTAAAAATCTCCTTCCTCTCTGGCCCAGAAGACAGAAAAGGTACAAGGAATTGTTCCAGTAAAGGTTATTTTAGGTGTGTTTTAAGAAGCAGGACGCACCAGGTACTTGAGAATAAATTCAGATGTCTCAGCTCTGCCCATCAGCTCTGAGAGGACATCGGGCACAGCTGAGAGATTGAGAAAGCAGCGTTTGTTGAGAGAGATAAAAGAAAAAGAAGAAAACCCCGTAACAGCAACAACAAAACCCACAA